>CM034150.1:70269324-70784324 GCA_019776745.2 Taxus chinensis
ATCCATCTAGCACACTCACTCAAGGGAAAAGGGTTGCACTGTTCTGCATACACAACATAGGAGGGGAATTCTATTCTATTTCATCCCACACATTCTATACATCTACTACATTCTAGATCTAGTCTGTTATCATTGTGCAACTTGCACAAGGGCATCTTAGGGCATCATTACACACACTTACATAAAGAACTACATGGAGTTTGAGATGTAGTGTAGCGCTCGGTCGTAATTTCACTCTTTGGGTGACCATTGGGGTCAGTCTGACTCCACATTCTACATATTTTTTATTAGATTCGATGTGGTTTTGTGGGTATGTGATAGGTGAACTTCTTTCTCATAGGTTATAGGTACATTCTCAGATCAGACATTAACTCCAGAGTGATATAATAGGAAAGGCAATGAACATCATCTTGTACATAAAAGAACTAGATATCCTCAGCATTCACACTAGACACTAGCACCCAGAATCTAGAAACTACGTGACACCTCCACCAGGTGCTCCTGTCCTCTCCCATGGGCGCTCCTTTCCTGTGTAGTTTCAAAGTCCATAGAACCTCTAGTGAGAATTGAAGACACTCTCCTCACTATGTTTTAACTGTTCACCTGCCCAGATCACTTCTAGACTGCTCAGAAATTAGCTAAGTCACTTTATCTCTCTCTTGCTTAGGGTTTCATATTTGTATATGCTTTTTTTCTTGTATATTATTATATATTAGCATTTTTACATCATTCATTACAGTAGTTACTATCTAATTATATTTAATTCCATTTATATTAAATCATTTGGTGAACCCCACTCATGATCAAACATTGGGATCCTTATTTTTCCTATTCTATCCATTCTTCTTTCATGGCTCCTAAAGTCTCATTACATCAATTACTTCAAATGCACCCACCTTGCAAACATGTTCTCCAAAAATCCCTAGACACTATGTACCTCCCTCGCAATACGCCACCTGCACAAGTAAGTGCCATCTTCAATCGTATCTCCGATGACCCTATTGGTCATGATACCATAACCAATCAATCCATTTGCAAGTCAATTCAATCTTTACATTTTTTATTTCAAGATAAAATTCAAGCTATGGAAACCATGATTACATCTCTCACCACTGAAATCCAACATCTCAAGGATGCTTCTCAGGCCCATGCTAGTTCTTCTTCTACACCTCATCCTAATCCTATGTCTTCTACATGTTCTCATATAAGTGAGACACAAGTCTTACCGCTACCAACACCTCTCAAGTTTGATCCAAATGCTAAGCAACATGATATTCTTCCTAAGCTCCTCAATCACTAATTGATCAACTTTCTAATTACTCATTGCTACCCTCCTTATCGGATTTCCAAATACATAGGTCTCCCATTTTGTAATTATCATAGACTTAATGGACATCATGAAAATGATTTTTATGCTTTAAAATGAAGAATTAAACACCTTGAGCATCAGGGTTTTATTTCATTTGCTACACAACATTTTGCTACATGCTCATCTTCAATTGATAAATCCCATTGGGCTCCCAAATCTGATCCCTCCATGTCTAATGAGCATCATGTCATAGTTACTAATGTTCCTCCTCCATTCAGTAAAGAGCTTCTTATCCAACCTAATGTCATACCACCTCTCAAAATTTGTACCCCATCACCTCCTCCTATCAATTCTTTTACAGTGTTACCCAATTCCAACTAATTAACCTCCTTTGAAAAATTTTTAACCTCTTTAAGCTTCCATCATCCTTCATTTCCTACCCCTCGTTATGATAATAATATACTTTCTTAGCCTCTACAACGTTACCTTACATTCACCAACTCCAAGCACAAACACTGTTCTCCCCCTTCCATAAATAGTTTAAAGTCTCCTCCTCCACTTCCACTTCATGTCTAATCTTTCTTGTATCCACAGCCTTTGCTACAACAATATACCATCATTAGCTGATGACATTTCACTCTAGTCACGGTTCACAAATGTCTAAGGTCCACAACAATGAACCTCACACCAACCACACTTCACACATGTGATAGCTATACTTTTGTCTTATGCACTTCCTCATTTCCTGATCACACTCCATCGTTAATGCACTTCAACTCCTGTCTAATTTTTAAATGTCACTCACTCTTTATGCTTTGCTCACCACCCCATCACTCATTTGCACATTAAAACACTCATTTCTCAATAACTCTAGTCTTACGGTTCACACATTTCAAACTCCATCAATGAACACATCATACACATGACGCTCAATGCTTCATTATATATCTTTCTAGCATCTATTCTCCATACACTCATTTCCCAATGACATAGTACTCTTGTTCTATGGTTCATTCTTGACTTTGAGGGAGAATTCCTAAATGAACCCGTCTTTCATCACATCCAATGGGGGGCTATAGTATCAACTACCATCTTCATCTTACATATCACACCATAAAACTCATACGTCATTTGCATATCTTGGTTGCATTTATTCTTGTTAGTCTTATACTACTTACATCTTGCACTTTTATTACTATGTTAGATGGATACTTAGTATGTCATTATCTTTGTCATACACACATGCGTGTTCACTTGGTCTTTGAAGTGAATAAAAATATATTATAACTCCTTACACGAATGCATGATGCTCAACACTGAATCCCTTTCCAGTCCCCCTGAGCTCCTAGGGGAATCTACCTTTACTACTTTTCATCCACATTTTACACGTTCTATTGTCATCATCATTTACTACTTTTCTTACTAGTTACTTTTTGTTTCATGCTATATACACGCTTTGACATACTATTTATCTTTCTAACATGCTAACGGGTGCTTCATGTGTAGCATTTTCCTTTAACGACTATATACAACCATGGTTATCTGATACATTTTACTTTCTATTGTTTTTATTAAATGTTATTGTTTATGGGCTATGCCCTATGTCTTGTTTGATCATTGTATGCTTTTGGTCACTTCGTCCTTGATTGTCTTGTGACATTGTGAGTGATGTCCCATGTATGAAACTCGTTTCTCGCGGTCTATCTTATCTTTCTAGTTTCTCATTACATTGTCTTCTATCGCATGTTAGTTATTTTTACTACTAACACATGTTACTAGCCTTTCTTGTTTTCATGTGCCTTGGTTTCTACCATACACATCCCCTACCCCCTGTAGGTATCTCCACTCAGATATGCATATTATATTAGGGTCCTCTCCTTTGGACCACATTTTCCTATCATAATCGCATGCACCCCAAATGAGGGGGTCATCTATTGGGTGAAAAAATCACCCCTACAACATCTCAAAGCTACAGTATAGATCAGCACAGTACAGAATCAACACACGAATACAGTCAAAGAAGTGGTCCAGAATCAGACTTGGACCTCACACAAAGTGGACACTAGTGCCCAGTAGTAGACAGTAGTGCCTAACACTTGTGTCCCCCCTGGGCGCTTAATGTCTTAGGGGAAGAAACAGTCAATTTTTTAGTTCAACACAATCTCAACAATTTTTAGAAAATTTATACAGTAGCAGGCACTTGCCTCCAGTTACAAAATTCTATTTTATCAGTATAATCCAGTTACAATTGGGACTAATCAGAATAATCGAAACAAATCCATTGAGATGTACCATCTGTAGTGGTGCTTATCAAAAAGTTTTATGGAAGGAGAGAAAATCTAGACCCTCTCCCCAACACTCTTCTCTTGGCATGAGATCGCCTAAAAAACTCACACTTTGCATGAGATCACCCAAAAAAAATACTCTCGGAGTGAAATCACCTAAAAAAATCACTCTTGGTGTGAGATTTCCCAAAAACCTCACCATTCAACAAAAAATTCAACATCATCTCTAAGAAAATCAAGAAAAAAATCCATCTCATACTCTCTTACATATCAGTGCACACTTTCCTTTTACAAACTTTCACACTTTTACTTACTTATACACATGTTACTTTGATTTCTCATATATGGGACTTTGACTACTCTTTCACTCTTCTTTTGTAGGTCCATCCTTAATACGCAACAAGGAGCAACTCACATCAATAAACACAACACATTACTATGCACACGCTTCACCCCTAGGGTCCACTTCCCTTTTCTAGTCTCCACACTTCACTTTATGATCACTTCATGCTTCACTTGTCCACTTGGAATGCTATCAAAAACATTCTTTTCTACATGATCATAAGGTATGAATATTCTATCTACTTTATGCTATTGATTATTCACTCAATAACATAAAGTGGGGGCAAATGTAGAAACAAAATCTATGCACTTGGGTATATTTCCAGGCCTTGAAAACATGCTAGCATCTACATGATTCCTAAGAAAGAAAACTAGTAATTGAAAACTCCTTTTAGCCTTTTGTTTTATCTTCTGCACTTTTATTAGCTTTATACATCTTGCACTCTTGCTGACATTTGATTTTTTTATCTTTCTATGGCCTTAGACATTAGCACCCAATTGGGACACTAGCGCCAGGAACTCCTCTCCTCCTGGGTGCTCATGTCCCTCTTTACCTTTTTTTATCCTTTTGGAACCCTTTCACTTCTTAATTACTTTTTACTACTATGGGTCGGCCTTTAAGTTGTCAATTATAAAATTCAAACAAGGGAATCATATAAATACATAGTTATGTTTTCAAAATAAAATACCAAACACTAATAATTACATACTATCACCTAAGATTGCATCCAAAGGAATAAGAGCATCAAAAGCATCCATTTAGGACACTCACTCAAGGGAAAAGGGTTGCATTCTTTTGCATACACAACTTAGGAGGGGAAGTCCATTATATTTTATCCCACACATTCTATACATCTACTACATTCTATATCTATCCCGCTATCATTGTGTAACTTGCACAAGGGAATTGTAGGGCATCATTACTCATACTTACACATAGAACTACATGGAGTATGAGATGTAGTGCAGCACTTTGTTGTAAGTTCACTCTTTGGGTGAGCTTTGGGGTAAGTCTGAGTCCACATTCTATATTCTTTTTTTTAGATTTGATGTGGTTTGTGGACATATGCAGGTAGATAACTTGTTTTTCAGGTTAAAGGTACATTCAGAGATCAAGGAGTGAAACCAAAGTGACAAATAGAGACTAGAAACAAAGCTCCTCATGTAGAGAAGAGACCATATCTAATTCATTCACACAAACACTAGTGCCCAGAATGTACACTAGCGCCTAGAATCTCCTATCCTACTATGGGCATGTCAACACCAATCTGACACTATGAAAATTCTTCACCAGGAACTCCTTGTGCTATGATTATTTACTAATGCACAAATTTTATTTTGGTGGATAAAATCTGGAAACACAACAACAAAAATAACACAAGAATACCATAGACTATGATAAAAAGGAATGATGATAAATCTAAAATATTAGTGTAAATTATAATATCAACATGAAATTGTTACAATCTCACCCATGAGGTACTTCAAGTGTTACTGAATTCACTTGCCTTCCAATAATAACTATGGGAGAAACTTCACAATTACACCTCTTAATGGCTTCTTTAACACACCTTCAAAATGATGGCTTCTTTTACACACTTACTCATACAATATTTCTCACTACTTCCTTCTATGCTAAATGAGGGGGGTGGCCTCTTTATTTATAGGAATTTAGGCTTATCCACCATATCTCTAAGATAGGATAGGAAATCTCTTCCGGCCAATCATATTCCATGCCTAAACTCCTGCCTTTACATGTAGGCTTATCTTCTAAGATAAGATAAACCTTATCATCCCACATGAGTTCCACCTTTTTAGACTTTTCCACAAATAAAATACACAAAATATTTATGACATCACTATTTGTCCTTATTACAAATATAATATTTCTAATTCCTAATCATGTAGACCCTACTTCTCTACTTACCCAAACTTTGACATTTTAACATTACTGCACCACTTACGATAAATATTTACTTTTTACAACATTCCTATTGTACTTTTACTGTTACTGTACTCTAAATTATTGGCAGCATCGTACTAATGGTGTCGTTATCTTCTATCAGACGCCACTACTCATCATACTTAACAACATCCTATTCTTAATACATACATAATAAAATAGAAATTACGGAGGAAAATTTTAATGTCGACATTTTCCCCCTTCCTAGCTTCTACTCCGTCCTCGAAGTATACTATTCTGGTGCTTAGAAAATATTTAACTTGTCGTGGTTGACCCATTTCGTAATGGGAGTGCCATCCAATTCCTCCAGTTGATATGTACCATTTTCATGCACAACTGCTATTTTGTAGGGCCCCATCCATTTTGGAAGAAATTTTCTCTGTCTTTTTTTTTTGTATCTGGAATCATATACTAGAACCAAGTCATTCACATGAAATGGAGACCAACGGATATTTTGATCAAAGTATTCCTTCTACTTCATTTTCTTCTTATAGCTTGTATCCTTCAATATTTCCCTTATTTCCTCTAGCAAATGAAGATGTACCAACCTTTCCTTTACTGAATCACTTTCATCCATCCTTTCATTTTTCATAACTCTCACAGTGGGAATATCAAACTCAATAGGAAGAACTGGATCAATGCCATAAGCCAACTGAAATGGGGAGTATCCTGTTGCTGACTTTGATGTTGCCCTATATGCCCACAATGCTGCATGAATCTTTTTATCCCACTTATGTACCTACAAGGTTGCATCTTTTTCTAGAATTCAACAGAACACAAAATTTGTTCGTTCCACCTGTCCATTTGTGATTTGCTTGTATGATATTGCCTTCTTGTGCTTAATAGAAAACTTGTTGACTAGGGATTCTACCACCTCATTAATGAAGTGGCTTCTTTAATATGTTACAATTTCTAATGGGCAACTAAATCTGGTGACAATGCGTTCATATATGAACCTTGCCACTTCATCCATGGAAGTTGTTTTCAATGGCCTAGCTTCAACCCACTTGGTTAAATAATCTGTGGCAACTACAATATATTTATTGTAGCATGGGGTAGTTGGAAGTGGACCTACAATATCTATTCCCCACTTTTCAAAGGGACCAAGTGGAAGAATAGTGCATAATGGAGTTTATGAAGTCTTACGGTTACCATGTGTTTGACAAATATCACATGTCTTACAATAATTATAACAATCTCTAAAAAGAGTAGGCCAGTGATAACCTGCATCCAAGATCCTTCTTGCTATAAGTTGTCTAGAAAAGTGCCCTCCACATGTACCATTGTGGAATTATTCTATCAGCTCCTTCCCTTGATCACGTCCAATTGCCCTCTTGTACTGTCCATTAGGTCCTATTTGAAATAATACTCCATGCAAAATAGAATATGGACGGCTGGCTTGAGTAATCTTCCTCTTAGTCTTTGCATTGGCACCATAAGGAAAATTGAATTCATTCAGATAATTCCAAATATCTATGTATTCGTTAGGGATTATGTCAAGGGATAACAATGCTACATCTGGGAAATCATCATCATCACAAGAACCTAAACCATCATAGGCTTGAGAGAGTGCATCTGCATTGACATGCTTCTTTCCTGTCCTATCTATAGTATCAAATTCAAATTCTTGTAGCAAAATTATCCATCTTGTTATCCTCTCTGATGGGTTAGGCTTATTGACAATATATTTTAGAGCCTGATGATCTGTTACAACTATAAATTTCTACCCTAGCAAGTAATTTATAAGCTTCTTTACAGCAAAAATGATAGCTAGAGCCTCTTTTTCAGTTACAGTATAATTTATCTTAGCACTGCTCATTTGTCTGCTCCCAAAGTAAACTGGATGATCATTCCCATTTTCTTCCTTTTGGCTCAGAGTACTTCCTAGTGTTGCGTCCGAGGCATCAGTATACACAATGAATGGCTTGCTCCAATCTGGATTCTTTAAAATAGGTGAAGACACCAGGTCTTCCTTTAGTTGTTCAAAAGTTTTATACGCCTTATTTCCTGGTTCATAAGTAACATCCTTCTTCAAGAACTGGGTTAGTGGTTGTGCAATCTTTGATAAATTCTTGATGAACCTTTTATAGTAACCCACATGGCCTAAAAATGATCTCAACTTACTTCTATTCATAAAAAATGGTAACTCTTTGATTTTTTAAACTTTATCAGGATCAGTACCAATACCATCTCTGGATACAACATGCCCTAACAAAACACCTTTAGAACATCCAAAGACACACTTTGTAGGGTTTAGTGAGGCTTGTGCTTCATCTAACCTTTGAAATGTTGTCTCCATCTGGTGCAGGTGGTCCATCTTGCTCCCATATATGTAAAAATCATCCAGACATACTTTGATGAAGTTTCCAATGTAGGGTTCAAACTCCCTATTCATCAAGCGTTGGAACGTTGCCGGAGCATTACACAACCCAAAAGGTAGAACTCTATAAGAAAATGTTCCCCAATGAGTGGTGAACATGGTCTTCAGCTCATATTTCTCTGCTATACGAACTTGGTTGTATCCTCTATATCCATCAGCAAAACTATATCACTCCTGGCCAGCTACTTCATCCAAGATTTGATCTGAGAATGGAAGAGGGTAATCATCCTTCTTTGTTGCCTTATTAAGCTTCTTATAATCAACACAAATGTGTAGCTTCCCATTCTTTTTTATTGAGATCACAATGGGAGAAACCCATTCTGAATTCTCCACAGCAAATATGAATCCTACATCAAGCAACTTATCTATTTCTTCTTTTAGAGTCTTGGAAAAATTAGGATTCATTCTATATGGAATTTGCTTTATGGGCTTAACACCATCTACTAGCTCAATAGAATGTTCTACCCAACTTACTTGATGGAGTTCCTTGTAATCAAAAGTGAATAGGTGTATGTACCTTCGAAAGAGATGGAGGTAGCATTCCTTCTCACTCTCAATCACAACATCACCAATCTTTATTTGTTGGAGACGATCATCAATTTCTTCTTCAGATAATTTTATGGGGTCATGAGTCAGTGTGATTGGAAGGATATCCATGACCGAAACATCAACCTCACTTTCTTCATCTTCGGTGTCTACTTAACTGGTACTAGAGTAATCAGAGGATGTCTAATCATCAGTTTCATCACTTGAATCCACAGGTTCTACCTTATGATGCCGAGGGATCACATTTATCTTCACCCTCTCTCTACCATGTCCAAGTGTCATGAAGCCTTCATTCCAGTAGTTTCTTACATGAACTCTCCTTAGCCATGGTCTTCCCAGTAGCATTGGGTACGCAACAGTACCATTTTTCATCACCTGAAAGTCTACCACACATACAACACCCATAACAGATATTGCCACATTTGAAACTACACCTTCTGGTTTAGTTTTTCCCTTATTTAATGACCTTAACATAAGTGTTGAAGGGCGATCAATTTTTAAACCCAACATATTCATTACAGACTCGGTCATTATATTAACTGCAGCACCTCCATCAACTAAGACATCATGAATTGAAATACCATTACATAATACCTCATCTTTTGGAGCACAGGGATCCACCTCTGCCTTTAAATCAGGGACCTCAACCTCCTTCCTTTATCGAGCATTGAGTCCACTTCGCAGCTCCCGCCTCTTCTCAGAAGACATAGCCAAGAGTTGAACATATGTAATATTTGTAGGCCTTTTGGATAGATCTTCTAAGATGGAGTATGGTCCTTGTCCCTGTGAAATCAGAAAATCCTACACACCCAACTTTCTTCTCCTATGTTTCTTACTAGTTTCTCCTTTCATCTTCTTAGGATCATTTCCATCTTGATTATCTTTTTCTTTCTTTATTTTTTTTACAAAACACATCTACTTCATTATTTATGCTCTTATCTACTACATCAAAAGAATTCACAGGCGCTTTTCCTTTATCATTATCTCTTGTACCAGATGTAGAAGCTCTATCTGGACAATTATACTTATAATGACCCTTTTTATAACAACCATAACATACAACTTCAGAAATATTTCTTTTTGGACCTCTATCTCCTCCCTGAGAACTAATTTTTTTTCCTTGAAGAAGATTAATAGTTAACTGACCCATCTTCTTGAGAAAATCTTCATACTAAGTAGATTTACTAGGAGAAAGATATGTGCTCACAAAGAGTGGTTGTGGATTTTGGACCAAAGGTGTTGGTGTAGGCTCTACTTTAGCAACAATTTCTTTGGGCTCCTCTTCCATGCTTTCTTTTTGCCTTCTTGCAATCTCCTTTGTTTGTTCAATGGTAGCCAGGTGGTCATGATCTCTGGCTTCATCCCAAGAATGAAGTGCTTACAGAGGAGATTATCCACGCCATTCATCAACCCATCTGTTAATCCTTCCTTTCGGATATGGGCATCGAGCTTCCTCCTTAGCTCTAGAACACGAGCATGATAATCCCTTGTCTTCTCCTTCTCTCCTTGGTATAGCTTTGTGATATCGATCATGAGATCTACATATTTCTGTTGTTCACCAAATTCTTCAAGAAAACTTTCAGTTAATAAATCCCATGAGTTTTTCACATTATCACCTAGTGTTTCAAACCACCTAAGGGCTAAACCATCCAAAAAGGTAGGAAAAAATTCAGTCCATTGTTCCCTTCTTATAAAGCCATTACAAATACAAGATTGTTTAAACTCTTGAATGAAAGAGGAAGCATCTTCATTAGATTGGGCTGAAGAAATAGGAATCTTCCCCATTTCCAAAAGTAACCACAGTGAAATACCAACCCACAAGTACAATCAACAAGACTTATGTGCACAAATAATTGGAATCACCATAATAGAAAATAGAAATGACCACGGTAAACTATAGTAAAACTTGACTTATTGCAGTAAAAACTGAATTTACTATGGTAAACACTATTCACAGTAAAAAGTGAAGTTACTGCGGTAAATATTATTCACGGTAAAACGTGACTTTACTACACTAAATATTATTCACGGAAAAAAGTGATTTTACCATGGTAACTACTATACACAATAAAACAAGGTTACCCTCCAAATGTTTTCTGACTAAGTGGGAATATCTCTCCGGAAAATCCACCAACAAGGAATGGTCCCAGCAATGGAACCAAAATGTCAACACCAATCCGGCACTATGATAATTCTTCACTGGGAACTCCTCGTGCTATGATTATTTACTAATGCAGAGCTTTTAGTTTGGTGGATGAAATTTGGAAACACAACAACAAACATAACACAAGAATACCATAGACTATGATAAAAAGGAATGATGATAAATCTAAAATATCAGTGTAAATTATAATATCAGCATGAAATTGTTACAATCTCACCCATGAGGTACTTCAAGTGTTACTGACTTCACTTGCCTTCCAACAATAACTATGGGAGAAACTTCACAATTACACCTCTTAATGGCTTCTTTAACACACCTTCAAAATGATGGCTTCCTTTACACACTTATTCATACAATATTTCTCACTACATGCTAAATGAGGGAGGTGACTTCTTTATTTATAGGAATTTAGGCTTATCCACCCTATCTCTAAGATAGGATAGGAAATCTCTTCCGGCCAATCATATTCCATGCCTAAACTCTTGCCTTTACATGTAGGCTTATCTTCTAAGATAAGATAAACCTTATCATCTCACATGGGTTCCACCTTTTTAGACTTTTCCACAAATAAAATACACAAAATATTTATGACATCACTCTTTGTCCTTATTACAAATATAATATTTCTAATTCCTAATCATGTAGACCCTACTTCTCAACTTACCCAAACTTTGACATTTTAACATTACCGGACCACTTACAACAAATATTTACTTTTTACAAAATTCCTATTGTACTTTGACTATTACCGTACTCTACATTATTGGCGGCACCATACTGACGGTGCTATTATCTTCTATCTGATGCCACTACTCATCATACTTAACAACATCCTTCTCCTAATACATACATAATAAAATAGAAATTACGGAGGAAAATTTTAATGTCAACAGGCACTGTTGTCTGACACATTTTTGAGTCTCAGAACCTCCAATGAGCATTGAAGAGACTCTCCTCAATCTATTTCATTTTTTCACCTTCCTAGATCATTCCAGACTACTTAGAAATCGACTAAGTCGCTCCATCTCTTCCTCGTGCTTAGGGTTTCATATTTATACATGTTTATTTGCTTGCGTCTTACTGTATATTAACATTTGTACATCATTCATTACAATAGTTACTCTTCAATTAAATTTAATTCCATTTATATTAAATCACTTACCAGTAACACGTGGCTTTCTTAGATTGGTTTCATTAGTTCCTTGTTCAAAATTGGTCCATATACATAAATATGCCTGCAAGTATGTCTATTTTCAAGCAAAGAAGAGCTTCAAAATTCTTGGCACACTTATTTGCCTTATTCCTTAAAATTAATCTATCTCTAAAAAAGAGTTACAACCAATATATATCTTCCTAAAAAGTCTCCAACCGAGTTGGAGCCTCTCAAGAGAAATCATGACACATGATTTAAGCATGAATCACAACATTAAGAACAACATTTAGAAACAATTCTTAAAAACTTAATACCTACACATGTATCATGACTTCTAGTCCCTTTAAAGACTTATTTCAAGCACCCTAAAAATATTTTCCCCTTTTAACATCATTTAACAACCGAAACAAGCTAAAAAGCATTAAAAAATTCAAATGTGCATTTTGGTGGGAAAAGCCAAAATTTGAATTTTAAAATGGCCAGAGCTAAAATAACAACATGAAATGATTCTTAAGACCCTTCTAGTGACTCCAAGACCTTATAAACTAAATTTCAAACCAAAATTTGACATGACACACCAAAATTTATGATTTGGAGAGATTCCCCTGCATCATACTCTCAAGGGAGGATAAAAATAACTCAAGGATTGTTGTTCATTAGTTCTTCTAGATTTTTCCCATACTACTTGATGTCATTTTATGACATCCATGTAAGATCTTCATATGGTGGATGCTTTTACTCAACTAGGTATTGGTAACACTACTTGCCTATAGTCTTATTGAGCTCTTTTTTGTCCTTAATTCAATCTATTTCCCCTGTCTTGACCTTAGGAAACTGGTTTACCCATTCTTTATCTGTTATAGCTAATTACTCTATTTTTTTTCACCTTTATCATAAGTTTGCAAAATTGGAAATTGGTGCTATGCCTACTCCACCGGGAAATTCTATCTCATAGGTATTGCTAGAAAACTTCCTTAATACCCTATAAGGACCCAATTTCTTCATCTTTAGCTTGTTATACTCACCTTTTGGGAATATTTTCTTTCTAAGGCGAGCTAAGAATAAGTCACCAAATTAATAGTTGACCTCTCTTATCTTCAAGTCTGCTAGTTTTTTGTACTTCTCCATAATATCTTTCAACTATTTTCTCACTTTTCTAGGAACCTCTTAAATGATTATTACAAACTCTTCCCCCTCTACACTTCTCTTCTCCATTTTACTGATATCTCTCAACTCAAACACACTCCTAGCCTACTTACCATACACCACTCAGAAAGGAATCATGCCTATACTCATGTTTAATGAGTCATTGTAAGTAAATTCTACCTGGGGTAGTACAATATCCCATTGTTTGGTATTGTCCTTGGATACACACCTCAATAGGTTCTCAAATTCCTATTAACAACCTCAATTCGACCATCAGTTTGAGGATAGTAAGTTGGGATAAAACTAAGATTAGTTCCTATATTTCTCCATAATGTCCTCCAAAAGTGTCTTAGGAACTTACTATCTCTGTCTGATACTATAATCAAGGGAATTCCATGAAGTCTTACAACCTCCTTAGAGTAAAAATCTACTATATGAGTGACATCAATTATTGTTTTACAAAGAATGAATTGTGCCATTTTTGAAAACCTGTCCACAACTACATAAATATAATCAAAACCCCTATGTGTTCTAGGTAACCCCATCACAAATTCGATGTTGATATAATACTAAGACCTATTTAGGATTGGTAGGGGTTGGTAAAAATCTACATTTATACTTCTTCCTTTAACCATTTGACAAGTTGTACATTGCTCAATAAATATTCTTACATTTCTTTGCATTCTAGGCAAAAAGTAGTATCTAGTGAGTTGTTCCAAAGTTTTATCATGTCCAAAATAGCCTACCATGCTTCCACAATGTCTCTTTGATGGGATTCTCTCTCATAGAGATTTTAGGCACACAAATCTTTACTCCCTTGAATATTAGTCCATCTTGAATGAGGGATTCTGACCACAATTCTTTGTTTCTCATTTTTGGTTGCTTACAACCTTTATAAGCTTAGTTGAAGTCTTCATCTTCCTCATACATCTCCTTGAGTGATTTAATCCCAAACTCTCAAGCTGAATTTCATGCACCAATATAAATCTTCTTCTCAAAGCATCAACTACATTCTTGATTTTCCTTTTCTTATGCTTGATGGTAAAGGTAAAATTTTGCAAGTACTCTACCCATTTAATATATCTTTGATTGAGCTTAGGTTGATTACTAATGAATTAAAGTACATGGTTATCTGTGTAGATGATGAAATATTTAGGCATCAAGTAATGCCTCGATTTCTTCAAAAATTGAACCATTGCAGAAAACTCTAGATCATATGAAGAATACTTATTTTTGGAATCATTGAGATTTTCACTACAATAGACTATTGGTCTATTATCTTTACTCAAAACTTCACCTATGACAACACCACTTGCATCACACTCCACCTGGAAGACCTTGTTGAAGTATGGTAGTGCTAGAATAGGATGCTCTATCACTCTTTGCTTAAAATAATGAGAATTCTTCTCAATTTATCTACCCACACAAATTTCTTCTTGTCTCCTCTAATGGCGTCAATGATTGGTGCAAAAATTTCACTAAAGTTTCTAATGAATTTTCTATAGAAACTAGCAAGACCATAAAAAATCCTTACCTCTCCAGCTGTCCAAGGTGTTGGCCACTCCAAGATTTCCTTCACTTTTTTCTTTTCCATATTTAAATTGCCTTGAGTAATCACAAATCCCAAGTACAAAAACATTGTCTTCGTAAACTCACATTTCTTGATATTGATCAACAACCTATCTTCTTGTAACCTCTTCATGACTTGATGAAAATGATGAATATGCTCTTATTTACTATAGCCATAGATAAATATGCCATCTAAGTAAACCAAAACAAAATTACTTATGAAAGGTTTGAGAACTTCATTCGTGAGCCTCATGAAAGTGCTTGGTGCATTTGAGAGACCAAATGGCATAACAAGCCATTCATACAATTCTTCATTGGTCTTAACGTTATCTTCAACTCATCACCTTATCTGATCTTGATTTGATAATACCAACTTTTGAGGTAAATATTTGAGAAGTATCTTGCTCCACACAAACACTGCATTAAGTCCTCCATTCTGGAAGTGGAAACCTATATCTGATTGTGATCTTGTTTATAGCTCTTGAGTCAATACACATCCTCCAATAACCTTATTTATTTGGCACCAACACTGTTGGAACTACACATGGGTTGAGGCTCTTCTTAATCAATCCTTTATTCAAAAATTCTTACACCTGCTTCTTAATCTCTTCATTCTCCTTAAGATACATCTTATATGCTACTTTGTTAGGGAAAATTTCTCTTGACACAAATTTTATATGATGGTTGATATCTCTCATTGGTGGAAAAGATGTACATAGTTCATCCACTAAAATGTTTGCATACTCATTCAACATGTCTTTAATCTCTTGCTACATCTCATCCACCTTAGTAGTTTTTTTAAATATTATTTTGTTAACCACCAGTGCAAATCCTATTTCTTCTTCTTTCATTGTCTTTAAGAACTCACTTTATCCAATTACCATCACACTTGAACTAACTTGTTGTTCACTTTCATCTTCCTTCATAAGAAACAAAGTATGACCAACTCCATCCTTTTACAAAACATATGCATTCCTTCTCTCATCATGTGTTTTCTTCCTATCATACTACCAAGGCCTACCAAGAAGCACATGACACACATCCATGGGAATGACATCATGAAGGACTTTATCCTTGTACCTTCCAATTTTAAATTCTAATCAATATTACTCACTAACCAATACTTGGTGTCCCTTGTTCAACCATTAAACTTTATAAGGAGTAGGGTGAGGTAACTTCTTCAATCCTAGCTTATTCACCATTTCAATAGAAACTAAGTGATTTGTAATTCTTGAATCTATAACCATATTGCAACACTTACCTTGGATTTTAGATGAGGTATTTAATAGTGAATTTATTTGTGTTAGCTCCTTCTCCTTTGATTTTTTGATTAAAACTCTTATCATTAGAAATGATTCTCCTACTTCTGGTTCTTCTACAAGTGATGGAGAACATACACACTCTTCATCTCCACCTTGAGAAATATGATTTCTTCCTTCATTCCTTGTATTACTCGATGGTTACTCCTCTGGGAACTCCCATGATCTACAGGCCTATAAACTTGTTGCATTTATAATACCTACCTATGAAACCACTTGTTCCTCTTACTCTTGATCCATATCCACCTCTAAAATATTGTCTCCTTCCTCTATAACCTCCTCTTGAGCTAGATAGATCATCTTGAGAAGAACTTGAATCACCTTGGCTTCTTTGAGACTTATCCTCTTCTACCTTCCTGACCTATAGCCCTAAAACTCCTACCTATACTTTTGTTTTTATAAATTTATATCCTATTCAATCTTTCTTCATCATTTAAGGAAAATGGTTAGCATTCTTCTAGTGTCTTATGACTAACAAGACTCAATTCATCCTGCAAGTTGTACCATAAACCATTAAGGTACCTAGCTACCTTGCCAGTATCATCCTCCATGTGCCCTAATCTGATACTCAACTTGTAAAACTCCTCAGTATATTGCTTGACTCCCATCTCTTTCTGTTTTAAATTATGAAGTTTCCTATACAAGTTTTTCATATAGTCACTAGGCAAGAATTTGCCTTTCAATTTGGCAACCATTATGTCCCAAGAATTAATCTTCACCTTGTTTTTCTTCCTCCTCTCATCTTGTATGTAATCCCAACATAGGGATGCTTGACTTTTCAACTTGATCCTAGAAAACTTCACTTGTTGGTCTTCAAGTACATCATTGAACTCATTGTCTAGCTCTCCTATCCAATCAAGAAGATCTTCACCATTCAGACTACCTGCATACACTGGAAGTTCTAACTTGGGATTTTATTCTTTCCCTTTCACTACTTTCAACAACCTCTTAAACCTATATTATTTAATATCACTCTCTTCTTCAACTTCTACATGTAGCATATGAACTACTTCTTCCTCATGATCACTCAAATATCGTGTAACCACTCCTCTTCATTGGTTAGCTTCAACTGCTATAATTTTTGCATCAAAGTTAACCCTGAAATTCCTTAATTATTGTAGAATGAATTCTCCAATTCATAAGGTTATTTCCCTCTCTCCTAGGTGGCATTTTGTCTTTCCTATCCAAACACAACTGTAACTCCTATTTTTTCTATAAATATCACTTAATTCAACTTCCTCATGTGACATTCCTTTTAGGTGGCATTATGTCTTTCCTAGCCAAAAACAATTGTAACTCCTATTTTTTTATATAAATATCACTTAATTCAACTTCCTCAGGTGTCTTATCCAGATCTGATACCACAAATTATGCAAAGATGCTAGGCAATAAGTTTCAAAACATAACTCTTAATACAAACACTTATAAAGCTTTCTTATGCTTGTAGCCCTTCCTAACCTTTTTTTCAACCCTAATGGAAAATATAGGTAGTGTCAAAACAAAATAAGGTACTTTTTCAGGTACCCTTTACCCTTTTATAACCCCTAAAGATATTTAGACTCCCAACTCTAAGTGGAAATACACTTCTCCCAATTTTTTCTCAAACCTAATTAGGCCTAATAACCCATGGATGCACTCTATTATTGAAAACCATGCACACAAGTATTGTAATTTTCAAAAAACCCCAAAAACAATTAGAGGAGGTCAAAATATGATATACTACCAAATTTCAACAACTTTCACCGTTCAATTTTGCACAGTACCAATTTTTGTTTCAAGATCCCTAGTTAAGGGTTTTATCAGTTTGTATCAGCCCAATAAGGGTAATCTGGATTTTTTAGGTTCCTTTACAAGTTTCAATGGATACCAAGGGTTGTTTAGGGTATGTGCCACTATGACACAACTTTTCTATTCATAAAATTCACCCCTTTTTTATCAAAATCATGCTCTAAAATGAGGTTTCTAATTTGACTTGTTAGGAAATAAGGGATAAACTATGCAGAATAATCCCTCACAGAATCGCAACAGTAGAAACTAATATGCAGAAAATATTACAGATCTCAAATAAAACTGTAGAATAAAATAACACAATACAAAGATATAATATTCAACGTGGTTCACCCAATTTGGGCTACATCCACAAAGAATCACTTGCTCAGATTTTATTAAAAGCCACTGCTCTCTCAATACAATACCCAGATCCGTTTGGAGCTTTGCTCAACAAACTCTATAGAATTCACAGCCGAATTCAAAACACATCTGCAATGTTACATTATATCTACCATATGCACAAAACCATATAAATAGACAACTGCTTAAGCATTTTTACAAAATCATGGGTATCAAAACCATGGCCCAAAACTGTCCCATAAACCTATGGGTCAAAAACCCCGCCCATATGAGAAAATCACATTCCTGATATCTCTGGCATGTGTAAAGCATATAGTACTCTTAGTTTACAGTCTTCAACACTTTCTCACATGAAAACAAGCTCCACAACCTAACAATATCCCACTTGGAGACTAGTTTTCCTTTGAGCAAGCTTCTCAACCCTTCACTAGTTTCTATGAAGACCAACCAAAGCTGAACACAGCTTCAGTTTTTCCCTTGTGACCACCTTGGTCATCATGTCTATAGGATTCTAACTGGTATGAATCTTCTCCAGCTTCAACTTCTATTCCTCTAAAGATGTCCTGATGAAAATTGAAATGGTACCTTAACTGTATATGCTTCGTCCTAGAGTGGAAAGCAGAGTTCTTAGCTAGGTGTATAACACTCTAACTATCACTATGCAACTTTCCTTCCTCCTTCTTATGCCCCAACTCCTCAAGTAATTTTTGTAACAAAATCATTTCCTTGCTTTCCTCTATGGCAGCAACATACTCAGCCTCCGTGGTTGACAAAGCCACCAACTTCTATAGTCATGAAATTCAGCTTACTATTGTCCCACCTATAGTGTAAACATAACTTGTTGTGCTCCTCCTGTTTTCTACATCTCCATCCATATCTGAATCTACATAACCACACAAAGTGGTGTTTGATCGACTGTAGCACAAAATTGTCCCCATGGTCCCTCTCAAATACCGAAGGATCCACTTTACTGCCTGCCAGTGATCTCTACCCAGGTCACTCATAAATCTACTCACCGCTCCCACTACATGGGCAATATCAGGCCTAGTGCACACCATGGCACACATCAAACTATCAACCACTGATGGGTAAGGTACCTTGGACATCTGGTTTCTCTCCTGCTTTGTCTTGGGACACTGTTCCTTTGATAACTTGAAATGGCCTGCCAAAGGAGTCCCAACCGGTTTAGCATCCTACATATTAAACCTCTCCAAGACCTTCTTAATGTAATCTTCCTGAGATAAAGTCATCTTCCATTCCTTCCTATCTCGAGATATCCTCATATCAAAGGATTCACTTAGTTGCTTCTTGAGTACTTTTATTTCCTGCATGTTTTTACCTACAACCAACATGTCATCCACATATAGACATAGGATAATATAACTGCCATCCTCAAATTTCTTTGTATACATAGAATGGTCAGAAGGACATCTAATATAACCTTGCTCCATCATGAAGCTATCAAATTTATTATGCCATTGACATGGAACTTGTTTCAAGACCTCCTCAATATAGGAGTTTGGGGTTCCTGTTGAGGAGGTTCCTAAACTGATTCATGTGTCACTTTTCCATCTGGAAGATCCTCTACCACTACATATTCTTTCTTGGATTCTTCCCTGTTTTCCAGAAACTACTACTTATACATGACTTTATCATTAAAGACCACATCCCTAGATCGAATGATTTTCTTGTCTTTAATACTCCAACATTTATACACAAAGTCATCACCACCATAACCAATGAAAGTACATTTATCTAATTTAGCCTCTAGCTTTGTACTATCGTCCTTGTCTATATGAACAAACACCTCACATCCAAAGAATCAAAGAAATAAATAATCAAATTTCTTACCATACCAAGCCTCCTCAGGTATGCCTCCATCCAAGGAACTTGAGGGTCCTCTGTTTATCAAGTACACAATTGTGGTCACCGCTTCTGCCCAAAAAGAAAGAGGTAGTCTTGCATGTAACCTCATGCTCCTAGCACATTCCATTATTGTTCTGTTCATCCTTTTTGAAACCCCATTCTGTAGCAAAGTTCCTGCAACCATCTTTTGCCTACGGATTCTATTCTTAGAACAGTAATCATCAAATTCATTACTGCAATACTCCCCTCCATTATCTAACTTGAGACATTTTAGCTTAAGACCTGTTTCATTCTCTACCAAGGCTTTCCATTTAACAAAAGTGTCAAATACATCAGATTTATTTCTAATACAATAAACCCAAACTTTCCTTGTTGCATCATCAATAAAAGTAACATAATAACGTGAACCCCCAAGAGATGATACCTGAGTCGGCTTGTCGACATTAAAATTTTCCTCCGTAATTTCTATTTCATTAATGTATGTATTAGGAATAGGATGTTGTTAAGTATAATTAGTAGTAGCGTCTGATAGAAGATAACGGTGCCGTCAGTACGGTGCCGCCAATAATGTGGAGTACGGTAACAGTCAAAGTACAATAGGAATGTTGTAAAAAGTAAATATTTGTCGTAAGTGGTCTGGTAATGTTAAAATGTCAAAGTTTGGGTAATTAGAGAAGTAGGGTCTACGTGATTAGGAATTAGAAATATTATATTGGTAATAAAGACAAGGAGTGAGGTCATAAATATTTAGTGTAATTTTATTTGTAAAAAGTCTAAAAATGTGGAACCCATGTAAAATGATAAGGTTTATCTTATCTTAACAGATAAGCTTACATGTACAGATAAGAGTTAAGGTATGGAATATGATTCGTCAGAGTGGATTTCTTATCCTATCTTAGAGATAAGATGGATAAGCCTGGAAGTTCTATAAATAGAGAGGCTACCCCCCTCATTTAGCATAGAAGGAAGTAGTGAGAAATATTGTAGGAAGTGTGCGAAGGAAGCCATCAGTTTAAAGGTGTGTTGAAGAAGCCATTAAGAGGTGTAATTGTAAAGTTTTCTCCCATAGTCTTGGTGAAAGTCAAGTGAAGTCAATAACACTTGAAGTACCTCATGGGTGAGATTGTAACAGTTTCATGTTAATATTATAATTTATTTTGATATTTCAGATTTGTCATCATTCTGTCTTATCATAGTCAATGGTATTCTTGTGTTATGTTGTTGTTTTGTTTCCAGATTACATCCACCAAACTAAAGGTTGTGCATTAGTAAATAATCATAGCACGAGGAGTTCCCAGTGAAGAATTATCATAGTGCCGGATTGGTGATGACATTTTGGTTCCGTTGCCGGGACCATTCCTCGTTGGTGGATTTTCTGGAGAGATATTCCCACTTAGTCAAAAATCAATTAGAGGGTAACCTTGTTTTTACTGTGCATAGTAGTTACCATGGTAAAGTCATTTTTACCGTGAATAGTAGTTACCATGAGTAAAGTCATTTTTGCTGTGAAAAGTATTTATCACAGTAAAGTCATTTTTTACCGTGAATAGTATTTACCGCAGTAACTTCACTTTTTACCGTGAATAGTGTTTACCACAGTAAAGTCAGTTTTTACCGCAGTAAGTCAAGTTTTACCATAGTTTACCGTGGTCATTTCTATTTTACTGTAGAAAGGTGTAAAGTCACTTTCTAGTATAGTGATTCCAATTATTTGTGCACATAAGTCTTGTTAATTGTACTTGTGGGTTGGTATTTCACGGTGGTTACTTTTGAAAATGGGAAAGATTCCTATTTTTTCAGCTCAATCTAATGAAGATGCTTCTTCTTTCATTCAAGAGTTTAAACGATCTTGTATTTGTAATGGCCTTATAAGAAGGGAACAATGGACTGAATTTTTTCCTACCTTTTTGGATGGTTCAACACTTAGGTGGTTTGAAACACTAGGTGATAATGTGAAAAATTCATGGGATTTATTAACTGAAAGTTTTCTTGAAGAATTTGGTGAACAACAGAAATATGCAGATCTCATGATCGAGATCACAAAGCTATCCCAAGGAGAGAAGGAGAAGATAAGGGATTATCATGCTCATGTTCTAGAGCTAAGGAGGAAGCTCGATGCCCAGATCCGGAAGGAAGGACTAGCGGATGGGTTGATGAATGGCGTGGATAATCTCCTCTGTAAGCACTTCATTCTTGGGATGAAGCCAGAGATCAGACAATGAGTGAAGTATGACCACCCAGCTACCATTGAACAAGCAAAGGAGATTGCAAGAAGGCAAGAAGAAAGCATGGAAGAGGAGCCCAAAGAAATTGTTGCTAAAGTAGAGCCTACACCAGCACCTTTGGTCCAGAATCCACAACCACTCCCGGTGAGCACAAATATTTCTCCTAGTACATCTACTGAGTATGAAGATCTGCTAAAAAAGATGGGTCAGTTAACTATTAATCTTCTTCAAGGAAAGGAATTTAGTTCTCAGGGAGGAGATAGAGGTCCAAAAAGAAATATTTCTGAAGTTGTTTGTTATGGTTGTTATAAAAAGGGTCATTATAAGTATAATTGTCCAGATAGAGCTTCTACATCTTGGTAAAGGAGATAATGATAAAGGAAAAGCACCTGTGAATTCTTTTGATGTAGTAGATAAGAGCAGAAATAATGAAGTAGATGTGTTTGTAACAAAAAGAAAGAAAGAAAAAGATAATCAAGATGGAAATGATCCTAAGAAGATGAAAGAAGAAACTAGTAAGAAACATAGGAGAAGAAAGTTGGGTGTGCAGGATTTTCTGATTTCACAGGGGCAAGGACCATACTCCATCTTGGAAGATCTGTCCAAAAGGCCTGCAAATATTACATATGGTCAACTCTTGGCTATGTCTTCTGAGAAGAGGCGGGGAGTTGCGAGGTGGACTCAATGCTCGAAGAAGGAAGGAGGTTGAGGTCCCTGTTTTGGAGGCAGAGGCAGATCCCTATGCTCCACAAGCTGAGGTATTATGTAATGGTATTTCAATTCATGATGTCTTAGTTGATGGAGGTGCTGCAGTTAATGTAATGACCGAGTCTGTAATGAATATGTTGGGTTTAAAAATTGATCGCCCTTCAACACTTATGTTAAGGTCATTAAATAAGGGAAAAACTAAACCAAAAGGTGTAGTTTCAAATGTGGAAATATCTGTTATGGGTGTTGTATGTGTGGTAGACTTTCAGGTGATGAAAAATGGTACTGTTGCGTACCCAATGCTGCTGGGAAGACCATGGCTAAGGAGAGTTCATGCAAGAAACTACTGGAATGAAGGTTTCATGACACTTGGACGTGGTAGAGAGAGGGTGAAGATAAATGTGATCCCTCGACATCATAAGGCAGAACCTGTGGATTCAAGTGATGAAACTGATGATTGGACATCCTCTGATTACTCTAGTACCAGTGAAGTGGACACTGAAGATGAAGAAAGTGAGGTGGATGTTTCAGTCATGGATATCCTTCCAGTCACACCAACTCATGACCCCATAAAATTATCTGAAGAAGAAGTTGATGATCGTCTCCAACAAATAAAGATTGGTGATGCTGTGATGGAGAGTGAGAAGGAATCCTACCTCCAGCTCTTTCGAAGGTACATACACCTATTCACTTTTGATTACAAGGAACTCCGTCAAGTAAGTTGGGTAGAACATTGTATTGAGCTGGTAGATGGTGCTAAGCCCATAAAGCAAATGCCATATAGAATGAATCCTAATTTTTCCAAGACTGTAAAAGAAGAAATAGATAAGTTGCTTGATGCAGGATTCATATTTGTTGTGGAGAATTCAGAATGGGTTTCTCCCATTGTGATCTCAATAAAAAAGAATGGGAAGCTACGCATTTGTGTTGATTACAGGAAGCTCAATAAGGCAACAAAGAAGGATCATTACCCTCTTCCATTTTCAGATCAGATCTTGGACGAAGTAGCTGGCCAGGAGTGCTATAGTTTTGCTGATGGATATAACGGCTACAACCAAGTTCGTATAGCAGAGAAAGATCAGCTGAAGACCACGTTCACCACTCCTTGGGGAACGTTTTGCTTATAGAGTTATGCCTTTTGGGTTGTGTAATGCTCCAGCAACATTCCAGCGTTTGATGAATAGGGTGTTCGAACCCTACATTGGGACCTTCATCAGAGTATTTCTGGATGATTTTTGCATCTATGGGAGCAAGTTGGACCACCTGCACCAAATGGAGACAACATTTCAAAGGTTAGATGAAGCACAAGCCTCACTAAACCCTACAAAGTGTGTCTTTGGATGTTCTAAAGGTGTTTTGTTAGGGCATGTTGTATCCAAGAGATGGTATTGGTACTGATCCTGATAAAGTTTCAAAAATCAAAGATTTACCATTTCCTATTAATAGAAGTAAATTGAGATCATTTTTAGGCCATGTGGGTTACTATAGAAGATTTCATCAAGAATTTCTCAAAGATTGCACAGCCACTAACCCAGTTCTTGAAGAAGGATGTTACTTATGAACCAGGAAATAAGGTGCATGAAGCTTTTGGACAACTGAAGGAAGCCCTGGTGTCTTCACCTGTTTTGAAGAATCCAGATTGGAGCAAGCCATTCATTGTGTACACTGATGCCTCAGATGCAGCACTAGGAAGTACTTTGAGCCAAAAGGATGAAAATGGGAATGAACATCCAATTTACTTTGGGAGCAGACAAATGAGCAGTGCTGAGGTAAATTATACTGTAACTGAAAAAGAGGCTCTGGCTATCATTTTTTGCTGTAAAGAAGTTTAGAAATTACTTGCTAGGGAAAAAATTTCTAGTTGTAACAGATCATCAGGCTCTAAAATATATTGTAAATAAGCCTAACCCATCAGGGAGGATAGCAAGATGGATAATTTTGCTACAAGAATTTGAATTTGATATTATAGATAGGCCAGGAAAGAAGCATGTCAATGCAGATGCACTCTCTCGAGCCTATGATGGTTTAGGATCATCTTGTGATGATGATGATTTCCCCGATGCAACATTGTTATCCCTTGACACAATCCCTAGTGAATACATAGATATTTGGAATTATCTGAATGAATTCAAGTTTCCTGATGGTGCCAATGCAAAGACTAAGAGAAAGATTACTCAAGCCAGTCGTCCATATTCTATTCTGCATGGAGTATTATTTCGAATAGGACCTGATGGACAGTACAAGAGGGCAGTTGGACGTGATCAAGGGAAGGAACTGCTAGAAGAATTCCACAATGGTACATGTGGAGGGCACTTCTCTGGACAACTTACAGCAAGAAGGATCTTGGATGCAGGTTATCACTGGCCCACTCTTTTTAAAGATTGTTATAATTATTGTAAGACATGTGATATTTGTCAAACACATGGTAACCGTAAGACTTCATCAGCTCCATTATGTCCTATTCTTCCCCTTGGTCCCTTTGAAAAGTGGGGAATAGACATTGTAGGTCCACTTCCAACTACATCACGCCAAAATAAGTATATTGTAGTTGCCACAGATTATTTAACCAAGTGGGTTGAAGCTAGGCCATTGAAAACAGCTTCCATGGATGAAGTGGCAAGGTTCATGTATGAACGCATTGTCACCAGATTTGGTTGCCCATTAGAAATTGTAACAGATCAAGGAAGCCACTTCATTAATGAGGTGGTAGAAGCCCTAGTCAATAAGTTTTCTATTAAGCACAGGAAGGCAACAACATACAAGCCAAGCACAAATGGACAGGTGGAACGAACAAATTTTGTGTTGTGTCAAATTCTAGCAAAAGATGCAGCCTTGCAGGTACATAAATGGGATAAAAGGATTCATGCAGCATTGTGGGCATATAGGGCAACATCAAAGTCAGCAACAGGATACTCCCCATTTCAGTTGGCCTATGGCATTGATCCAGTTCTTCCTATTGAGTTTGATATTCCCACTGTGAGAGTTATGAAAAATGAAAGGATGGATGAAAGTGATTCAGTAAAAGAAAGGTTGGTACATCTTCATTTGCTGGAGGAAATGAGAGAAATAGCAAAGGATACAAGCCATAAGAAGAAAATGAAGCAGAAGGAATACTTTGATCAAAAGATCCGGTGGTCTCCATTTCATGTGAATGACTTGGTTCTAGTATATGATTCCAGATACAAAAAAAAGAAGACAGAGAAAATTTCTTCCAAAATGGATGGGGCCCTACAAAATAGCAGTTGTGCATGAAAATGGTACGTACCGACTAGAGGAATTGGATGGCACTCCCATTACGAAATGGGTCAACCACGACAAGTTGAAGATTTTCCAAGCACCAGAATAGTCTACTCCGAGGACAGAGTAGAAGCTAGGAAGGGGGAAGATGTCGACACTAAAATTTTCCTCCGTAATTTCTATTTCATTAATGTATGTATTAGGAATAGGATGTTGTTAAGTATAATTAGTAGTAGCGTCTGATAGAAGATAACGGTGCCGTCAATACGGTGCCGCCAATAATGTGGAGTATGGTAACAGTCAAAGTACAATAGGAATGTTGTAAAAAGTAAATATTTGTCGTAAGTGGTCCGGTAATGTTAAAATGTCAAAGTTTGGGTAATTAGAGAAGTAGGGTCTACATGATTAGGAATTAGAAATATTATATTGGTAATAAAGACAAGGAGTGAGGTCATAAATATTTTGTGTATTTTATTTGTAAAAAGTCTAAAAATGTGGAACCCATGTAAAATGATAAGGTTTATCTTATCTTAACAGATAAGCTTACATGTACAGATAAGAGTTAAGGTATGGAATATGATTCGTCAGAGTGGATTTCTTATCCTATCTTAGAGATAAGATGGATAATCCTGGAAGTTCTATAAATAGAGAGGCTACCCCCCTCATTTAGCATAGAAGGAAGTAGTGAGAAATATTGTAGGAAGTGTGCGAAGGAAGCCATCAGTTTAAAGGTGTGTTGAAGAAGCCATTAAGAGGTGTAATTGTAAAGTTTCTCCCATAGTCTTGGTGAAAGGTCAAGTGAAGTCAATAACACTTGAAGTACCTCATGGGTGAGATTGTAACAATTTCATGTTAATATTATAATTTACTTTGATATTTCAGATTTTTCATCATTTCGTCTTATCATAGTCGATGGTATTCTTGTGTTATGTTGTTGTTTTGTTTCTAGATTACATCCACCAAACTAAAGGCTATGCATTAGTAAATAATCATAGCACGAGGAGTTCCTAGTGAAGAATTATCATAGTGCCGGATTGGTGATGACAGGCCCCCACACATCAGAGTGCACCAGCTCTAACTTACTCTTTTTTTTTGTAGGTCTAACCTTGAGAAACCTTACTCTCTTCTGTTTCCCATATATGCAGTCCTCACAGAACTCCAAATATGTTTCTGTATATCCGGGAAAATCCTTCTTTATGATCTCCATGCCCTTATGGCTCATATGACCGAGCCTATAGTGCCACAATGTTGTATCTACTTCTGAAGCCACAAGATTGCAAACATTAGTGCTATAAGTGGTTAAATACAAGGTTCTAACCTTCTTACCTCTTGCCACCACAAGAGCACCCTTGGTAACTGTACATACCCAAAATGATAGGGTATCATACCACCAGAACGATGTCACACATGCCCTAATGATGATACAGGTCACCTCGCGGGATCTAAAGAAGCTCACAAAGTATATGTTAACATCCCAAATGCTTTATCCAAGTTCCTTGTGCTTTGTTTTGTTCCTCTTCCTTTCTTTTCTAAGATTTTGTCCTTCAATGACGAAACCGCCACCCTGACAGGGCGGCGGTCCAATAACCACCGCCATGCTCAGGGTGGTGGTCCTTCACGCATTTTCCAACATGCTCCTTTGATTGCGAATTGCGTAATTTTTCAACTTTCACCAGCTTTTCTCAACCGCCTTAGCTCGTATTAATGTTTTATGTTCCATGGAATAGTTTTTCTTCATTGTTTAATGGTAAAAGAGTTCTAATAGGGATTACCTTTGGGTGAATGTGAAATCTATAAATATCCAACTTGTTTTCAAACAAATGGCCCCTCAACTTCTCATTTCTATTGTTTAGTCTTTCAATTTATTGTTTAGATCTCTCATGTTTGCATCCATGCTAGTTTTCCTTTACTGTTGGAAGCCATTCGATCTTCTTGCTCCAGTCTTGTTCATTGTTGTTCATACAAATTAGATTAGAGCAGAGTAGTGTCATTCGTAGATTGAATCCATTAGAGTTATAGGTTGTGTTCTTCACAGAAGGTAGATTCTAGAATCTCTTAGTACACTTGTGTTATATTCCGGCAATAAATCCCGCTAGGAATTGCATACGCCAAGCTCTGTCACTTGCGTTGTCCCTCTCCTACTCACATTATATTCGGTCTATATCCAAAGCTGCCATTGTTCAAAATACCTTTTTCTGTTGATGCTAGCATATACACACTCTTCTGGATTCATGTGAACATGAAGGAACAAGGAGATCATTCTGAGGGGAAAAAATCATACACTACTGGATTCGCCACTGTTCTGCAAATTCCAGGTTTTATCTGTCAAATTTCTAGTTAAAACATATCAAATAGAGTAGTGAAATATTTCATTTCAGTTAAGTTTCATTTTTGATATTGCTAGGGAAGCTGTGGGGATTGATAGTTTCTGATAAAATATGATTCATTCCTCACTTCTGAGGTAGGATCGAGAATCTTTCAATTAAGTTAATCGGTTATCTAGTTATTTAGGATAAACTTACAACTGCACAGGAAAATAGCTACACCGAGCTACCTTGCTTGTTTTAATTTTGTTATTAGATTAGTTGTCATTTTATGAATGTATTAGATTAGTTGCTCTTTCAATTCTATTCAAAATTCTATCAAAAATACAAAAATAGAGGAATATATATATGTTGTAGATATATCTTGCATAATTAGTTTATTTCATTTTAGTTAGGCTTATATTGATCTTTTATGACAATCACTGGACCTAGGGAGCCCAGGGAATACGTTTTTGAGCCAATCATGCCTCAACCAAATATTGTTGCAGCAATAACTGACATAGACCAAAATCTTAGAATTCAGTTCTTCCGAGCTACAACAGACCTACAAGAAATCAACGCACAACTAAGAGTATTAAACATATAAGACAACAAAGCATACACGTTCTGGTCAAATCAGCCAAAGTATAGACTGCCTTGATAGATATCTATATGGCTGTAGAATGTGATCCACTAGTCCCACAACCAGACGCAAGAGACCTCCTTGTTGATATAGACACTAGCTTACGTATCCAAGTTTCCAGAACACTTGTTAGGTACTCTGAGAAAATCGTGCAACTTCTAGTTCTAAACATATAGGCTGAAAAGGCATATGACTGCTGGATACTCAGGATCAGGGGTTGACTCTTCATATGACCATAAGAGGTCCATAACAACCACAAACTTACGGTTGTGATCCACAGGTCCCACAACCCAACGGGCCTACAAATCAATCCAACATTGACGATGTTTTGTGAACATTAGTATTTAGGTCCTCTCCACTCCCACCAAACATTATCACACAACTCTCATTATTAAACATAACAGCCAACCGAACTAAAGATTTCTGGACTAGACCAGAGAATCATCCATAAAGCACCAAAAGATCCACTGCACATTTAGCCATTCCATTTTCATGACCTTGTCGGTAGATATATACGAAGCACCCATATGTCATCTTCCATGTATTCCACAACCCATAGATTGGATCATGGAAGAGCTCGATAATTATTTGGAGCCTTCAAGCATCTATCCTCGCCGAATGATCTATCACACCAGTTCAGGTTAGGAGGGCCTTCTTTTCCTTGGATTCACAGATTCCATTATTGCGTGTTGAAGACATAAGATTACCTAACTAGTTTATCTGCACCCCACGTGTATTCCATCCCCATTGGTTGTCTCGACACGACCTCGAGAGGTCAGGTGTGAGGAAGAGTTACTTGTAGATTCTCATGCTTGCATGTCACTTTTCCATCATACAATAACCTTCCAAGAGTCCTCTGTAAATATCACAATACAACCATCACTTCCCAACTGCCCTACCGATATCAAATTTTGTCTTAATGTAGGCACATGTTTGACATCCTTCAATAGCCAAGTATTCCCATTCTGCATCTTAACCTGAATAGAACCTTTTCCAACTATGCTGCAAGGATCATCATCGCTAAGAAAAACATGCCCAAAATCTCCTTGAACATAATCAACAAAATAATGCCTATGTGGAGTAGCATGGAAAGAAGCCCCTGAATCTAAAACCCAAGATTTAGTAATATTGTGCAAAGAAAGAATCAAAGCATCCTGACATACATTACATGTTGCCACATTTGCCTCATTTTTTTCTTCTTGTTGTTTCTTCTTGTCCCGAAGCTCCCAAAAATCCTTCTTTGCATGCCCAGACTTTCCACAATGCTAGCATACTATCTTGCTTTTAGATTTTGACCTTTCCTGATCCTTTGATTTTCCACAACTTTCTTTATTCTTCTGTCTCCCTCTAGTTTCCACTATCAAAGCATTCCCTGAAGTAGAAGATTCACCAGAGCTTTTTCTTCGCATTTCCTCACATAGAATCACCCCTACAACATCCTCAAACTTCAAATTTGAGTAAGCTAGAACTGAGTTGCTTACCGCCATTACCAGGTATTCCAACTCTCAGGTAAAGAGCACAGAACCAATAAATCCCTAACTTCTTCATAAAATTCTATTGTAACCGAAGCTAGCATATTTACAATCATTTAAATTATCTGCTACTAAACCATTCTCAGACATCTTCATATTAAACAACTTTTTCATTAAAAATATCTTATTAGAAGCATAGGGTTTTTCATACAACTTCCCTAATGTATCCATTAGTTCTTTTGTAGTCTTTTCCTTTGAAACATTAAATAATACCAAAGATGCAAGACACAACCAGATTATCTCAAGTGCCTTCATATCCAATAAATTGCATTCTGTATCCATCATGCTCGAAGGTTTGTTCACTTTCTAAGACAACGGAATATAAAGATCTTTTTGATAAAGGTAATCTTCCATCTGCATGTTCCAAAGATTGAAATTCTACCCGTTGAATTTATCAACCTTAGATCTTCTATCATCTGCCATAGCTCCCACTAAAGATAAAAATTTCCCTGCGATTCAAAAATTCAGCAAACCAAACAAAGCTCTGATACCAATTGTTAGGAAATAAGGGATAAAATATGTGGAATAATCCCTCACAGAATTGCAATAGTAGAAACTAATATGTAGAAAATATTACAGATCTCAAATAAAACTGCAGAATAAAATAACACAGCACAAAGATATAATATTCAACGTGGTTCACCCAATTTGGGCTACATCCACAAAGATTCACTTGCTCAGATTTTATTACAAGTCACCACTCTCTCAATACAATACCTAGATCCGTTTGGAGCTTTGCTCAACAAACTCTACAGAATTCACATCCTAATTCAAAACACATCTGCAATGTTACATTATATCTACCATATGCACAAAACCATATAAATAGACAAATGCTTAAGCATTTTTACAAAATCGTGGGTATCAAAACCATGAGCCAAAACTGTCCCATAAATCTATGGGTCAAAAACCCCGCCCATATGAGAAAATCACATTTCCTGATATATCGGGCACGTTTTAAGGCCCTGTTTTTTTTTTCAGGGGCTACACCCCTGAACCCCTACTACCAGGGGCTGCCACCCTCAGATCCCTGCTCGGGGCCCGGCCCTGAACCTCAGTGAGGCAACTGTGGAAAGTGTACAGTACTCTTAGTGTACAGTCTTCAACACTTTCTCACATGAAAACGAGCTCCACAACCTAACATGACTGTATGCTCAACCCAGTCTCTCATAGGGTTTCTAATTTGCAAAGCAAAAACTAACGCCAAAAATATTACAAGAACCTAATAAAATAATAGAAATAGGGGACTAATTGATCTTATCAACAATGTGAGGCTTTCTTATATTAGTTTCATTAGTTCCTTGTTAAAAATCAATCCATATACAGAAACCTGCCTGCAAGTATGTCTATTTTTCAAGCAAAGAAGAGATTCAAACTTATTGGAGCATTATTTTCCTTCTTCTTTTGAATTCAATTATCTCCACAAAAAGTTAAAACAAATATATATCCTCCTAAAAATTCTCCAACTGAATTGGAGCCTCTCAAGAGCAATCAAGACACATGATTTAAGCATGAATTACAACATTAAGAACGACATTTAAAATAGATTCTTAAAAACTTAAGACCTACACATGTATCAGGACTCGTAGTCCCTTTGAATACTTATTTAAAGAAACTTAAAACTTATTTTCCCCTTATAACATCATTTAACCACCTACATAATGCAAAAAGCATTCAAAAGTTTAAATGTGCATTTTGGCGGGAAAAGCCAAAATTTGAATTTTTAAATGGCTAGAGCTAAACTAAAACCATGAAATGATTCCTAAGACCCTTCTAATGACTCCTAAACCTTCTAAACTAAATTTCAATCCAAAATTTGACATGCCACACCAAAATTTATGATTTAGAGATATGCCCCTGCATCACCTATCTTGCTATATATTATTTTTACTAATATCTGCTACACTTGCTATATATTATTTTTACTACTATTTGCTACAATTTCTTCCTATGTTGTTGTCATTATTTTTTAATATGGATTTATCCCCTAGTTATTTACTGTGTGTATTGATTCAATTGTCTCCTATAATTATGATACTATGACTATTTACTTTTATATGACCCAAGGGCCTTGATTGTAGTATGACATTGTGGGTGTCCCATATTTGTGGCTTCATGCCTAATTTACATACATGCACTTAGTTATATGATTGTGGCACTGTGTACCTTTTACTAAGATTGTCTTGTGACACCATGGGTGTCCCATGTTTTCAAATCTGTGCCTATATGACTATGTTTCTACATGTTACTACTCACACGATTATACACTATTGTTTCTATTACTCTACTATTTCTAGATTACAATTATGCTTACATAATTATTTTCACTATGGATTTTGACAAGATTGCTATGCTAATTCTATAATTGTTTTATTATCTAGTAGGACATGATTTATAATATTATATATTGTTACTATTTTATTTACACATGTATGCTTTCTTGTTATTTGTTACATAGTGATTTCACCGCACCGTGGTTACCACCATGTGTAACCCCTTTGCATGTATAAATTCTCAAATGTGGACACCACTTTAGATTTTTATGTGATTCTATTCAATTTATAATATATATGGTACATGGGTACATATCTATTATTTTGAGTCACATCCTCAAATGTTTTACAACACACACATCAAAAGAGGGGAAATTCATAAAGGTATCTCTATAAATACTGACATATTACATGATACATGAACAAATCATTATAGGACTCAAATCCTCAAAAAGGGTCACAAATATTGAAATGTGGTAGAATTCAAACAAGTTCAAAATTGTACATAATATTTAGGACCATGGTATGGTCTTGACCTTTCTATATGTTCCCATACAAAGGGAAGCTTCATTTAAAATTTCAATTTCTACATAATCTATCAGACATTTACAATATTTTTACACAGTTATACATAAAAATGACATAGTTAAGAGTAGGTAATAAGGGACATGAATACTTCCTTATTCACAAGATGATATTTCAGATGTAGTTATAAAATGTGTTTGGGGGCATAGGCCTCCTTTGCCCCTAAAATTTTTCAAAATTACACATAATCAATTTATACATAGTAGCACCTTATGAGGGAAAATGCACATTCCTTATAAGGTTTATTTTTTTTCAAGTTATAGAAAATTGTTCCTAGATTTGTTTACAACAATTTGTTCCATGGGTTTATTGGAAAACATCAAAGCAATATTGTGTGCTTCGTAGATTGATATTTTCACTTATCTCACAAAATTCCCAAATAAGGAAAATGTTAAAGTAAAACTGTGAGCTTTGTAGACTTATCTTTCCTCCTATCTCTTCACATTCTCAAATGGGGAAGGAAATGAAGGATATGGGTTCTTCATAGTATAATCCTTCCTCCTCTTTACTATCTCCCATGGCACAACATTGGGAATGATGACACCCAATCCTCCGACATCTCCAAAAAAATTCAAACTCTCAAAGACATGAAAACAATGAGAGATCCCCCCTTCGCAAAATGAACAGGTGCATACCTTCCATGTTTTGCATCTCCTTTGTGTACTTTTTTCAATGTTCTAATTTTGAGTTAAAGCTCGATTTTTATCATAGAAATTGACTATACTCTGTGTTGCAGGTTTCACCACAAAGCATTGAGAAAAGGCAAAGTGTGTGTGCGCACTCAAGTATGTTTTTCCTTTAAGCATGTAATTTTTTTTATACACTTAAATGGGGGAAATGTAGACACTAAAATCTAGTAACTTTTCCTTATACAATGACACATTTGATATTATATCCTTGTTAAGAAAAATTATCACATTCACAATCCAATCTCCTCATCTCTCTAGCTATTCTAAAACTTTATTGTCTTTACACTATGCTCTATCATCAATTATGAAAATATTATTTCATCAAAGAAGAAATAAAAATATAATCTTCATGAAACAATTTAAAGTTTAGATGTTTTTCTCTTGTCTAAAATTGTATGGAAGTGTCAATATGTGGGTTTTGGTCTTGGTGAATCTTTATGGTCCTACCCCTTCACAATCATTGAATCTAATTTAAATTTTAAATAAATTTTGGGTCATTTCATCTTCCTAGGATTGACCTTATTAGTATTTCTATGTATCGAAGGACCCTCAGTCTATTGGTGATATTGTTAAGATTTCAATGAGCCCATAAGGTATCAAGTCTTGTTGAGTGCAAGGCTTGGAGATACTTGACACAAAGAGTAAAAATGGTTAATTCCATGATCGTGCCCTGGGTGACTTTGACGATGCAGAGGCCTCTTACTCGTAGTTGTTTAAGCTGAAGGTGATCACTAGTTTAATTGTACACTTCCTTGTAATTGTAAATTCATTAAATGTTTCCTCTGAAGCATGAGAATTTTTTTTGATAATCTATGTAATCTAGTTCCCAAATGAGTTCACTAATCATAAAAAAATATTTCAATATAGGCATTATGAGGGAAAATCAACCCCATCATATTAACCCCTTTTTAGGTCCCCAAGAAAATAAGAAGAAGGAAGACCCCTAATGTATTGCACAACTTGGATGATATAATTTTAGTCATAGAAAGAGAAGTTACAAACATATAAGAATACAATGCCAAAGTTAAGATCCATCTAAACCTTACATAGGAAAAATCTATTCATGCTAGACAAATTCACCCAAATTATTTTTCCCCCTCTCTCTTCTAACCCTAACCAGTATTTAATTAATTTTACTCACCTAATCTATTGTATTTACAATATTTATCCATACATGATTTAAGATCTACATGTTTACTGTGTTTCTGATCTTAATTCATCTTTTCAAAAAATAATTCATCACAATTAGATTAAACCCTATGTTTTTTATTACAACTTATTTGATGTCTAGTAATTGATTTTTTCTTTGATATATCTTAAGGTATAACCTTTTTTTGAACTTATTTTGGAGGAGAGAGAATTTTTGTGTGGAAGGAAACTACTTGGTCCTTGTGTACATATTTAAAAAATTGGTGTAGAGTTGATGGTATTTCTATAATTTGATTTATTGTGGTCTTTCATGAAATAAATCACAAGATTTATTTTCATACACCACATGAAACCATTTTAAAATAGTATTAGGATGCATTATGATAGGTAAGCATAAAAAAATAAGTGTATTTCTAGTAATTCCATTATATACTTTAATAACTCATCTCGTGAATGTTATGTCTCTTTGATAATATTCAAGGGACTTAATAATTGTTTTTACTCATTGTCGATCATAAATCCATGTTTTTTGTGATATATGTGGCTATAAGAGATCATATGGATAGTTCCCAGTATAAAACATATTATTTAGAATTTCAATTTCATAATATAATAGGAGGAGGATCTATCTTGGTTTAAGATATATTAAGCACATTCATAAATCCATCAAGTGGATGAGCACCAAAATCTTGTGGTTATTTAATTTGATTTATCATATGGACATTAATTTGATCTTATGATTAGGTGCCATGATTGGAAGATGATTTGTAAAGATTTTCAAATGTCAATGTGGTTGAGAAATTGATCCATTCAAAACATTGTTGGTTCCTTCTACTTGGAATTTTTTACTTTCAATCACATATTGGATATAAATTTCAATGTTATGCATATGTTTGAAGATTGTACTAAGAATATGTGAAAATCATAGTATGCTCTAGTTTTATAGTTCTTATAAGGAAATGGGATCGTTGGATAAAATTATATATTAGGATAGAAGGTAATCATATTTAATTTAACCAATATTTGTAACATCTTTTATGGAATTTCACTTAACATTGTAAAATACCTACACTACCTTTTTTTGAGATAATATTATATTTATTCTTAGTTGTTCCATAACATTTACTATATTATTGGCCTCATTTTGGGCTTGAAAACCATTGTCAGTAATTTTGTCCTTGAATTTTTCCTTACATTGAATTTTTTCTCCATTATAAGTATGGGCATTGGTCCTATATTTAAACATGTTTATCTCTAAGAGATTTATCTCAACATTTATAATTTCATGAATTTTTTTACTAAAGTATTGATAAGTTTTGAAAACTAAATTATCATTGATAGGTGTAAGAAATCTTTGAGAAAACGGGCTTTAAAGTTCACTTTCAATAATTTACAAGTCATCTTGATATCCGTAGACTTGAATCTAAGCATATAGTCATAAATAATATCATCGGTACATTGTCTCATTTGATAAATATCTGTAAAGGTAAAATTCATGCTAATGTTGATTTAAAAGTGCACAAGAAAATCATCAGCATTGAGGTAAAAACATGCATGGATCCACAATGTAAAACATAAAACCAATCAAATGCATAATCCTTTGAACTTATTAAAAATATCTTAGTCAATTATATATCATTTTACATAAATTCTAAGCAATAGGCATAAAATGAACTAAATAGGTGACAAGGATCCCCTTTACCATTATACAATTTGAAATTCAGAGCAAAAAATCCTTCCATAAATGGGTAAGAAAGCACTTCATAAACCAAATGGTTAAGCAATGTATCATTGGAAGTGACCATATTACATAAATTTTGTGTCCCTTAAGATAAAATATTAGTTTTATTTTGGAAGTCACATACAACATTTTCCATTATTGTCATTTCACAAGAAGGAAAAAAATTAGTAGAATAAATTAGAATACAAGCATTGTGAAAAGAAGTACACTGAGAAGCAATGTGAGCAATAAAAGGAATTTCATAAATGCATTAAAATTTTGGAAGACAATGAGAAGAAGAAAGTGGAAGAACTTGAGATTCAAGATAAACATTTACAATAATAGAAGCACGAAGATAAATAATATCCAAGGAAATTTGAGAAAAAAATCCATGATAAGGAAAAGGAGGAGATCCCATAGGTGATCTATCCTTATTTCTGGAATTTGAATACCCATGATTCACCTTATAGGTATTGTCTTGTATAATAACATCATTTTTATCCTATTGACTTGTAATTTAAGATTAAGCATCCTCTGACATATTCATTAAAAGATGAATTCACTTTGGTGTTTGAAATATTATTTTCTAATGTTTGCAATATCTTTAAACATTTGTTAATTATCTAAAGTAATTTGTTTCCCTTTAATATCCTCACACTCAATATAAACTTGAGAACAATTCATATCATTTTATTCAATGAAGCATCATTGGGAAAATAAAATACTATTTCAAAAGCAACATTAACATCGTCCAGAGAATCCATTGGATTTGTCACACCAATTATATGATTAATTAAAGTAATTTCATCACAACCATATAGATTATAGTTTATCCGACACTCTTCCTATTTGGGGTTTTGGATCTAATCACTTTGGATGACATAAAATATATACCACATAAAGAACATTATCAAAGAAATATCATACAATAGCTAGGGATATTAGATTTGGAATAAATGAATGAAGTACAACATAAAACAATAAAATATATCAACAAAAAAACAAGATCTAACACTAGAATCTCACAAACATCCAAGATAATTTGGGTTCATAAAAACCTGAAACTATAGGGTTGGGCATAAGCTGAGTCGGATTCACAAAAATGTAGGTATGGTAATATATTTACACTAACAATGCACTATAACTAACCACATTGCATTGCAATGAGATCTAAACATATATAACTCAGTGAATCAAACCTAATAGTGTAAAATTATTATTTTTTAATTATAGAAAATGACAATAGGTGGTTTTATAAGCATGTACGATTTGTAGAAATATTGGAGACAACTGTCAGAATAGATAGTGAAATGTTATTTCTAGACAAAAAGGCAAAGTAAACCCAAAAAAATAGCAAAAGTAAAACAACCTGATCAAAACCATAGCCTTCTTCCAAAACTATAACATGTTTTGGTCAGTTCTCAACTAATGTGAGATATGAGTTGACAAACATGTTCACCTGCTAATGTAGACATAGTTAGGGTACCCAATGAAGATTTTCCCTAGATCACAAAACTCGTAGTGATTCCTACAAAATTATATAAAGAAGTAAAATAACATATAACGGAATTATGTAATAGTAATTTACACCATAAAATATATTGAAATCAACTTTAAAGAATAGTACACAAAAATCGATCACCAATGATGTAGTATCAACAATACATTTCAAAAGGCTACACCCAACCTACTTATTTTATGTGCGAGTTCAAATTGTTAAACATTATCTCCTTTCTCTAATATTTTTGAAATCTACCTTCCTAAGGAAATTGGGACTTGTTTATAAAGGCATGCAAGCCACCTAATGTAACATCTTAGCTAAAAATCTCCTAAAATTATCAAAAATTATGAAGATAAGGCCCAAAGGATCCATCAAAAGTCTCGAAACATAACTTTTCAGCTTACCTATGATCTTTGCAATGTCGAACTGGCTCCATAGTAGCATCGCGTGACTTTAAACGAGCTCATAGTATTCCATGGATTCAACTAGTGCTTCTCAGTTTCCTACCAGGATTATAGTGTTTTCTGGATTTAGTTAGTTCTTCACAACTTCCAATTAGGCTAATAGTGTTGTGTAACTTTTCCTAGTACTTCACAAATTCAATAGACTTATGTAACCCGCCAATAAGACAAAATTGACTTGATTATTTTTGTTTGATATAGGATAGCCTATAGACCTAGATAATTCTGCATCATGCACCCTCAGTAATTTTGAAAACTTGGGCTCTTGCTCAAGTGACTAGAATTTCATGTCTCATGATATCTACACCACTCAACCAAGTTATATCCTTAATATTGCTTCCCTTCAATTTGATTAGATACTCCTAATATTCCTTGTGATTTTTTCTTCACCACACATTTCCTTTGGTATCTATTGTCTCCAATCTACCCCATCATCATTAGTATTTGAATTTTATGCATTTTATTGACCTTCATGGCATGGATATAGATCTTTCACATTAAAGATATTTGAGATATTGATGCCTTATAGAATTTTGATCTCATATACATTCTTAAAAAATTTCTTCAAAACATTACATGGCACAATTTTCTTCCAATTCAACTTATTATAGGTTCCCTTAGGATACCATTCTTCCTTTCTAGTTTCATGTGTGTGCTTCTTATACTATGTGTTCATCTTCTCCAACTGTGTGTGCACTTGCTAGTGCACTTCTTCTATGTACTCTAAAAAATCCTTTGTTTTTGTACTCATTCCTTCATTTTAGGGTAAGCCTTGTAAATCTGTAAATCATCACATGTTATTCCCATACCAAATCTAGAATGGTGTTTTTTGTTTTCTTTGATTAACATAATTATTATACATGAACTCTGATTGCACTAATGTCCTAAGTCCCTGGGTTATTTCTCACTAAACATCTAGGAAAATCACCAAGACTTCTATCTATCCATTAGTTTATGGATGATATGATGAACTTAATTATATATTTATATTCAACTTCTTCCATAATGTCTGCCAAAAATGAATTAAAAAACTTTGTATCTCTATCTACATAATATTGCGTAGAAATCCACGCAACCTTATAATCTCCTTGAAGGAAATATGTAAGATATGATCTATATCAATAGTCCTCATGCAACCATTGAAAAGTGCCATTTAAAAAAAATCCACTACAATATAGATGGGGCCAACTCCTCTTCATATAAAATCCTTGTTTATATCCTCCCAAGGATTCTATGGCATGGGAAAAAATTAGTACAACCATGCATTATGAGATATTCCTTTGGCCAATTGAGATATCCTACATTTATGTACAAATTTATGCACATCTACAGTTGTATGCGGTCAAAAGTAACTCTATGATAGCTATGATAACATCTTACCTAGTCAAAAGTTACTTGTTAATAAACCATTGTGCTTTTCCTTCACTAAATTCTCCTATATTGATCCTCTGGGAATGCATAATTGTCTACATTTGAATAATAAACCTTATTCCACAAAATAATCCAACCAAGGAATCCTATCAACACCTACGGTAACTACACACACTCCCTATGCTTCATTAAAGTCTTCATACTATAAATAAAAATATTTCATGGATTCAAACCCATAGCTTTCACTATCATCTCTATTGATATAATATTACACTTACTCAACGCATCAACAACAACATTAGATTTTCTACTTTTGTGTTCCAACACAAAGGTGTATCCCTGTAGTACTCCATCCAATTCATATGTATTTTATTCAATTTACCTTGACTATTTATAAACTAGAATGCTTAATGATTAGTAAATAGTAGAAAACTCCTTCAAAAATAAGTACTGCCTCAACTTCTTGAGCCTTTGCAAAATTGCATAAAATTCATGATCATATACATTGTACTTCTTTACATGATTCAACATCTCACTAATGTATGCTATTGGCCTCCCTTGTTCAATCAACACTACACCAATGAATATACCACTAGCATTACAATCAATCTGGAATGCTTTCAAAAAATTAGGCAACGTCAATACAATCTGTTCATTTATCTTCAGCTCTGGCTCTTGAAAATCTATCTCCGCATTTATGCTAGATAAAATACTTTCTATCTCCTTGCATGACCTACGTGATAGGTACACATGCTTTGCTAAAATTCCTAATGAACTTACAGTAAAAACTAGCTAACCTAGGAACAATATGTGTTTCGAAATCACTCCACAGTGGTGGATGATCCAATATTGTGTGAACCTTCTTTGAATCCATATTCAAACCTATACAGGAAATAAAAAATCCTAAATACACAAGTTCTTTTTGCATAAAACTACACTTTTTAAAATTAATCAAAAAATCCTCCTCAAGTAATTGCTACAACACTTGCCTTTTATGCAACAAATTATCTTCTCCTGTCTTACTGAATATTAAAATTTCATCAAGGTACATGATCACAAAATATCCAAAAAATTGGCTTCAATAATTCATTCATCAACCTCCTTAAAATACTTGTTGCATTACTCAATTTAAATGAACTTACAAGAAAATCATACAACCCTTCTTGCATCTTGAACATAGTATTCCAACTATCATCCTATCTTATATGAATACAATGATATATTCTCTTCAAATCAATATTACTGAATTATATCGCACCACTTAGAAAATCCATGATGTCATCCATACGTGTAAATAAAACAATGTACTTGATGGTGATATTTTTGATGGATTTGAAATCTATACATATACACCATTCACCATCCTTCTTCATGGCTAGAAGTACCGGTACTGTACAAAGACTTAGAATCTCCTTGATTAGTATTTTATCCAAGAACTTATACACTTGCTTCTACATCTCCATGTTCTGTTGTGGTGTCATCATGTATGCCACCTTGTTAAGAAATCGATGATCTGACTTATATTTCTCAAAATTAGTAACATTTGAGGAAACTCACTCAAAACTGTCTTTGCAACCTCTCCCAACATGTCATTCACTTAAAATAATATGTATTTACCTCTTTGCTGATGTTTCTACACTCTCTCTTTGTGTGGGTTCCAATACCGACACAAAACATGCATTGTTATGCTTCGCGTCACTTAATAATTGCTTCCCTGATATAAAAACAACTTAGGTCCCTGATATGCTCCTTCACTCTAATATTTTATCAAGCTAAGGGTGTTCCCTTTTCCATCCTTCATAACCTTATAGCTATTTACGCAACCATTATATTGTACATTTTGATTGAATTTCCATCGCCTTCCAAGTAGCACATGACATACCTCCATAGGAATGATGTTACACATAAATTCATCTTCATATATCCCTATTTGGAACTTGACTATACATTTAACAATTACTAATATCTAATGCCCCTTATGCAACCATGGAAATTTATAGGGATTAGGATGCACAATCCTCTCCAATCCTAATAAAGTAAATTATTTGTGCTTCCACTATCTACTATCTGACTTTACCTCTTGACTTACATGTTTGTTTGAACATATTCTTTCTCTCCTCTAAACCTTCTTATCTTTCTAGTTTCAACAATACATGCTTGGACATCAATACTTCTCCCATATCTATGTATTTTCAATGAATCGATGTATCATTTTAGTGAACTTGTGTAATATGTGCATGTGCATTGTTACACTTGTCATCACTTTGGGCTTATAAACACTCAAAATATCTACACCCTATTCCTCAACATCTATAACATGTGCCACTGAATCTGTCATCTCTTTTTTCCCCCAACGGATCCTCTTCACACACACACACACACACACACACACACACACACACACACACACACACACACACACACACACACACACACACACACACACACACACACAATATTTTCAATGGATTGATGTATCATTTTAGTGAACTTGTGTAATATGTGCATGTGCATTGTTACACTTGTCATCACTTTGGGCTTATAAACACTCAAAATATCTACACCCTATTCCTCAACATCTATAACATGTGCCACTGAATCTGTCACCTCTTTTTTTCCCAAAGGATCCTCTTCACACACACACACACACACACACACACACACACACACACACACACACACACACACACACACACACACACACACACACACACACACATTTTCACATGGATTGATGTATCATTTTAGTGAACTTGTGTACACATGTGCATGTGCATTGTTACACTTGTCATCACGTTGGGCTTACACACACACGCACACACACATCGCACACCCTATTCACGCACACCCATCTACACGCACACGCACGCACACCCACATCACGTCACACGCTTTTTTTCGCACACACGTGCACACGCGCGCACACACACACACACACACGCACACGTGCACACACACGCGCACACACACACGCACACACACACGCGCACGCGCACACACACACACATGCGCACACACACACACACAAGCACGCACACGCACGCACACCCGCACACGCATTGCACCTGCACGCATTGCAACGCACACCCGCACGCACACATGTGCATGTGCATTGTTACGCATGTCACGCACGCACGCATTACACGCACGCACGCACGCACACACACATCTACACACACACGCACGCACACACGCATAACACGCGCCACTGAAGCTGTCACACACATAATATTTTCCCCAATGTATCCTGATGTATCATTTCACATGCACACTTGTGTAATATGTGCATGTGGATTGTTACACTTGTCATCACGTTGGGATTATAAACACTCAAAATATCTACACCATATTCCTCAACATATATAACATGTGCCACTGAATCTGTCACCTCTTTTTTTCCCCAAAGGATCCTTTTCACACACACACACACACACACACACACACACACACACACACACACACACACACACACACACACACACACACACACACACAATGTGCATGTGCATTGTTACACTTGCATGTGCATTGTTACACTTGTCATCACTTTGGGCTTATAAACACTCAAAATATCTACACCCTATTCCTCAACATCTATAACATGTGCCACTGAATTTGTCACCTCTTTTTTTTCCCAAAAGATCCTCTACACACACACACACACACACACACACACACACACACATGTTGTTCCTTCACGGAGTGGTGTCGAATCAAAATACACACACACACACACACACACACATACATATATTTCCTCTTCCTCAATTTGTTCCTTCACAGAGTGGTATCGAATCAAAATTTATTTTATGAGGTGCAAATTTTTCCTTCTCATCACCTTGTATGTGACCTTGCACAACCTTTCCTTTCCCTTGATTTTTTTGTTTTTGCTAGTATGCCAACTTCTCTTCTAGATTATGTTCATACTAATGGGCTTCCTCAACTAACCTTATTTGGATCATTCCAAATTCATATATAATTGCAATCCAAAATCCATTCATATATCTAGATATCTTCTCTATATCATCCTCCACATGACCCACTTGAATGGTGAGACTATAAAACTCTTCAATATACTCCTTCATGTTGTATTTTATCAGTTGTAGGTTATGTATATTCTTAAACAAATTGAGTCGGTAATCCACAAGAAACAAAATTTCCTTAAGATTTTCCACATACCAATCACATGTCTTAATATTGGGCTTTCCCCTTTCCACAATGTTTGTTTGGATATGCTCCCATGAAAGAGATGCTTGACCTTTCATCTTCGTGCAGGAAAAATTAAATCTTATAGAATCTTCCATGTCTTCGTACTCAAAATGCTTCTCAGGTTCTGTTATCCAATCGATGAGCTCTTCTAGTTTTAGACTCCTAGAATAACTTGAGGTGTCCAATTTTGGCTTACTCCCCATCCTACCAATCATGCGTAAAATATTATCTTCTGGTCCATTAGTTTATGCTTCTTCTTCCTCATTCACGGTCTGTTATTTTTACTGTGTGAGTTCCACTTCATTTTCACGTTGATCTTCCACAACAAAATTTAGGCATTGTGTGAATTCAATGGCTTCCAAATATGCCTGCATAGTGTAATTATTTAGTCCTTTTTCATTGGTTTCCACGACCTCTAAAAAACATTTCCCTCGTGTTTTATTGTATTTTCTCAAAAAGGATGTGAGATTTATGACCTCCACAACCTCCATACCTTCTACCCAATAATCTTCTTATTAGAAGGTGTCCAAAATGATTTTACGCCAAAACTCACAAATGCAGTTAGGGTGCCCAATGAAGAGCTACCTTAGATGACATAACCCTCAGAGATTCATGCGGAATTATACAAAGAACTGTGAAAATACATAATAGAATTACATAATAGTAACAAAACATCAAATATATTGAATTCAACTTAGAGGAATAACACACACAAATCGATTGCTAACAACACAATCTCAACAATACATTTAAAAAGGCTACACTCAACCTATTTCTCTTACTTGTGAGTTAAACAGGTTGAACATCCACTTATAACTCTAAAATCTATAAAAAATACCTTCTTAAGGCAATTAGACTTTATTTATATAGGCATGTAAGCCCCCTAAGGCTACATTGAATGTATTTACAAAACTCCTAAGATTATGGAACATTATGAAGATATGGTACAAAGGACCGATCATAAGACAAAACATAACCTTTCGGTCGATCTACGATCTTCTCTGCATTGGACTGGCTTCATAATGGTATCTCATGACTTCAAATAAGTTTGTAGTATTACATGACTTCAACTAGTACTTACCAACTTCATATCATGCTTATAGTATTCCACGACTTTAGCTAGTGCTTCATAGATTCCAATCATGTTTGTAGTGTTCCACGACTCTCATAGTACTTCACAACTTTAATAGACTTACGTGGCCCACCAACAACACAAAATTGTCTCAACTGTTTTTGGTTGATCCAAGATAACATCTGAACCCAAATGTTCTTGTATCACCCACTCTTGAGCTCCAAAAACCTCGCTTGCTTTTCTTGAATTCACTTTAGATATTTGGGAAAATTCTCTCCTTCTTTAGAACCCTAATGTGATCAACACCTTACAAATCATAAAAGCTAAAGGGAGTTGTTGGGCGCATAAGGAGTTAACAGTAAGGACCATTGAGCTTATATATATTTGGTACTTGGCCTAGTTTGATGCTTAGGACATGGAATGAGGATGAGGAGGAGGAAACTCTCTTCTCTATAGTCTAGGATCCTCTTGATTGACAAAAAAATGTCTTATATAGATAACTAGCTTCCTAGGACCGAGGGGGCCAAGGCATCCCTAATCCCTCAATTATTCTTGGCTCCTTAATGTTTTGTCCAGTCATGAAAAAACACACCAATTATAATGCAATTCAACACGGAGTTTGATGTAATGCGAGTATACTAACCCTTATCACTATCAACAACCTAATCAATACACCAAGGAAATGCTAAACACTCTACTCTAAATGCTTGAAATCAACTTTTTGCACGAGAATTTTCTCTATCAATCAAATCAGTAATTTGTTATTTTTGTAACTTCACAACTTGACCTAAAAGCACTAATGCACTTTTACTTATAGACTTCTTGATTTTAAATTAAGACCCCCAATTGGTGTACATGCAACACTCAACATGTGGAATAACTAACAAAGAAGGGTAAAAAACATGGGTGGGCAAAGTAATGATCAAAGGGCCCACATAAAAGAGACATTATTATAGTACACTTTTGGTCTACTATTTTTTTGGCCCAAAAAGCCAAAAACCTAGTAACCCAGGGGAAGAGAGAGAAACCAAATAAGAGAGAAAATGGTTAGAAAAAGGGAAGAGTATAGGAAAACCCAGAGAAGAATAAAGGGGAACATATTGAAAGATGAATGAAGAAAATGAACATGTGCCAACAAGAGCCCTATATAAACTAATAATACACAAATATACTAGAGCATTTCAAAATTATTGGAAATAACTTGGAAGAGATACTATCCGAGAGGGAATGTTTGTGACTGGAACATGGGGCACCTTGATGTTCCTATGACTGCACCTGAGCCTTGGACCTAACTTTTGTGAGATTTTTACTTGTGTATATTTAATCATCTCAACATAATATTAATAACAAGTTATTACATGCAAATAAAAAATATCCTCACAAAATTCCTAGTGAGAAGTCGTCAGCATATTGCACGTAACAAATCTTAATTCCCCCTTAAATCGAAAATAAGATGAGACAATGTTGATGATGAGACAAAGCACTCGTGATAAGGCCCAACCCTTCCCCTCCCCTATAGAGACATGAGATTTGGGGGGTTATAGGTGGGTGTATATCGGGTCCAACCATCTCTTCATCTCTATATATATTAACTCCTATTATTGAGATCTCCTATAAAAGTATTGAGAGCAAGGGGACTTGATCGTGACTATCTACCTTCCGTTTTTATTCCAAAAGTATGTCCCTATAAAAACGTAAAATAAAATGTTGGTAAAAAATAGTAATAGTTAATATATACAAATGTCAATGGAATTTTATTACGCCGAAGGCATTTCTTACAGTGGGAAAGCCCTCGGGCTTCTGACATGCATAGACAGATCCGCGTCCCATAGTTTGGCGTACTTTAACGTCATGTACGGTTGCACATCAACCGCTGATTTGTGAGATTTACTTGGGCGCGATAATCATCTATAAGTGAAATAGGGTTACTGCCCTGTAAGGATAACCATGTCTTTTGTATGCTGCAATAATTGTATTCCATGAGAAACTGTCTCGTTCTTTCACTTGCTGAAACTCTTTACCGGCATCTATCACAACTTTGCACTTGACATACATTTAAACACGGTTTTTATGAAAAAATAGTGTGTAGCAAATGCCATTTAATCACCTGTGATCAATGAAAGAGTCGACTGTTTTTCCTTGTGAAACCATGCACGTGAAAATACAGGCCTGCAATAATTGAAAATATGTAATTTTCAGAACATCTATATGAACTCTTTGAAAGAATGCCTGGAAAAAAATGTGCTATCAGGGACTGCCTAATGGTTTGTTAGATGTACTTGCAAGTGCTGTAGTAGACATCTATACAAAATGTCGAAGCATACCTAATGCAGATGAACTGTTTGAAAGAATGCTTGGAAAAGATGTGGTATCAGCTGTTGCCATGATTGCAATATATGTACTAGATGGAATTTGCATTTGACGTGGGAATTGGAAACCTACCATAATACCCTGCCTTTCCTATGTAAAAGATCCAGAATAAGGGAGATCCATAATACTATAAACCGAATGTCAAGGAAAGAAATTTCGAACTAGGCATATTTGGTGCCATATCTATGCTAGTACGTATCTGTATCCTGGCGTGTTTTCTGCCATATCGGTATCTTAGGTAACTACTATGTAATTACTAGCATCTATCTAGGTATGTTTGAGTCTGCATGGTTTCCAAAGGTTGGCTACCAACCACATATTTATGTTTTCGCAAAGGTTTAGCAAGAGAGGGAGGCCACAATCTTATGTTCAAAATGCGGAGTCCATTCTGAGTTATTGCTGTTGAAGGGGGCTGACTTCAGCAGGTACTCTGACTTGCTCCTTGGGATTAGTCAATGAATTGGTATAGAGGTAAATTAGTCAATTTATGCTAGAAATTTGATTTCCTACTGCAGTTCTTATTTGCATGATTCTGGTTTTGCTTTCTGTCTGCCTTGGAAATATCTTATAGGACTTTTCTTTTACTGCAATTAGCTTTGCTTTTCCATAAAACAGATTTGCATGAGACTTCCCACATATAGGTGGATTAGATGAATCCTGGGAACATTTTTTTCCTAGAATGTATTGAATTTTTTAAACTTTGTCGATGGACCTAGTGATGTCCATGTGGTTTTCTTGCCTTTTTGTTCATCTTGCTGTCTGACTTCAGCTTTATTAAACATTGCTAATCACAGAGCCCCATATAGCTTTTGGAAGCTGGGATTTATGTTATAAGTAGAAATAGCAGTTGATATTATCTTCCTCTAGGAAGCAGGGATTTATGTTATACTTGTCTGTAGTGTGCTTCCATCCACGTTGCATTAGCTTTTTCCCTAACTTTCTGGTTGTAAGCATCTTGCAAAATCCTTACGGTTATATAGATGCTTGTTTGCAGAACTTAGCTTGTGTGCTTCAAGAGAATTACAAATTTAACTGGTGTTATTTGTCTAACATGGCATGGATATCAAATTTGAATCATAACTTCAAAATTTGATCATGGCATACTGTGAAATTTAGATATTCAAGGAACTATATACAGACAATTAAGACTGGGGGAATGAACTTGTCTGCTGATAAAGGAAAAAATACCTGCAGTTATCATTTGAAGTTATGACATTCTTCTGTGAGTAAAAATATTCTTCAGATAAAAGTCAAAGAAATTGCTTGAAGTAGTGATTGTCTATTTAATTTCTGTCTGGAAAATTCGACATAGATATGTAAGTCCTATGTTGAATTTCTAGATTCGAGATAAAACTGGTATGCCATAATAGGGGGCACTTGAATATGCAATGGAACAAAGTCCATACTTAGGTGCATAGTGTTCCAAATTGTAAATTGAATTTTAACTTTTCTCTGTACATAGCTTCACATTTTGCACTCATGCTTAGTCAAAGATTAAATCTTAGCACAATTCTAGGCTACAGCTTGAGTTCCTAACCTTTTTCTCAAAAATTTTGCAGTTTACTACAGTTTGGATTTCAAATATAGTTTACTTTTTTTGTCAAATTTTCTCGGATTTTTCTACAGTTTGCACTCGGCAGTATAGCCACATGGAATATTAACTTCATTTCAAACAATAGTTAAAATTTCGGCCTATTTCCTTGCACGTTTCTTCATTTTTAGGTGATTTACATGAAATCTTTTACCTTACTTTTCCACTATTCTACTACACGTTTGGTCTAAAATTTTGCACTCTACTACAGTCAGATGATTTCTGTATTGAATTTTGAAATACAATTTTATTTTTTGTTGCTTGTTTCTTGATAATTTCACACTCCTATCGAATATGGTCTATATTCTGGTATATATAGTTCAATTGTTTGATTATATTGTCTCAATTTTTGAAATGAACATAATTTTTCTAATATAGATTTCGATGTTCAAAACTTTGATTGTCTTCAGGATCAGAATTTACTCCCAGACACAGGCCCTGGCAGTGTTCTTTTCGACTATGTCCTCTGAGTGCCTCAAGAAAGTGGAGCTCCATGATGGTCAAAATGCTATTGTTGCTGTGAATGTTCATTATGGTTTCAATCAGGAAGACTCTGTGGTTTTAAACCATGCATCAATAGATCGTGGGCTGTTTCAAACCATGCATTTCCATACATTCACATCAGAGACAGATTGTGATGACAGTAACTCTAAAAGTTCATCCAAGCTAGACTTAGAATTTGGAAAGCCAAACACAGCAAACCCTAGGGTAGATAAGCTTGATGATGATGGATTGCCTTATGTTGCATCATACCTATATAGTGGATGTAAAATGAATGGATTGAGTTTCAGTATCATTTGTAATTATGTTAAAACCTGAAATACAGATTATTATTTGGCTTCATTTGAGCCCTTGAATAACCTTTGGTGCAAATATAGAGGAAAAGAATCAAGAAAACTGTATATGTACAATAGTCCGACATGGGAAAGCCTCTTTTTAGTGTATTTCTTCCATACAATTGTTTCTTCTCACATAGAACAACAGTAAGGTAGAAATTGATAAATATAAGTAAATATTTATTGTAGCGGCAGTTGTATCCTGTAGAAAGTTGAAGGCTATTTACAAAGCATTTTGAAAATTCCTCTAAACCCCCTATAGCTTCAAATCCATATAGACAACATATGGCGACATCAGTTGTGCAAAATAGAGAGAAAATTTGAGGGAACATGTTTTATTCCATAAATTTTTGTGTCCAAGGGAGGAAACATGTTTTATTCCATAAATTTTTGTGTTTAATGCTTTAGGTTATTGTTATGAATTTTTATTTCACCACTAGGTTATATTAAAATCTTCCATTTCTTTTCTTCTAGAATTTAGGAAAAATTCAAAAAAAATCATGTACAGTGCGCCATTGAAAATTTATAACTAAAGCCTTACAAATTAAAACCTGCAAGGATTTGCCATAATTACTATTATTATCAGAATCAATGTTTTTCTTGCTCGGGGTCGGGGACGCTTTGCCATTTACCAATAGAATTGAATCTGCAAACAAATAAAGAAACTTGTTAACAAAAAGTATCTCAGTCCAAGCCATTCCCTAAATGCAATTCCTTCATTTTATCCAAAACATCATTGGTATTGACAGTTCAACGAGTATTTCTAATCACAGTTGAACTTGCATTTTCAGTTACTTAAATTTGTTTGCCCTGCAGGAAAATAGGTTTTTAGTGACGAGCTTAAACAATGAAACTCTATGTTTGATGTGAAGAGCTTTTACAACATACGAGATGCTGCTGATTGACTGTTAACACATGAATCTTTTAAAGCATGGGCTCTTTAAGACTTTTTAGTATTTTTGGACGTTAAAACGCATGTTCAACGCCATTCAACATGAATGCAGATGTTGTTTACATGATGCCAATTGAATGGAGGTACAAGAGTAAGGGACATAATGGCAAGGTAGTTATCCACAGTTGCCCCGTGATATAATTGACTCTGTTCTTTGTTTTATGTATATTGTACTTGAAGTTTTAAATGATACCTTGCCTTTTTCTCAATCAACAAGATCCTGTTACCTGCAGAATTCTTACCCATTATGCTGGTACTAGATTCACTGCTGGGCAGTTCAAATATATCACGAAAAAGGCTTCTATTTAAAACAGACCAACCAGGAGGAATCTCACTCAGTTCTCAATTCCTTACTAATACCTTGCTTCGCATATAAATTTTTTTCTTTTAAGCTTTTACAGCAGGTACTGCTGCTGCAACGCAGCCCTTGTTTGTTTATTTCCCGTTCCTCCCTGTTTTAGATGCAACTCCAGCGCCTTCCACCCTATGTTTTGGTCTGTTTTTTCCTTTGTCATAGATTTATTGAAGCATTCAACCTGCATCGACCATACAAATCCATCCGAATCGTCTTCTCCATCGATTTTTTGTGATGACCAGTGACTAGCTTTCACTACAATTCTCCACCACTTTTCCTCGGCACACAACTTGCCACCCCTTCTTCTCATTATTTAAGGCACTGCAAGAACAAGCAAGTCATTCCTTATCCACTCTGTCCAATCTACCTTCTCCTCCCTCGTTGCCCCTGGTGTTTCACCCCTTCTTTTACTTGCCCCTACTGGCGTGGCCGCTTTTAACATTTCTGTGTCGACCATTCATTCCAGCCTCTGAATTCCCATTAAAGATTTAAAACCCCTTGAAGGCCAAGCTTTGGCCTCCTTCCAAGACTCTTTAAAACATGTTACATACATTTTGATTGATGGAATGAGCTTCATTGGCCCTAAACTTCTAGCAAAAAATTGGCTTCCACCTTCGTGAGGCCTTCCCGCATTTCCGTACTTCCCCCTTCAGAAATAAATCAATGAATTTAGTTGGGGACCTGGGTCAATTTCCACCCATTATGGACATACCATTATATGCCAACAATTCCTATGGTGGATCGCTTTGGCACAAATTTCCTAATTCAATATCGTTGAGATCTATATTCAGACAACAAGGCTCTACTCTGACACAAGTTTCCTTTCGCAACTTGCTTCTCAACATCTGTAATGGTGTTGCCACCCTTCCAGATTGGGAAACATTGATGTCCCACACCGATTCATGCCTCTCACAGCAAGAACTTGTAAACTTCCACAATGCCCCCCACCTTTTCTCAACAAATATTCTTGTTAAAAACCACAATTTACAAATGCTGAAGGAGCTCAATTCTCTAATCGCCTTGTCCATTGCTCTGAATACAAGAAGAGGTGACTACTACGATCCTGATGATGACCAACTAGAAAAAATAGTGCTCCTTTGCAAAAAACAAAAAATCATGCTCACTACTAATTTATGGATTGCTACCGGCCTTATTAATGATGCATTTGGCACTATCGTTGACATTTTCTATTGCCCTTCCTCAACTCCACCTTCTTTTCCTTATTTCGTTAGTGTCAGCCTCGATCACTATACTAGTCCTCCCTGGAACCCGTCCAATCCCTCCCACATCTTGATTCCCCCCATTTCGAGAGGTTCTCATACGTAGTTGCCTTTAAAAATGGCTTGGGCATTATCTATTCACAAATCCCAAGGACTCACCCTTCCTCGTGCCACCATTGACATTGGATTCATCGAGAGACCTAACCTTACTTTCATTGCTCTTTCATGAGTTCCCTCCTTGAATAACATTCGTATTTGCTTGGCTTTCTCCTTTGACCGTTACTCCAAAATTTCATTTGCCCCCTCCTGCAATTATGAAAAAATGAAGAACTTCATCTCCTTTCCCTTCCATCCTCCCCCGCCTCCTAAAGCATCCCTGGTTTTCTTCTTCGTCGGTAAACCTATCGCCCCCCCCACCCCTTAACGTCTTGCGTGCAATTCAATGTTGCCATTTCCGGTTTGCCGTAACTCACCCTTCCTTCCCGTATCTTCTTCTACAACATACTCCAGTGTACATCTTTGGTTTGTTAAGATACATAATAATATCTTCTACCCCCCTTCATTGTTTTGTACATTCTCGCACATGGATTGTTTTTTCTCTACATTACTTTCTAGGTTGCTTTCCTCTTGCTTCTTTTCTTTGCCATTTTAAACATGCTTGGGCTTTTCATTAACATTTAATTGACAACTCCCCATTTCCATTTCGGCGTTCACATCGCACACCTCGCGTGCGATTGCTAGTAGTATAACCATTTACAATTAATAAGGATTATAAAAGCCTCATTTGTAGAAATAGCTAAACACAAATCAATTTCTGTTTCCTCAAAAATCCGATCTGGTGTAGAAACATGTGATTGTCCTTGACCAGCATAAAGGAAGGAGCGGATGTTGGTAACTATCGTTCCACTTCCCATTAATGATTTCTGAAATAAGATAAGAAGCCGGACCAGGGTCTTGAATGCCATATATATCTGCAGAAGGCTTGAGCCAACAACCTCTATTTTCCAACTCTGAAGGCTACACCAACTGTTATACATGCACTAGCAATGTAGTAAACAGTCGTCCACTTTTTTCTCAAAAATATTTCTTGTTAAAAAACACCAATGTACAAATGCTGAAGGAGCTCAATTCTCTAATCGCCTTGTCCATTGCTCTGAATACAAGAAGAGGTGACTACTACGATCCTGATGATGACCAACTAGAAAAAATAGTGCTCCTTTGCAAAAACCAAAAAATCATGCTCACTACTAATTTAGGCATTATCTATTCACAAATCCCAAGGACTCACCCTTCCTCGTGCCACCATTGACATTGGATTCATCGAGAGACCTAACCTTTCTTTCACTGCTCTTTCACAAGTTTCGTCCTTGAATAACATTCGTATCTGCTTGGCTTTCTCCTTCGACCGTTACTCCAAAATTTCATTTGCCCCCTCCTGCAATTCTGAAAAAATGAAGAACTTCGTCTCCTTTCCCTTCCATCCTCCCCCCGCCTCCTAAAGCATCCCTGGTTTTCTTCTTCGTCGGTAAACCTATCGCCCCCCCCACCCCTTAACGTCTTGCGTTGCAATTCAATGTTGCCATTTCCGGTTTTGCCGTAACTCACCCTTCCTTCCCGTATCTTCTTCTACAACATACTCAGTGTACATCTTTGGTTGTTAAGATACCATAATAATATCTTCTACCCCCCCCTTCATTGTTTCTGTACATTCTCGCACATGGATTGTTTTTTATTCTACATTAACTTTCTAGGTTGCTTTCTCTTGCTTCTTTTCTTTGCCATTTTAAACATGCTTGGCTTTTTCATTAACATTTAATTGACAAACTCCCCATTTCCATTTCGGCGTTCACATCGCACACCTCGCGTGCGATTGCTAGTAGTATAACCATTTACAATTAATAAGGATTATAAAAGCCTCATTTGTAGAAATAGCTAAACACAAATCAATTTCTGTTTCCTCAAAAATCCGATCTGGTGTAGAAACATGTGATTGTCCTTGACCAGCATAAAGTAAGGAAGGAGCAGATGTTGGTAACTATCGTTCCACTTCCCATTAATGGTTTCTGAAATAAGATAAGAAGCCGGAGCAGGGTCTTGAATGCCATATATATCTGCAGAAGGCTTGAGCCAACAACCTCTATTTTCCAACTCTGAAGGCTACACCAACTGTTATACATGCACTAGCAATGTAGTAAACAGTCGTCCACTTTTACGTAAATCAACTGCTTTCAAATCCGGATCGTACCAGCAAGTTGAGGCTTTCCATTACAATCATTGTTACCAGAAGAAGCTCTATGGTCGACAACTTTGCAAACCAGTTATACCCAATTCAGTAATGCACGATATGCTTGCTTCTCTTTCGATGCATCTTCCACAGTAATTTCCCAGAAATTGCAGTCAAACTGAACAGGGCCAAATGGGGAGTTAATAATATCCAAACTCCATAAAAAGGATGACTGGTTTGTTGAGCTCTTTAGAATCTGAAAATGGGGAAGGGCAACAGCATGAATGGTTTGTTGGGGAGGAATAGACCAGAAGAAGGAGAAAGGAAGAGAGACTCACCATCATTACCTCCTCCAGCAGCCTGGGTGGATAAATTCAAAACATGGCTGCCACAATTCTTATGCAAGAAATGTCTCAATGAAGGAGAATGGTATCCTCTATCTTTTTTGCAGGACGATTTCAGAGCAAGCTGTGGCATGGAAATAGACTATGTTTCTCTGGGCTACTTCAAGTTCAGCGACTTCATTCAGTCACTGCCAGGTTTGTGCAGGGTGAAAATTGTGGGTATTGGAAGGGGTCTTGCAACCCACATTGTTCTTCTCCCAACTGATTTGAATCACCATTCATTTGCGAAGAAAGGAAGGTCGTATACAGATGCTGCTGCAAAATGGGTTTCAGATCCCATTGAGGAAAACCCATTAACACCTGTTCCTCCCCCTTCCTCACAGTATGTTTCTCCTTCAAAAAGGCAGGTTGCTTCACCAATTCATCAATGCAGCCCACCGCCATCATCATCCCACGCATCTGGGCAAGCAAGACCACTGCTTCCTGAGTTTCCTCCAAGTAGAAACCTCATTTTTCACTCCCTGGACTCTGTATAAACCTTCTTACAGAGAGGAGATTCAGTTCTCCACACCCACTAATGGCAGCACATTTTGGGAGGTAATTAGTGCTGATTACAGTTACTAAACACATTTTCTGGTTTCCGTCATAAAAATATAATGGTTTCTTGAATTGATCATGATATCTGTCTAATTTTTTTTTGTTTTTTGAGAATTGACAGAGGAAGCCTAAGAGTGTCCTCGCACCCTGCAGCCCTCCACCACATTCTGGGTCCCAAATGAGATTGGTTGAAAGCAATAACAGCAAAAGTAAGAGAAATAGTAGAGGCAATGGTGGTGTGTGTAAGGCTGTGTAATGAAGGTTATTCTATTAATGGTGAGAACATATTTGATCTTCATAATATTCTGTCTGCTTTTGAGGGTGACAATATATTATGTTGACTGTGTGAGGCAATAAAATATATTATTTTATTATTAAAGTAAAGAGTGTTTTACTTCATAGTTCATATATACCATATGATCAAGGGAAATATAACATTTTTTATATCCATAAAATTAAGGGATGTAAGGTTGAGGCCATGATCGTGCTCTAGATGATTTTGACGGCGTGGATGTCCCTTACTCGTAGCTGTTTAGGTTGAAAGTTTTTTATTAGATAATGTAAAAACAAGGATCGGCTCCCAGGGGCCATCACAAAAAGAGGAACAGAAACCCATGAACAAGAAAGAAATGGAAAAGTCCAAGAAAGGAGTTAAACATGCTTAACTCTTACATTGAAGATCAGGGCTTTGAACCAAAGAGAGAAAAAACAAAGAGAGAAAAACCAGCTCCAAAACAGAAAAACAACATAAGTTCACCAAAAGTTTGCCAACAGTCTAGAAACCACAAACTAATTTTTAGGGGATCCTTCACTGCTACCATCGTGACTATCTTTGATCTCGGCTCCCTCAGCACCCTTGACATTAATATCTTCCTCCAGCTCATCCTTGAAGATACATATGCACAGGTTGAAGTTCCTTCTTGTTGTGCCCTCCTCCATCCCTTCTAACCTTTCACTCAGCTTTTTGAGCTAGTACTCTAGTTCCAGAAACTTCTGCTTGGACTTCACCTGAGCAGAGACAATTTGTTTAGGTTGAAGGTGATCACTAGTTTGGTTGTACGCTTACTTGTAATTGTAAATCCGCTATATACTTCCTCTGAAGTATGAACAGAGATACCGACAATCTATGTAATCTAGTGCCCAATGAGTTCGCACTACTCATCAAAAAAATCAAAATTGTGTATAGATTATTTTGATTAACTTTTATGATTATAAAGAAAGTTTTAATACAATTTTTATAGGCTAGATTATGGCTGGCTTTCTCTTAATTTCCATTGGTTTTCATTTTAAGCATACTATTTTTTAAAAAAAATTAGTAGATTAAAAATAAAGAAAAATTAAAAAATCAAAATAATAATCTCATATATTATAATATAGGATAATCTTTAAAGTCTTCATTAAAAATTATTTATGTTAAGAGACATTCTTACAATCGCAGCTAAGGTTGCAATAGAGTGAGCTTTTTACTGTAATTCTCGACATTAAATTTGACTTCCATTTAACCGTCACGTGACAATTCATCCATAAATTTGACTTCCATTGGAATGTTACTTATATATTTGTTCCTTTTTTTTTTGGAGAAGTCAATAAAAAATTAGTGATATCTAACATAGCTAGATAGGTGCATCAGGCTCGGCATATTTTAGATAGATGTTTATATTATACACCTTGTAGCATAAGTGATGTTTAGATAGGTGGAAAGGTTACAAATTAAGATAGAGATATCGATATGTTGAAATAAGTGGATTTGAATACACCTTGTAGCAAATGTGGGGAGAATGAGTTCAACAAGGAAGATGAAGGTTGTCTAAAAAAAATGAGTTCTTAAGTTGAGTTGACCATTTTCATAGAAATGTGACTGCTAAAATGAGTTAATCACTTTTGTGGAAATGTGACTAATTGTGTAGATATCATACAACTACGAAAATGGAAAGATCTCTATGAAAATGGCTTTCTCTGGTTTGAGATGAAACTAAATTTGCGAACATGATCTTTGTGCCCTAATCTATAAAAGATAATATGAGGTTGCTTGGTTTTGCTGCAAATCACTTGCAATTTGATCTTCTTAATCCAAATCCTAATCCACACTTAGTACCTTACAAAACCCATAAATCAAGGATGTGAATGGGGGCCTATGTTATCCCTCAATTACTATAATAACATAAGTCATAGTAAAGAAGGATCACACTCAAACGAACTTGTAAATGCTACAAATGAAGTGATAACAAAACAATTAAATTGATAACAATATTAAAGTGATAGTCACTGACTATTTGCTCGAATAACTTATTGACTAAATTGAATCACAACAAAGCATAAGCTCATATCACATTCAATAAGAAAGGTATGACATATTAGGTCATAATTATAACAAAATCATAAAAGCAAAGAATATCAACACAAAACACATGGTATGAAGCAATCATGCAACAATAAAACATCACAAACATACACACATTAAACATTTGGATTCTAGAGGTTTCCCAAGTAAACTTGATGGAACTTTTTTGTTAAGTACTCACAAAGAGTAGTGACTCTACTCATAGCCACGTGTACCATGCCCACATAATAATGTCTATAGGTCCACACACGTACAACCCAAAATATATCAATAGCATATGTAGGATGGTTTATTAGAAAGCATCAATAACTATTGCATAATCAAAATTCAAAGATCATAATAATAGGTCATCACAATAAGACCATCTTCTACTCATAAAGAAACTATAGTAACTCATAATAGCAAGTAAACTAGAATATAACATCTGAACAATACATGTACCATTTCTAACTAGTGAGTAATGGATCAACAATAATATTCAAAATACCACTAATAAAAAAGACAAACATTCAAACCAATGCCAAACTAAAACATAACAATGGATCTCATGAAGGGGATATGACATCCTCCCCCTCATAAACAATGCACCCACCTAGTGATCAATCAAATAAATGAGGATATGCCCTATGCATGAGATTTTTAACTTCCCATGTAGGACTCCTTTCAATCAGTTGATTATATTAGACCAACACCAATTGAATATTTTGATTCTACGACTCAATGTTGTACTAGTCCAAAATATGAACTAGTTCCAGTTGAATATTCCCCTCATCCTCCGCTTGAAGGTTTTGTCGATTAAAAACATGAGATAGATTAATAATGTATTTTTTTTTTTAGAAAAGAAACATGAAATACACCATGGAAATTTGATAGATGTGGGGGAAGATCTTTTTGATAACCCACTGGATTTCTACTTTTCCAAGATATCAAACAATCCTACAAACTGTAGAGAAATCTTGGTAGTGTTACCAAATTCAATAGATTTTTGCCATCAACAAACTCTCAAGAAAAGGATTCCTTGAACCTTCGATGAATTAATTATGTTTTAGAATCATACTCATGTAATAATTCAAGTCCGAATGTAGTCATATTGTCCAATCCATCCTAATGAATGTTTTCTATATTTCCTAACACATAGAACTTGAAATGACACCATCTTCAACTGAAGAATGGTAAGTATTATTGTAGGAAAAATCTACCAAAAATAGATGGTTCCCCTACTTATTCGGTTGATCAATTACATAAATTCTTAACATATTTTTAACCACTTGGCCGACTCTTGTAATTTGTCTAGTTGTTTCCATATGATATGCTGATAAGATCACATTTGTCTAAAATTTTAAAGTAAACAACTTATCTTTGTCTGAGACAATGACTTCATGTCGCTAGTATATTTCAAGGAATTTGTGATAACGAAGGTGTCAATCTATCACATTTTTGTATTTTCTAATGTGAACTTTAGTGTCATCAAATTTGAAGAAGCAAATTACATAAAAACTAAAAAATACTTCTAAAATGCCATTGAAGTTTGTTAGGAATGCTTTTTGATGCAGTTCGCATCAACATTTACATCAAGAATCACCAAATGTGTTGGACACCCATTTGACTTGGTCTTTGAATTCCCAAACATAAAAAAAAATTGCTTTTGACTATTATTATATAGTTTATTTTATAATTTTCTTTATTTGCATTTATATGTTAATATGTCAGTTTAATTTGCAAATTTGATTACAATATTAGGTAGTCCTAGGTATCCCATATGTAAATGCATTTTGAAAGTTGAATTTGGATGTAAAAGTTGAAATCTCACTTTCAATCAAATAAAAGAAAATTGAAGACACTAACTTGGTGAGGATTTTTGAGCTTGGAATGGATATTGTTAAATGACAAAGACTATAATTAATTATTATTTTTTGTCCACTTCTTTTCACTTGCTTGATTATATTGCTCAACTATTTTAACTTAAGTCACATAGAAAATAATGAAGTTGATATGGAAAAAAAAAATCAAATTACCACCAAATAGCATAAGCTTGATTTTATGGTTCAAGCATGGGATAAATTTAGATAAAGTTTTGAAAAAAGTGATGTTGGTGAAATATTTTGTCAAGGAAAAAATATTGGGTTTTCCACCAATGATGTGGGACTAAGTCCCTTCTCTTTGGAATGGGGAGGTTCCCATTTATTGAAAACTAGAAATATTGTACACTAATGCTATTTTTTGGGTAGTCTAAGACCAGGGATCACATAGGAACATTCCACTAAACCTATGACAATAGTGTTTGAAGGAAAAGAGTGTGAGGTAAGAACAGGGGAGGGGAAATGGGGAATATTTTTTGCGTAAAAATAGAAATGTTGAGCTTATTAGCCACAAACCAGAATTATTTCCAGATTTAATGAGAAGACACCAATATGCAAAGTAAGACAAACAACACAATTAACACAAATTTTAACTGCATCATATTTATCAAAAGATTCTTCTTTCCCTGGTTGTGCATGATTACAAAGCTCTATTGGAATGAAATTTGAGAAGGAGAACAATATATTAAGCAAGAAATAGAGGAAATACAGCTTGTTATAGGGGGAGAAAAAACTGATCCTTTGGAATGGAGAGAGAATTAAACTTTATACTTGAATTGGTGGCTCTTCATATTCCCAAGCGACCTTTCAACTTAAAGTGAAATCTCAGTGAAAAAAAACATTTAAGTGACTTAAGTCACTTTTACAAAAGTTTTTCCTCAACAAAGAAATAGAATGCTAGAGAGAGAAGAGAAGAGAGAGAAAGTGTGCTCAAATGAAGATGATTGAGGATGAAATTATGATTTACCTTCATTGTGGAGATGAATGTTGAAACTGAGTAGGAACTTCCTCAACTACTTCTCTGGTCAGAGCATGAATTTTATAGGACTAAGAAATGACGCTCCACGCCTTATCTAGAATTATCGTATTTTATTATGTCTTGAAATCTCTCTTTCAACTCTTCACCTCTACGAGCAATAGTAGGTTTCACGAATCAACTCCTTGTCACGAACACGATATTTTGTCTCTCACATGGTCAAATAGTCACCTTATAATCATCATGAAGAATGCACTCACACCAGGCATGCATCAAACTCGGCCACTATGAGACCTCTTAGATTGAACAATATCAACAATCCTTGAGAATCCTTAGTAGAAACATAACAATCCTATGAAATGTAAAAACTTCCTCCTCTTGAGATGAAACCAAGCCATGAATGAATGGAAAATGCCTTCCTGAAGAATATGAGCACTCCCTATCATGTCCCTTGAATGGAGAATGATGAGGGGATAGAGAATACAATGCAACCATGGTTCCCATCATGAAATAATTGAATTGATTCAACTAGATGTTTCTTGACCAAAAATTCTCTCGTGCACTTTCATTTAGGTCAAAAAATGAGTTTTCCTTCTTCCATCCTCTGCTTTAGATCATCAAAATCCAGATGCTCCACATTATTGTTTCCAATGTCTGGGAACTTAGGCACTGGAACTGAACTAAGCTAAAATCTAGAGTAGTGGAACTTGATTATGCATTCTCATAGTTTCACTAGCCTTAAAACGTGGTGGGAATGCAATGGTGCAAGAGAAACTAGATTTTGTGGTAGCTTCCAAATTTAAATCTGAAAAATTTAATGGATTTTGATGTTACGGACAACAAATTTCCTATTTTGGGAAAACGAGAGAAAATAAAATATAAATTGGTCACGAATCAATTTTTTGGAAATATATTCCCAAGATGAGTATACACTATGAATTAGGTGAAATTATCTCGTTGGAATCAACGAGAAATCAAAAAAAAAATTCTAGTTGTGGGAAAAGCTTTAAAAATGGCATTAATCGAGAAAGGGTAGAATCTAAATCTTCATTTTGTGGGAAATTATTGTTTGAATAAATTTTTTTGGATTGTTAGGAAGATATTTGGGAGAGGAATGGATGCTCCAAATTTGGTGGGATTCTCTTGTAGGGTTTGAGAGAAAAAGTTGAATCAATTTTGCATGTGTATGGGGTTTTTGAAGGGTTTTGAGGCTGAATAATGATTTTGTTCGCAAGTTGAGAAATTATCCACCATAGCACATAATTAATGTCTCAAAACAGAAGTATCAGGATAGGAAACTTTTTGGAAAATTTTGGGAACCTTCCTTTGTTTGTACTTTGTGCGATCTTCAACTCAAATTTCAATGATTTGGGCAAAACAAGCTTTCAAAATCTGAAGATTTCAAATGTTTACACTAAATAAAATGTTTATCCACATGCCTTGAACAAAGAATCAAAATAAAGGTGCCCTCAAGAGGAATCTATGGTGAAATTTTGAAGGGATTTGGACTAAGGAATCAAAAGTTATGGGCAAAACAAGGTTTTTGGAGACATAAGGCACAAGAGGTGGTTTTCAAATTATGGAGGAATAACTAGTTAGAAAAGTGTTTTAATGGAGGAAATTTATGATTTTGATTTTTTTTGTCCAATGCATGGAAAGTGGATTTTTAAACTTCATTTTCACCTTGGTGGAGAATGCACTTTGCAAATGTAAAGTGAATTTTCCACCTTTTTTGCAAATACATGGCCAAAAGGCGCCTCCACCAACATGGGGCACAATTTTGGGGTGAAATTGCACCAAAAATGTGCATTAAAGTGCAATAGGCCTCCCAAAGTGCACCATGGTGGAGAATGTGGGGCCCACTTGTAAAAATAACTTGCTTTTTTCCTTCATTTTATGTTTCTTCATTAAGTTGGAATGAGTCAATCATATGGGGGTGCACTTTTGCAAGTGGGAATGCAAAGTTCAAAGTGAAAATTGCAAGGTGAAAACCCACCTCAAAAGGCCATCACCCTTCATAAGTGTGTCAAGGTGTACATGGTGAATCATCCACACAACACAATAATAGAACAAGGAGCATTCTTTCTACCCCGGGGTTTGTACTTAACTAAGTTTTGACTTATAAAATATGATTTCACATGGAAATGGTCCAAATAATCTACTGATCATATTTATAAAGTACAAAAATTAGTCCCTCAAGTATTTTTACTCATACCTTCGATTTTTCTAGGAAGGTGTGCCAATGAACTAAGTTGACAAAGGAGTTTGGAAAAAGTGTGAACCTAACCATCACTTAGGTCATAAAGGGGGTTAAATGTACTTCCATTTGAATTTTTAGGCTACCAAATCCAATTGATGTGCCTAAAAAATTTAGTACAAAATCCTTATCTAGGAAGGCCACCATGTTTTAGTGTCGGAAGGGTTTCATCTTGTTATACTCCCAAAAATTTGTCTTACCCATTCCAATATGAAGTAGACTGTGTAAAATTTCCAATGAATGGGATATGAGCTCCTAGCACCACCCGACATTCCTAAAACATTTCATATAAGTTGTATCTACAATTGTGCACACACACTCCTTTCCCCAAAAAGTTCATGGGGAAAAAGATTTCCCAAGACCATCCAGAAGCTTGCAGAATGCTTGTTAAATCATACCATCATAGAGAAAACTCTGAGACATTTCTATTGACTGCAACCTAGGCTCCTGAAATGCTCTAAGGCTCCCAAAAAATTTCCCAAAAGTTGACTTTTGAATATGGGCAATATGTTAATTTTGACAAAATGATTGAAAAGGGGTAAAAAGTTTAATGGGTTGTCTAGTAAAATGCAGGGACATTTTATAGGCTATCAGTTGGCTTATGCTCAAAGAATTGGCTTGAGTTGGAAATTAATACAAATAAGGAAAGTAGGAAGACCAATACCTCACAAATGTAAGTTGACCAACACCTTATCTAGTATTTGATAGAGTCTCTCATGGAATACTAAAATAATACCATCTGATTTATTTCAAACTCCTTTATTGAACACCCACACATGATGCGAAGGAAACACATAGAAAAGATAAAACACACACAACCCATGACATGAAAAGGAAAAAAAAAAAAAAAACCTAAATAACCTATTGTGCATGCAAGGGACATCCCTCTTTCAATGTATTACTTTTTCTTCTTTGAATGTTACCCATGTATGGGTAACACCAAATGATGTTTCTTTGTAAACCCATTGACTGGTTCAATGAAGTAAAAACTTTTTCTCAACTACTTGGGAAAGACAATTTTTGTAAAAGATCTCCATATACACGAGAAAGATAAATATTTGTGTATCTTCTTGAGAAAGCGAGTATGAATCCTCTTATGAATGGGAATACACTTAGATAGCTCATTTTATGCACTACTCTGAAACTTCATTTCTATATGCTCATCCATTTTTTAGATTCATCCATTGGTCCATAGGGATCCAAAAGAATACTAGTCCACCAAAACAACCAGTACTAGAAGGAAAATTTAGAAAAGTGCACAAAAGACTATAAAGTTACAAAACCACCCCTCCGTGCAGAGAGGCGGTTGTGTAAACGTCCCCTGCACAAAACTGTGATTGTGTAACCTCCCCAACGGTTGTGCAACCACCAATCTGCAGACATCGGAAGTCCTATCACTAATGGATGGAAAAATAAATAAAGGCCAAGAGTTGTCATGGATTTGGAGCGTCTAGACTATGTCTCTTCCTCTGTATGACCCTTGTCATTCTCCATTGCATGGGAGGATATGAGAAGAATATATAAATACATGGAGTGCAAGTGGATTTGGATATCAATTCTTGAGAGAAGTAAGCAAGAAGAATTTGGTGTTGGAGTTGAATTTTAGGAGCAAGGTGTGTGAGAATAGAGCAAACAAGTATAGAGGCTAAGTGTTTACATTGTTTACTTTCCTTCATCTTAGTGTAATCTATATCTTTTAAATTGGCCAATACATATAAGTGGGAAGAAAGAGCAAATTCCCTTCCTGACTGGTTTTCCCTCAAATTGGGGGTTTCCAAGATAAAAATATGGTTGCCTTGTTGGTTTTAATTTCTTTCCCTTCGCTGCAAATAATTCCAAGCAAAAAGAGATTTTCACTAACTTCAAACAATCTTTCATTTTTGAAATTTAAATGAGAGCATTAATTTATTTTTTGGTCTTGTAAATTTCCAAATCTAGAGGTTTACAGATCATACCTACTTATGATTTCCTATTTTTCATTTGGCCACTTATACAAGATTGATTCTTGATCATATCAGGCTTAACATGTTCACAACTAGGCTTGTGCTCTTCAATAGGAATTTACTCCTTTTTTGTCATGCCCCACATGACCATCATTTCCATGAACTGGTTCTTATAGATATTTTGAGAATTTTGGACACCATCATAGGATTTTTAATGCTTCACATTTACTAGTTGGCCCAAATGGTTTTCCTTTACACACCAACTCATTTTTGACATGTTGCTTGCTATGGTGTAGCTCACATGGTGCATCATCTTCTTGAAAAGAGAATGACCACAAGGTTAGGGATGAAATATCGATATTATCACTTTCCTCATCATGGCCATCTTGATTTGCATTCATCACTGTGATGGAGACATATTATTCTTGGGTGGAATCATCCTTATGAGAGTTAAACAACTTTTCATTTACATATTCATCATTTATAATATCCTCCTTTCCGAATAGAAAAGAGAAAGATTCATATTCACAATCATATCTACTGGGTAAGTCCTCATGTTGGGCCTTGAGAAGATGACTAGAAACATGGGATTCATATTTCCATAACTCAATGGATATCACTTTTTCTTCCTGGCTTGCATTTATCATCATCTCAAGATTGTTTTGTGGAAAGTCCAGATACCCATGATCATTATTATCACCAAGTAGAGAACTTGTATCCATATTTAATGGGAAGTGCACACTGTAAAATTATGGGTCCATCAAATCATAATGTTTTTTCTCAACTAGATTAATCAAACTTGGGTACTCCTTCATCAATATGGACATCTCAACATCTTCTTCTGAAGTTATGAAATAATTTTCGTATCTCGAGTCTTTATACGAAATGTATGCCCTTGGGTCATCCTCTATTTGAATAATGTATCTTATCTTTCTTATAGGAATGAGATTCTTCATTTTACCATTAACTGGTATGGTGGTGTATGACCGATCCATGTGAATATCTCCACCAACATGATGATAGAAACTTTGACTCAACAACATCTCATATGCAATTTGAATGTCTTCTATAAGTATGTTCATCTTGAATTTATTTTCAGGAAAATCCAAAAAAACTACTTGAGCATCTTTTCCTCCTAACTCCTTACGAAGCTCTCAAAATCATCTAGAGAAGTCAGATTTCACCAGTAGATTGTTTTTTCCATGCACCTAGAAAACCTATTGTTGAGCAGATTATCCTTGAATGAGAAAACATTTCCTAAATCTTCCTAAATTATGTCCAACACTTCCAAGATTCCCCTAAATCACCTCCATATTATTAATATCTTTCTTGAACTCTCTCAGAGGGTGTTTGATTAGCTTCAAAATGGCCAAAAATGGCCTATTTAGGCCTCTAGAGGAAGTTATCTTCCATCAAGTTACACTAAACTCATTAATCATCTTATTCAATCATCCTTGCACATTGAAACAAACTTAAAAACCTTGTTAATAATTTATTTTGAGCTAGGTTGAGAGTGGGAACGAGGCAATAAAGCAAGAAGAAGTATGCACCAATGACTGGGAAGCGAAATAACATAGTCTTATTTTTCCACTTGATTACCTAGGTAAGCTAGCACTTCATTCAAATAGATATGAACGCTCACGTGAATCACGTGAAGCTACAAGAACCCTCCTTTGTGAAAGCTTGTCAAGATCTTCACATGCACATTCATATTAACCATTAAAATCATATATTAAGATGTAAGTCATTGCAAAAATTACAAATAAACACATGTAATAAGGAAACAAAACATATCAAACCAATACTAAGATCGGATTCACCATATAACCACCATGATCAAAGATATTAATTACCAAAATCCATCCACAATTATCCATTTTATTATATTATCAAGTAACCAAAATCTGAATACACAACAATACTAATCTCCAAGAGCTATGTGCGCTAGAACAAAGCAGCATAACATTACAATACGCATGGTCTCTCTAAACAATGCAATACAACTAATATATATAGGAGTGGGGACTTTCCCTTCACCGCACATGCATTCCCAAAATATCCCACATGCTCAAAATAGCCATGCGTACATACAAAGCAACGTAGAACACATGCATCTAGCCTAATAATAGATTGAACCTATAGATAACCTCTACTCTAATCCTACTATTAGCTCGAACGCCGCATGACCCTTGATTTTTACCTCGCAGTGTTCTATCCCAAAATAGACCTTCCTTCATCTCTAATTTTTCATGCTCTCTTCTAAATATGGAATATTTCTTGAATGCCACTCAATCTTAACATTATCTATTTTTAGCCCATGGCCCCAAAATTGACTAAGTCCATAATGTTTCTGCCTTAAACGCGAGCCTTCGCACACTATTTTTTCTACCTTACACGTGCACCTTCATGTCTGCCTCATGCACACCTTTAGCCTTCGCTGAGGTATATAATTAGTGCAATTATAATTTGCAACATTACCCCAAACTAATTGGATTGTCGTCCTCGGTAATGTTTCGATCAACTGATGCTAAAAAAGGATGTATAGATATTAGGAAAATATCTAAGAATCAATGCCCAAAAAGAGTCAACATAATCAAAAATTAATTCAGACCGCAGTTGGTTGGAAGAGTTCTAGAAACTTGGAATCTATCTTACTCACCACTTTCTTCCATTCATCCAGTTCTACCATAGCTTTCCCAGGCATTGCGTCTATAATCATTGGCACTTGGTCAGGCACCAACTCGTCAAGCCTGCTCTTGAGTTCCTGAATGGCCACTGTCAGTTTTGCGCATACCCCCTCTATCATGTCTATGTGGTTGTTGGAGCTCAAATTTGCACCCTTCCTAAATCACGAGAATCTAGGGCTTTGAGGAAATATGAGACTGTCTCCAAGTTGTGGGACTCAAACTGAGAAATACCTCTAGAGAAGGACAACTTCCTCTACTTACTCCTAATGCTAAACTACTTCTAGGAATTGAAATGAAACTATCTAGCTCTACTCTAACATTCCAAGGGAACATGGTGAGAAGGAGATGCATAAAATAGAAATCCTAAACTAGAGAAGGTGATAACACCAAAAATAAGGAGAAAGATAATTCAGAAGAAATAAAATGGTAGAAAAAAATTATGAAGAGGGCTAAAATGAAAGCCACGGTTGAAAACCAAATCCAAATTCCCATTTTCACTATACACAATAAACATAGATTTTGAAACAACACATACAACACACCTGCGAGTGAATGAGAGGTAGTGAAACACAATAAAACCACAACTAAGGCAGAGACGAACCATAAAACCAAAGATTTTATTGCTTAAAGATCACACATAGATCATTACAATACAGGAGGAAGATGAAAAACATTTATAGAATTGAAGTCCAAGGCATGCGACCTTTAAAACACTGTGTAACACAAAAATTATGCCCTCACATTCCCAAAGTATCCAACATTAAAATTGAGCATATCTTTACAATATCTAGAAAAGGGGAGAGAGAAAGAGAAGAAGAAAATAGAGGGAAATTTGAATTTCTCCTTCCAATCGCCAACCACTTTCATTAAATTCTCTGAAAAGGTTTGAGCGCCTCTGAAAATACACTTCCCTAATCCATTTTCCTTGGTTAAGAAGGAACAACGTCCATACTGCATTAAATTCTGGAGGTTGCACTACCTGGAGCAGTTATTTTGCATGTTGGGGACGCCTTCCTTACCTCCACCCACCTACCTCCATTTAATTTAAGAAATCTGATTTCTATTGCATAAAGGAGGTTAAGATTTCTTCAATGATATCATATTTGCAAGGCTTAGATTATCGGATTGAAAATTATATCCATTTTTAGCTCCCCACAGAAAAATGTTGTTTTCCTTTAATACACAGATTTTTTGATGTGCCTGTGGCCTACTATTTGATGTGTGGCTTGACTTCCCCATTCTGCAACATTATTAACTTCCATGCTTCATCTTGTGGCTTTTGGTTGTTTTCCTTGTGTACCATGACTCTTTGTTTGTATCCACATTTTTTGACTCTTTGTGGCTTTTTCTTGTAGTCTTCTGCAACATGTTAAACATCCAGGACCTTGTTTTTTCCTATGGATTTGCTAAGAATTTGGTAGCATTTCTCCTTTGGCCTGACCTTTCATTCTTATCTGCAACATACTCAAATCCTTCCATGGCCCAAGTTGTTCAACTCAAGGCTTTACTTACTTCAATATCCATCAAGTTCAGAAATCTAGATCTATCAAAGTTCAATTTTTGCAAGGGATCAAAAATGGACAACATTTTTGGTGCCTCATAGGGGCCATTTTCCTACTAAATGAGTTGATCAGTAGCCTGAAGCATCCAATTGGCATGGATTCAACCTGATAAATGTGAAAATTGATCTGGAACTTTAAAACTCACCCCCGAGCCACTTGGAGCATTGTTGAACCTGGGGTTGATATGCCATTAGTCAAATCTTCCAATTTTATAAGAAAATATTGAAGTTTAGATCGAGTGAAAAATTATTTTGAATCTGAAATCATATTTCCTTTCCTCTACAAATGATCTGCTCAGATGAAGGATGAGCATCTAAACCTGTCCTAAAATCTGATTTCTCCCAAGTATGAAGAACAATGAACTGATTTCTTAGCAAACATGAAGTATTGTAGATTTATGAATCATATGCACTTGGAACTGCCTTAAAGATTTGATTTCCCTATGAAAACTACCTCCTCAAATGGACCATGCAACAAAAACAAAACACATAAGGTATGTACAAAGAGGAAAATCATACATACCCCAAGTGGAGCATGCAGAGTGTGCATAAGCACTTCTTCCACTGAAAACAATCCTACGCCTATCCTACGCTAACCAAAGGAATAGAGAACTAAAACAAATCCTGCAACTGACAGGGAGAAGTAGCTTCCCTTCCTCAAAATTTTAGACCACGCATTTTATTTGGCACTGGACATGGTCTTGTGCATGAGTGAAAAACTGACTACAAGCTAATTTTCCACCCAAATCATCAAGGTGTCAACTAGAAACACAAGAATTATATCTTTTATTTTCTCTTAATTTGGATCGAAGAGGCATTGCAGTTGATCCTTGGCATGTTGAAGATATTCCTCATGCTCAGAAGTAAGCATGACTGATGGTAATTCTGATTTTGGCTCTAAGCTAGCCAGATATCTGATTGGACATGCGACCTTATGAACCATTGGGCTGATCCTTGTGATTTTCCCATTGCTTTCAATCCCAGATTCAATAATGAATTCTTCTTGCAGACATTCCTAGAAAAGGTGATTGTTTACAAGCTGATTTGGATCTTGTTGTGCCTCTACAAACAGTTGATTCTCTGTCTTGATGAATTATTTGGAACTGGTGTCATCCTTGTTCTCCTTCACATGAAACTCCTCTACAACATGCAACTCCTTAGGATTGATTGTATCCTCTAATGGAATCATTGGTGAATCATTGCTACCGGTTGAAGTTTGTTCCTCGGTTGGGAGTTTCTCTTCTTCATTGTGAAGACCAAACTGATCTTGATCCTTGATTTATTCGTTCACCATGAAGTTTGAGAGATCAATTTATTCTATCTATTGCTCATGGGGACTACTATGGATAACAAGGTCTTCATCGATTATATCCTTCATCATGGGTTGATCAATTAAATAAGTCTCTATAAATGAAATCAAGAAGCTCTCAATGATGTCATCTTCATTCAAGGTCTCTGAATCTGATTTATTTTCCCCCATGTGTTCCTCTTCTTATAGATTTAGAGTTGATTTCTCTTCCTCTTCAACTAATTCTGTAACTAATGATGGATCAACAACTTGTGGGAAAATAGTGCCATCATACACACTACATTATGAGAAAATGGACTGTTGGTCACCTGCTTCTTGCTCTTGTTCCTTAGTCTTTTTCCCTCCTTGATTGATTTTCTGATTTTCTTTTCCCTAAAAAGGATTTGGGAAGGCAAGAGGAAGGGTTGGTTGGGACTTAATTGATTTTTACATTATTTTTGGTGGAAGGGAAGGTTTAACTTCTTCATTCTATGGAGGGGATGAAGTTTTGGAAGGGAAAAGGGGTGAGAAATGAAGGTGGGATGGGAGGGAAGAAGATTGGAGAAGGGGAATCCTCAATGGGAGAAGGCAGAAAAAAACTAGGAACATGGGAAACAAGATGAGATGGCATAGGTTGGGGAAGAGGAATGAGAGGGTTGTAGGATGAAAGTGTAGGGTTACTCCATTGACAAGGTTTCCCAACACTAGATTGGAAAGCGTCCATTTCTTCAACCCAATATGCAATCTGTGGCATCATTTCAACCAAAAAGTGCATCTTTTGTTGAGGGCAGAACCAGTTTGGTGTAAAGCCTATCAATGGGCAGGGCTTCCTAAAACCAATCGTGGTTGCCTTTACTATACATGTAATTATGGCATGTGCCATGCTCATCTCCATATCCTCAATCTAGTTGTAGAAATCAACTTCTTCCATGAAATTTCCACCATCACCTGCATAACCTTGTTCTTGATAAACGTTTTGGTTACTTGAATAACCAGATGGGCCATTGGAGGGTGGGTTATACTCGTGTTTTTCATAATGGGGTTCATGAAATTCATTGTGGAATAATATTCAAAAGACAAGTGGAATGAATTGGTTTTGTTGTTGCAAATGAGAATCCCAGGAAGGAAAAGAAGTCATGATTGTATAACTTCATGAATGAAGGAAAATGGAAAGATATGAAAAGATAGTGGATAGAGATGGATGGCATGGAAGAAAAAACTAAATGGAAAGAAAGGGAAAGGTCTACAACTTAAAAATAATGGGTTACCTAAATCATTTGAGTCGCTAGATATGCTTGAAACTTCTTTCAAAGGATGAGATTTCACCAAGATCATATTAAACTTGATATAATGGAGATGTAGACCAAGATACACACCTGTCAAATGTATAGCTTTGATTACTTGTCCCATAGGGCATGCCAAACCTATTGGAGTAGTGGAGGTAGCATGGTGGATGTAAGAAAAATAATGGGTTAGCATGTAACATTCAAAATAAGAAATAAGAACATTTAAATCCTAGACTAACACCCCTAATTCCCTTACCTCATATTGAATAATGATAAAAAGAGGGAGAATATAATATACCTACACTTACCTACAAGTAGAATCCTCATTCTTTGATGGATTGATTTGCTCCTTGGATGAACTTAGACTGCTTTAGATTTGTTGACTAATTTTTGCAGTACATCCCCTTGATAAAATGATAATCTTGGCTTGATTCGATTTTATGGAGATTGATAGATTGCTTAGAGATTTTGGCAGCATAATTTTTCAATTGTTATAAGGTTATTTGCATGGAGGGTGACACCACTATTTATAGCTAAATAGAGGGTTGAGATTTATCCATGTAGGATTAGATCAATGCTTGAAATTCCATGAGAATGGAGAATTATCTAGAATTAGAGAATTCTATATTTTAGGAGAACTCTCCATTGAATTAAAAATTCAATGTAATAGTGCACATTTATTTGAATGTTTGAAAATGGGAGGGAAGAATGGAGAGGCTTCTAAAAATATAAGCCTCTAGATTTAGAGGGTCATTTAGCTTGTAGTTAGGTGAGACTAATTATGTTTAGTGGAGTGATTAGATGGAGAAGCTAGGCATAGAGTAGGTGTATGGTAGGTGGGTGAGTATTTTTAAATTGCTAGAAAGTAGTTAATGAGGATTAATTAGTATGGTAAAAAAAATATTAATTATGTATTAATATTTCTAATAATATAATGGCATTATAGAATAGATGAAAGAAAATAATTGAAGATTAAATATAATAATTAATTAATTTTATAATTAATTATTATATGGTTGATAATGGGAATGGATTATTATTGCATATTATTTTCTAAATGAATATGTTGACATTTTGCATACCTACAGTTGCAAAGATGTGTTGCAATGAACTCTTGTGTAAGATGGCTTTTGTGTTGTCCCACCAGGCGTGCCAAAACTGTTTGAGTTCAAATTTGCACCCATCCTAAATCATGAGAATATATGAATTTGAGGCAAAATGGGACTTTCTCCAAATTGTGGGACTCGAACTGAGACATACCTCTGGAGAAGGTCAGATTCCTCTCATTACTCCTAATGTTAAACTACTCATAGGAATTGAAATGACACTATCTAGATCTACTCTCACATTCCAAGGGACCGGGGTGAGAAGGAGATGCATAAAATAGAAATCCTAAACTAGAGAAGGTGATATAAATAACAATAAGGGGAAATATACTTCAGGAAGAGAGAAAATGGGAGAAAAAAATGATGAAGAGGGCCGAAATGAAAGCGATAGTTCAAAACCAATTCCAGATTCCCATTTTCATGATGCACAATAGACGTAGATTCTAAAACATCACATACAACACACCTATAAGTGAATGAGAGGTGGTGAAATGCAATAAAACCACAGCTAAGGTAGAGGCGAGCCACAAAACCAGTGATTTTATTTCTTAAAGATCATGCACATATCGTTACAATACAAGAGGAAAACATAAAACATTTATAGAATTGAAGTTCAAGGCATGTGACCCTTAGTACACTTGTGAAACACAAAAATGATGCCCTTACATTCCCAAAGTATCCAACCTTAAAATTGAGCATCTCTTTACAATATATAGAAAAGGGGAGAGAGAAAGAGAAGAAGAAAATAGAGGGAAATTTGAATTTCTTCTTCCAATCACCAACCAATTTCATTAAATTCTCTTAAAAGGTTTGAACACCTATGAAAATACACTTCCCCACACCATTTTCCTTGTTGAAGAAGGAATGGCACCCATACTACATTAAATTTTGGTGGTTGCGCCACCTCGAGCAATTATTTTGTGTGTTGAGGACTCCTTCCTTACCTTTTCCCACCTACCTCTATTTAATTTAAGAAATATGATTTCTATTGCATAGAGGAGGTTAAGATTTATTCAATGATATCAAATTTACAAGGATTATATTATCAGATTGAAAAGTATATCCATTTTTAACTCCCTGAGGAAAACTATTGTTTTCCTTTGATACGCAAGTTTTTTGATGTGCCTGTGGCCTGCTCTTTTATGTGCGGCTTGACTTCCCCATTCCGTGACATTACTAACTTCCCTAATTCATCCTATAGCTTTTAGTTGTTTTGTCTTTTGTGTCACAAATCTTTGTTTATACCCGCAGTTTTTGACCCTCTGCGGTGTTTTCTTATAGTCTTCCATGGCATGTTAAAAAACATACACAACCTTGTTTTGTCTCGTAGCTTTGCTTAGAATTCGGTGGCATTTCTCCTCTGGCCACAGCATTTCATTCTGATTTATGGCATACTCAAATCCTTCCGCGACCTAGGTTCTTTAGCCCACGGCTTCACTTACTTCAATATCCATCAAGTTCAAAAATCCAGATTTATCAAAGTTGTTCAATTTTTGCAAGGTTCCAAAAATGGACAACAATAGTCAAGTACCATATTTTGAAATTGTGCTACTCAGAGCTCCAACTTGTCCTTTTTAGCCTTAATCACTACCTTATGTTTGGTCACCTCGTCTATAGCTAGGGTGCACTCAATCTTGTTTGTGGGTTTCTTCTCTTTGATATTTTTGATCACTACTTCTTCATCAACCAAGCGCACATCAAGAATAATCTCACACTTTTTACATCTGTTGAAAACCACATCAGCCTTGCCACTTGATTCGTTGAGCTTCACAAACAAATCTTCAAGCTCAATGATCCTGGCCTTAATAGCGACCTTATTAGCTTCCTTCTCCTTTTCAATTTCTTCCTCAGTGGCCCTTGTGCCACTCCTTATGTTTTCCAAAAGCATGCCTACCAAGTCCTCCAAATACTCCATTTCATCATCGCAGTCATATCGATCTTGGCTTACCAAAGTTGGGCATTGTCCCAAAATCTATTTGACTAAGGCACTGACCTTGTCATACACTTGTTTAGTTCTCTTTTGTTCACCCTGAAAGTAATTCTTCAAACCCTCGACTTGGCGTTCCTTTCCCTTCTAATCTTCCACAAAAATATTCATAGTGGCACATGCATCAAGGTTTCTATGCCCTACCTCCATGGCCAATTTATTTAAAGTGTTGCATGTTTGTTCATCTGTCAAGTGATTGGGGTCAATTTCCTTGTACTTCTTCTTTGAATCATTTTCTAACATAATAACACCGATGTATTGATTACTCACCTTGAACTCAGGATCCTCTGCATGATTGTGTAAGTTCCAACTCAACATATTTCTAGTTCGTGATATTCCTCCATTCTTATCCATCAACTCTCATGCATACAATTTCTCATTCGACAATGTACTATGAAAACGTTCCCTTAAGACCTTTTTGTGGTCATCTACAAAATCCATGCATGGGGAGTGAGGCATCCATCTCTTCCTCTATGCCTTCATCTGCATCCTCTACTTCTTTGGGGTAGAGGTATTTGTGCTCATACCCACTCCTGCACCCTTTTCTTCCTTGATGACATAAGTGTCATTAGTCACTTTTCCATTGTGTGCCTCCTCTTGTACAAGTGTCTCGTCTATGAGTGGACTCTTACTCACTTCTTCCTCCATGGTGTGTGACTGCCTCTACTCCTTATAATTCTTATTTTTCAACTACTCAGCCTACTCTTGCTCAAGCTCCCCACACAAGGTTCATCCTTTGGATTCTAAATCAAAATCCTCACCCATCTCTGATCAGACACAAACTTAACCCCTTCACGCTTGAATTTATTCTTCTCCACATTATCCTTAGGCGTATTTGAGGTTCTGGCACTACCTCTACTCCTCTTTGTACAATACATCTTCTTCCTTTTAGAGTGGTCGAGAACAGATTCTGCCTCACCCCCTTCTTCTTCGTCATGTATCTCTTCGCGGGATCTTTTTACTAGTGGCACCACTGTTCTTCTAGGAAATGGGAAATTTGACTCTATAACATCCATCTCAACTCCTCCTTGGGTCTTCAGCCTCAACACTATGAAGACTCTGCATATCATCCCCTTGATTATAACATTCATCTATGGGCTCAAATATAATGTATCTGGCTCCAACATCTCTTAGTGTGCAGGCATTAAGTCATACCTATAAGTTGCGTGTAAAATATTTAAGTCTGAGTCAACCTTATCCACATCAAAAGTTAACTTTTGTGCATCCTTTATCCTATTCACCTCACACTTAAAATACTGGGCAATGAATGCAAACGACAAATTACACCAGGGGCTAATATCCCCATTCTTCATCTTGAAACATGCAAGGCTATAATGTTGCATCATGCAAACCTTTCTTGCTCTCCATCCCCTACGGATAATTCACATAGAATGTGCCATTCATTCTCAAAATAATCTCGCAACCTATTGTACCACTTGTCCATTCTCACTTTGTATACATTTTAAATGGCGCCGCCATAAGTATATCTAGAAAAATGTATAGTAGGTGACTTATTCACAGGTGGGTAAACCCACATAACATCATCTGCACCATTTTGGACTCTGATTTCCTAGAAGACTATGAGAAGGAGGATTGACCCCCAAGTTATCTTTGCACCTTCCTCATTTTTTACCCTTGCCTCTTCGAAAATTCCTTTGGCAACGTATTGCGTAATGTTATAGTGGGTCTTGTTCGCCATTTTATGTGCAATGTACAAAAACCTTTTGTTTATATTTTTCCATCATTACGAGGCACCCAATTTGTAACTGACCAACCTGGATGCAACCCTAGTTGTCAGATATGAGAGGTTTTTTATCAACATAGCCCTTCCTCCCTTCTCATACTTCAGTGCTACGGCCAATTCATCAATCTTAGTATTGAATTTCAAATCTAAGTATAGGTCCTCCCATGTACTTCTTAAACATGTAACCCACTCAATAAGTTGAGTTTTAATTTGTAGTCTTTAGCCCGTGAAGTAGAAAAAGTCTTCATGTACCTTGGACATAAGCCATTGGTACAAATGCGTGGGTTTGGTGAAGAAAGGAAGTTCAAACAACTGCAAACTCCCACTTTCTCCAAATTCCTTTGCACGGAGTCATCCACTAATGTATTCCCTTCCTTGTCTGTCCTTGACAGTACTCTCTCCAAATCCACCTTCAAACTCTTCTTGTGCTCGGATGCTCCATGATTATACTCGCTAATTTTACACTTAGGGAGTTTAAACTTCTAGATTTCAACCCTAAGCACTCCTGACAGGTATTGCATTTCCGAATAGATTTCTTCTAAGGGTTATTCCATTTCAACCTCAGCCCTCTTTGTTCAATTTTTCTTTCCTTTCATTGTCATTCCCTAAAATTCATGTTGTAGGTACTCAGTTATATCACTTCCTTCACTATACAAACATTGTGAATCCCTAGATGTTCAAACCACTCACAATATCTCCTTCTCATACCCTAACTTCTAGTTCCAACTTGTCTTCCTCCAAGGATACACACATCTCCACACGATGCTCTGGTTTGTTTTTCACTCTTTTCGCTCTTTCGTACAAAGCTTCTCGATATCTCTTTTACTCCAAGTTCTATTTGAATGTAAGGTAGAAAATGACTACAACTTTCCCCTTTTATAATTTTTCACCCATGCTTTTAAGTCACTTTATTAGTAAAGTACCTTCTCTACTTTTTGCTTTCTTCCACGACTTTCTTTCACCCACTGCAGTCATAACCTTCTGGCATGCTTTACTACTTCCCAAGCCACAAACCTCCTCCACGCGCCTCCTTGCACCAAAGTACATAATCCACTGCACCATATACCAAGTAGATTATCATGCTGCTACCTACCTCGTGTTACTTTACGCGACCATTCTTCTCATGTTGTCTTCAATCTGAGCAATTCTATTTAGAGTAACTCTTCTATAACACCTTTTTCTCTCATGTCAAGTTCTTAGGAAGAACCCTTAGCTGAACCAACCTATACCAAAATGGAAGCAAAAAATTCTTTGTTTATACTTAATCTACCCCACAATAAAAGTATGTGTGGTCCTCTGCGCATGAAATCAATAGATAATAATCATCTTCCTACACACAAGCGTGCTTATTACAAAAAAAACAGAACTAAAATGACAAAGCATAACAACAATGAAAGAAAACACATAAAATAGAAATATAATCTAAGTGGAAATACTTCCTTATTACAAACACCAAAAAGCCTTATTTATAGTAGGGCTTCAACCTACTCCCATTGAAGGAACAAGGAAACAAGTTTCCATCCAGCGCCTGTAAATGGAAAGCATCTGATTCAAGTATCTTTGTTACAACAAAAGGTCCCAACCCATGCACTTTCAATTTCTCTGGGTGGCATGCAAACTTTGAATCATATAGAAGAACCATCCTCCTAACCTCAAGTGTCTTGTTCCTAATATGCCTATCATGTCATGATTTCTATCATGCCTTTTAAATCTTCTGGATCCACTGCGTAATGGCACATCGCTCATCTAACTGCATCAATTCGTCAATGCACTCCTAAATAGCTTGCTCATCAGCTAATCCTCCTGTGTGTGCAATATGCAGGGATGGAAACATAAATTCTATAGGAAATACAACCTCTGCACCAAACACCAATTGAAAGGGTGTGGCCTTATTCAACCTTTTGTAGGCGGTCCTATATGCCTAAAGTACAACATATACTTTATCATCCCAATCTTTCCTTCCAACATCACAAAGTTTTGTCAATGTTTGGACCACAATATTGTTAAAGGCCTCTATAGTTTCATTCGCTTGACGGTGATAAGGAGTAGTTTTATGGTGTGCCACCATAAACTCTGCCAAGATAATTTTGATTGTCTCATTAATAATATGAGTCCCTCTATCACTAGTCAATCTCAATAGACAACCATACATGCTAATAATGTTGTCCCACAAAAATATTGCTGTGGTCTTCATTGTACAATCCTTTCTAGGTGTTTCCTCTACCCACCTGGTAAGATAATATGGAAATCTATGATGTATTGTGCGTTGGTCCTATGTGTGGGTGGTGAAATAGAGTCTACTAAGTCTATAGCCTACTTATCAAAAGACTCAGTGCTTGCAATAGGCCTCAATGACATCTCATCTTTGTGTCCTGTCTTCTCAAGGTGTTTGAAATGATCACAAAGCTTCTCATATTTTTTAGTATCCTTGTACAAAGTCTCTCAAAAAATTCCAACCATCATAATCTTGCACACGGTAGCATCAAACTCATAGTGACCCCCTACAATTCCACCATGGGCCTCCTCCATAATGGCATGAAAATCTCTTCCAATGGCATGAAAATCTTAGCATAGCCTTAAATGAATTTCCTGTATATCCTAGAAATTTGTGCACTTCAATCTGATTGTTAGCTTCTTCCAAACCCAAGATCACAACAACCTTGGCTGGGTCCACCAACAACCCTTCCTTGAAAATTATATGTCTAAGTAAAGTGTCAAAAAGTGTTGCAAATATGAACTTCTTAATATTAATGGAGATTCTTAATTGCATGCACCTCTCAAACATAAACCCTAGATTGTCACAGTGATCCTTAACCAAGCCATAGATGGTCCAATTATCTAGATACACCTGTAGAGAATTATGAATGAACTCCTGAAAATCCTGCACCACAATGCATGAGAACACTACTAGCACATTCTTCAATCCAAAGGGCATCACTGTGTATGCAAAACTTCCCCACTCGGTGGTGAAAGTGGTCTTTTCTTGATCTTCTTCGCTATGTGCACTTAATGCTAACCTGAAAAATCCATCTGTAAAGGAGTATATCTCGCACCCTGCAACTCCTTCAAGGATCTCCTTCGTGAATAGGGTAGGGAAACGATTAATAACACATGAAGCATTTAATTCTCTGTAGTCCACACATATCCTTATCCTCCCATCCTTTTTAATATTGATGACCATAGGGCTAACCCATTCATATTATTCAATTGGCTCAATTATATCATACTCAAGCATTTAATCAATTTCTTCCTTCACCTTGGCACACAAATTAGGATTCATCCTATAAGGTCTATTCCTAACCATGCACATGCCTTCTTTGAGATTGATTTTCATCTCCCCCAAAGAAGGGTGTACTCCCTTTAATTCATGATAGACCAGCCGAAATAGGTCATGGAAGTTGTGCAAGACTTCAATAATCTTATCCACTTATTATTCTAACCAGTAATAACCAATAATGGCCTCCTTAGGATTTTTCTCTGTTCCAATATTAACCTTCTTTGTTCTCATAGGCTCATGATACACGAACACCTTCACATCTGTTATGTCCATCACCTCGCACGTACCTTCAGTGTGGTTAACATCCATGTTGTTATCCTCATTGATGCAAGAGCATCCTCCATGAGACTTGGAGAGAATGAATAAGTCTAAATAAACCTTCTCAAGGCATTCTTAGCATGTATTAGGAGTTTCATAATTTCCCTTAGTTTTCGTAGGTGAATGTGAACTATTTCAAGATTAGGCTATGTTGGAAGAAGATTGGGATGCTCATAAGGTATGAGGGAGATTTCATTAGATTTATATAACTATATACTAAATAAAAAGATTGACCAAGTGAGGGGGTTGTTTAGAGAATATAAGAAGTTGTTAAAACAAATCCTAACTTGAGAAAATTAATCTAATCAAAAGGATCTTGAATATACTGAGATATGGAGATCAAATTTCATAGAGGATAAAAAATAAATCTACACATGGAGAAAAATAGAGTTCTGCTATAGTGTAAGAAGCCTCTAGTAGGCATGATTGAGGAAAAGACTATATTATAGGATATAAATCAGTTTGTTTAAGATCATATTCATAATAATGGAGGATGCTTTTAGTTTTTGAAAAATCATTCCTCGTGGAGAGGAAGAAGATATCATACAAGTTGTATTTGGAAACATCTTTATGAAGAAGACTGCATTTTGGTATGAAAACCGTGAGTGGATTGGCCTTGTAGTTCATTGTAACAAGCAATAAAATAAGGAGGATTTTTTTTTGGGTATGGATAAATATTTATTTTCATCATACTCAAGTTTGAGCTGATTTGTAGCAATAATTTACATGAGTGTTCAAGTAGTTCATTAACATCTTTGTTTGCCTTGATGATTGTGTGCCACATTAGATGCTTCTTGATAACTATATTCCTTGCAAGATAAAAAAATTAGGACTTTGAGAACATGGAGAGATGTGTGAATATATTTTATTGATTGATGAGTGGGTCTGAACAGTGGTGAAATCTCCTTGTGCTAAGATGAAGACATAAAATTTGATCTGTGCAAACCAATCTCGAGACAACGTTCTTAAATTTTGCATATGAGCTCAAAAAAAGATGAAATTTTGACCATAAGATTATAAGATAATGTTGAAAATCTTTCTAAAAGGGTTTTCTTGGATAATTATAATTTTTTGAGATATGACTTGTTTTAGCCGCTGGTATGAGGTTGCATGCTACTTGTTTGACAAAATGTCTGCCATGTTAAAAAGAGTATATCTCATGGGTTTTTGGGAGTTAAGACCTGAAATTTAGAATATATCATGGTAGGGTAGTATATTTGGATATGAAAAAATAAATTTTTATTTTCCATGTATAAATTTTGAGATATTTATGATAGTCTGGGAGCAGGTCCTGAAACACAGTTTAAGGCTAGGAAAGTGTGAAAATGCAAAACGTGGGACATAAGGAATTAGAGAGAGAGAGAGTTGGAATATGAAATTTTGAGAGCATATTATTTATGTAAAAATTGAACTAATGAAGCGTTAATATCCTTCTAGGTAGCTTTATAAACCTATATGCATGGTTGTTGCAAGATTCCTTGTCTTAAGGACACATCAAGACAATTTTGATAAAGGCAATGAAAGGACAAAGTTATGATTTTGAGTTCATTTATTTAGTGACTCTAATAGTGATTTGAGTGGTGGAATAGAGAAATTTATCTAAGAAGCATCAAGGAGGCAAAGTTTCAAGACTTACATCCTTTAGCAAGGACTTGTCAAGAAAGAGCTTGTGTAAGAACGATAAAGTAAGTGATTAGAGAACTTTGATGAATATTGACGAGTTTTATGATTGAATGGGAAAAAGGATGATGGTATTAAGAATGGAAGGAAAATGTTTGCATTGAATGCAGTCATTATAAAAACCTCTTATTAGTGATAACAAAAATTAAGCATGTTTGGGATTGTAGCAAGATCCTCCAGCAGAGAGAGACTGAAAAAAGGAGCTTTGTTTTCTTTCTCTTGAAATCAATTATAAGCATGATTTTAAATTTCTCTCTCTACACCACTCATCATCCTCATCATTTATCATGCATACGATTTTACCCTTTTCTTTTACTTCCCAAGTGTAGACCATTTATTCTTCTTCTGTCTCTTCAAGGTTAAGGTGCGCCTCTAGATCAATCTCTCCAAACATTTCTAATATAAGTTCCTCAGCTTCCACGTTATCCCCCAAAGTAAGGCACTTCATAATTTATAGTGCTTCATTGATCATAGGCTTAGTAGAAAGGTAATCAAAAGTATGAATCATACCTGAGGTCATCTCCTGCCAATTAGTTGTGTCCCTTGTTAACTTTGCATTGAACATACCATGTGCGCGCACATCCTCTTAAGGTGGAATAGAACTTGTGTACCCAGAGTGACGATGGAAAGGCCTCCTGCCCCTCCATCCAAAGTCTCTCACAATTTTGAATGTGGTACGAGGAATGGTACTTCCTATAAAATTCACATTTTTTTGAAGGTACATTGCTCCTTAGGAACCTAGTAGAAAAGGCGATTCTCACTCATCGTCATTCTAACATGTTGTCTCTATGTGTTTCCCACCAGTGTATTGTTGTCCCATGTAGAGAATATACTAGAATATTTCTTCTATCTCTCGCATCCTTCCACTGGGTTTCCATGACATGTAGAAATATATCAGGGTTTCCTTCACCAATGTACTGAGGTACCTGGTTGTAACTTAAGCTCCTAACCATGTGTGACATGATCATGCAAGTAATTATGTTCTTTATCTCTCTCCCTTTAACTTTATACATTCCATGTGCCCAGTTATCACAAGAAAAACTTGTAGTATCACTAACTGACTGTATCAATCCTTCCTTAGATGGCTCAATTACATCAGGGTCTCTGATTGTGCGAGCATATATCTTGTTTAATTCATCTTCACTCAAAGGCTCAACATACAGAGCATCATTTACATCTTCCAAAGGGATAATAATGCACTCTTCCTTATTATCAAAGCTAATGCACCCCTTGTTGAAGTGTTAATTTACATTATTCGCATAACACCAAGGTCACCCGAGTAATGCTGGGAAGCTATCTGCTTTGGTAAGCTCTAATATTTCAAATACCCCAGTAAACTTGGATCCCTAAATTGTAATGGTTGCATCCTTTAGCACTCCAATAGGATTGACCCTAGTTCTATTTGCCATATAAAACACATTCGAAGAAGGCTGTAATGTTGGTCTTCCCATCTGATTCCATGCATCCAATGTGAGTACATTAACCTCTGCACATCTATCTATTAGAATGTTTCTAAGAAGCCATTCATCTATGATTTTTTTTAGTGTAATCCCCTTATCTTACTCATGATTATGTGGGGGAATATTCACATGGAGTATCTACCTCTCGTGTTCAGTACCAAAGGGCAGTAATATCTCTCTCAACCACTCTCCTAAAAAAGGGATGATATTCTCCTAGCACAAAACTTGACATACCTACTTCAATTATTCTACGTACTTCTACAAGAGTTTAGCCTTCTTTTCTCGATCCATCACGTGTGCTTTCTCCTTCATGTTCAGAATCTCTCCTTGTAGATCCCTGATAACATTAATAGTTTCCTAGTAAACCTCTTTCTGATGTGCAACATCATGATAATTTACATTTATCACTTCTTGCTTGGTTATAGCCGACTTCTACTTCAGAGGATCACATACGCGCGCAACCTCAACATGTGTAGTAACTAAAACAAGTTGTAACTCAGGACTAGGTGCTACCTTAGGCATCCATTGATATTCAACTACATGTTGTACCTTAATCATTCCTACACTCTTGTCTTGCTTGTGCTACTTTCTCATGTGCTCATATAAATTAGGAAATTCTTCAAACTTGTGTTGTTTTCCACACCATGAGCAAACCACATTCTGAGGGAACTCATGCTGATAATGATTAGGAGATCCAAAAATATAACAAGTTGATCTAGGAAATCCTCCTCTTCCACCACTGTGACCTCAACCTCTATATCCTCCACAAAAGCCTCTATTCTTATTATCCCCATTATTATACCCCTCATTATGTTATTCTTCTTATTCCTTAGATCCACCTACTACACTAGTCCGACACATACTAGTCTCAGTGGCTTCATGGATGTGATCAATCAGTGTGTAATCACTTATGTTGTGGGTATGGGCATGGAAAATATTACAATACGTGGACACATTCTTACCAATTTCACAGTTCAAAAGAGGACAGTTTCAAACATCATGGTCCAAGTGGAAAACTTCACAATCTAGTAACATATCGCTTAAATAGACTTATGCGAGTAACTATCCTTCGTATGTCCCTCAACCTCATAATCAGTGCACTATATAGTACTTCACATCTTGTATGTTGAGTTGGCAGAGAGCTTCTTTAATTGTTATTTCATGGCTACGATCTATGCCTATAAGAATGGACTCACTCCAGTATCAACACTTCTAATCACCTCAGTACAAAAATTTTCTTCCAAAGCCTCGCATGGATCATAAATATGTCTTATGAGATAGGGCTCCCTACAAAACAGAGTCAATTAATCCACTCAACGAACCACTATACATGTTGAATTTGATGTATATCATGAGACAACTTTGAGAGCAAATTCTTAAAACGTGTGTCATACTCCCTCACACTTTCATATGAAGCCCTTCTTGATATCCTTGAGCACGTTGATGCTCTGTCTGTTCAAACTATGGTATATGAAACTCAACCAAAAATGTAGTGTGCAAAGCATTATAATCCACCACAATCTGATGTGGGTCATACTTCCTATACCAGATATGTGTGCACCTTTGAAGTGTAGTAGATAAATTTACTCACTTTCTTATCTAAAGTTGTAATTCCTTTAGTGCACATCATATAAATTCACACTTATACACATGCTCTGCTACATCCTTAATCCTTCTATACTATGGCAAGCCGAAGAGACATATCATAGTAAACTTGAGGTGTTTGTTGCACTGAGTTGTTGAGGTGGTTTACCAGATCAAGAACCAGAACCCCCACTGGTGGTTGTTTTAGATCCATGGATCCTGATCCACTAGATCTAGATCCTCCTCTATAACAAAACGACCCACTGGATGTTTTTCCTTGAGCCCCATAGTGGTGCTGACGTAAAATCCTAGTCTTTGAAGCCTCCTACTACTGGGTTGAGGTCCATATTCCCAATAAACTCTCTTGTGTCCACAGTCTGTCAGTGGTGACGTGCTAGATGCCTACTATCTATGTAGTCGTAGCACCCAAACAAATAATGTTTGCTTCCAAAGGTCTATGTGCATCTGATGCACCCTGTATTCAAAGGAAAATGATATCTACATGTAGCTCCTAGATTACCTACACTTCCTTTTGAACAATATAACTTCTGGAACCAGAACATCAGCAGTGCTATTTTATAGGTCACCAGGTGGCATTAGATGTAACTTAGTTGTCCTTCTAAATTCAATGCAAAATGATATCTGATGTACTCATTATTACTTACCCTTAATACTTATTTATAAACCCAAGCACGTCATGGCCTATCATCCAGCATACACTTGGGCACCCACCTAAGGCATGCGTCGGTGCCAAACCCCTCCTTTATGTGATCCTTGCAAGAAGATTTCTACCATTAATGGAGGATTATTTGCAGAAATAGAAGTACTTTCATTTATTTTAAAAGGTAGAAGATGCAACTAACAAATCTACACATTAATGCATCACAAAATCTAAATGACATTGTAAGAAGCACGATAAACCAAATCTAAGCCTTGATAAGTCATATAACATGAGGGTTTACACCCATAAACAAGATTATACATAATAGATCACATGTATATTGATTTAAAAGAATCTGATGGTAAACATACTACATTCAAAAGGGTCATCTTAGACCATATATATTAAATGAAAGAGACTTAGTCTCCTGTAAACCTCTCCTGATCTAAGATCATAACTATACTTTTCTCCTATTCTATCCCTTATTACAGATCCAAGTACCCATACATATGTTTTATGGTATCCCTTACAACCCTCTAGCACTAAGTACTCTAAACCCTAGCATCATGAACTCTAAACCCTTAGCATTTCTGCAACACTTCGTTACTCTCCTTCTCTTTCTCTGTATTTTTTATGCATTCTCTATGTGTCTGTCTCCCCCATATCTTCTATGCTCGTGTGTGTTGTCTATCTCAGTATATGTTCCTGACCTAAACACCTATTTTATATAGGATCATTGCACCCACCACCATGACTTCTCTTATGGGTAGCATCATTACATTCCAAGTGTCGATGTGGTTCTCTATTGGTGAGTTCTTATCCTCTTCGCAAACCTTCCACTAACTTTGTAATGATGTCTTCTAGGAATATTCCCTATGGGGTATATCCTTTTCTTGACCTCCAAGGTTCTAGGCTGGCACCTTATCCACTCATCAGGCCTAGTTAGAGTCCTCACGTTTTTCCCCAAGTGACTCTATGAATGCTAGTTAAGGCTAAGTCCTATTTAAACCCTTATTCTGCCTCCCATGCACGCCTTGGTTTCACTTAAACCCTTTTTTACACCCCTTTTTCCTATGCGTGTTTTTCCCTAAGCACCATTCTATCTACTGATCATGTGCTACACTGCATGCGCCTCTTGGTACTTAGCCAATATTTTAGGGTCCAACATCACCCCACACTGTGCATGTTCTCCATCCTTAGAAACATTCAGCTTCCTTAAAGAATAAAGAATAGAGGTATCAAAACAATAAAATAATGGAACGATGAAATAAATGTAAGAATAGAAGAATGTGCTATTACTGCATGAGGAGTGGGAATTCCTTCTTCACAAATACCTCAATATTTCTCCCATGCATCTACTTCTCCCTACTCCTATTGAAGTATGTCACCCACTAGATGCACTTACTTCATTAGATACTTAAGTTCCTCACTCTTATCTTTCAGCATATCAACAATGTTTTCTTGTTGCTTGGCTAAGATTTTCTAGCGCATCCATCCTGTGTGTGATTCTAGGGGTACAGGTCCCTTGAGTTTACTCTTAATCAAACCCTGCAAGATCTTAATTGCTTCCAATTTCTTCTCAACTTCAGCCAGGATCTTGTCGCAGCTCTTAGCCCTATTACCTTTGTGATTTTCCTTAAATTCTTTTAGATTTTCCTCATGTGTAACAACCAATATACTTGTTACCCTATCCCTACATTGGTACAGTTTTCATATACATGGATTCAACCATTTGTGTGGTGGTCTTTACTGAGGCAAGGAGCTTGGAGTACTGAGTCACTATCTCCCCAATCTTTAGCTTTTTCTTCCTCCTTCTGGCATGCCATCACCTCTTCTACCGACTCTTATGTGAGTGGTCTGCCTTTCCAAGGTGAGGATGCGGGTCAAGTCTTCCAAGCATTGCATGGTTGACTCCTATTTTTTCTCAGGAAGGGCTAGGTATGGGTGCTTCAAGATTATGGTGTCTTAAATGATCTCTTTATTCTTCTTATGGACTTTTACACACCTTTGCCTTTTCATCCCTCATTTCATGCCTTAACTGCGCACTGATCAATTCCTTATGATTTATCTCCTTTATCCCACTCAATGATCTTCTTATTATTTTTCTCAAGCTCTTCCTCCAAGACCCTTATTCTGTCATTTCTTTCCCTAAGAGTACCTTGTTTCTACCTCCACTCGATACTTTGTTGAGCGTATTACAAACTTGCTCATCAGAAAGTTGTTGGGCATTCACCAGAGGGTTTAATCCCTTGGCATCTGGTATCTTCATCAATGCATCTCAATTGACCTTGAATCCAGGTTCATAAATATGGAACTCAAAGTCCCAAGATAGCATTTTCCTTGTGTGTGGGTATGTGCCCTATTCATCAAAAGAAGAACAAACAAGCAGTTGGTTTATAGGCACGATGCTTTGGAAACGTGCGCACAGTAGCTTGATTGGATCATTAATGTAATTCATTTCTTATTCCTGCACCAGTACTATGCCTTTTCTACCTGTGTTTGCTTCCTTTGGGAAGCTTACTGCTAAGCTGGGGTCTCCACCCATGTTTCCATACTCTGTTCCCCACTTTTTCTTCCCATTGTTTCCTTCAGCACTTCCTCAGTGCTTCGCTTGATTTTGTGCTCTACCAACTGTTGGATAATCCCTGCTACTTCCCTCTCTATGGTATTATCCATATTCTCCTTGGTCAAGGTCAAGATCTTCTGATCCTTCATTTTTACTTCCTTGCTTCCCCCTTTGTCATGAGCGCCTCCTTCGTCCTCATGCTTCTCTTTATTTCCTTCTTCCTCTAACTCGTGTACATCATACACAGGTTGGTTCTGATCCTCATCACACTCTTCATCATCTTCGTTGCCCTTGTTGGCTTCCATGCTCTCTGTTTCCTATGAGTCCGCATTTTCTGTTACTCTTTGCTTCTTCCTGACTGGTGATTCTAATATAGGAGACTTCTATTTTTCTTCTTCCCTAGGTGACTCCTTTCTTGTTGGAAATTCTTCTTTCACAGGGGACTTCTCTTGCTTTGGCACCTCTTCCTCAGGTGTTTTCTCCTTCTCATATGCGGGGGACTTATTCCTTTGTGCATAAGTGCGTGGTTTTGCGTTTGACTCTTATGTGCCTACAAACTGCACTGTATGTGTACTTGGTGTTTTTTTCTCAAGGGCCTCCTCTCTCTCCCTTTTCTTTGGTGCACGAACTTCTTCCTTATGATGGGTTTTTCTGGGATAGAGACATCATTTTTAATATAAGCGCCTTTGTCATACTTAGGTTTTATACGTAGGTATACCCTTGTTGCGGTCCTCCTAGCAATAGGCAATGTCATAAGCTTCAAAATATGTACGTCATGGGAGACATACTTCTCCATATAGGTGCACTTATTTAGATATATCAATGTTCTACACAACTCACGGTAATCTTGGTATATAGTGCTGAGGTCAAACCTTAGCTTCTTTGCCTCTTTGAATTAATTGACCCCATCCTTAAAGTATTGTGCTGTGAAGGAGAACAACAATTTGCACTAAGGATCCTTGGCACCATTTTCTAGAGTAAACCTATGATACCAAAATGTTGGTACACAGTGAATTCAGACTCACCTTGCAGTAAAATAGTTAACTGGTCGAGTATTCTCCACTCAGCGCTAAATGCATCACGCATCCACTTATACCATTTTTCTATGCGCGCCTTGTGGGCGGCCATTATAGTGTCACAAGTGTATTTCTCGAATATTTTGGAGGGGGAAGGGTTCTCCTCTGGGTATTCCCAAACAAATTTATTTGGTCCATTGGGTACTTTAATATCTAAAAATACAATGGTAATGAGGACATTACCAAACATGTTATTTTCTCCATTGCGCACGACATTGATGATTTCTTCTGCTATGAAATTTGATAAGTTATAGATGGTCCCCTCTGAGATCTTACAAAAAATGTTCAACCAAGCCTTGTTGATCTATGTTCATCTCTCCTACCCATTTAGCTTTGCGACCAAGCACATGACCATCCTCATTATAGGGTAAAAAATAATAGAAATGTTGAAGTAGTGTGAACCCTTCTTATAGTCATAAGCTTCGACAGTCTTTTTGATGGCATCCTTATCATCTAAGTCATCATCGAATGATTCTCCTTCACAAATAAGACCGGTAAACTAAGAAATTAGTTGGGGAGTTATTCGCATCCTTCTTCCTATAAAGTAGAAGTGGTCTTCATGTACGTGCGACATTAACCATTGGTATAGTCACCTAGGTTTTCTGAAATAGGGCAACTCATAGAGTTTAAATAACCAAACCTTCTCCATTTTCACCTTTACCTTATCATCGTAGATAGGCATTCCATCTAGTGTCCTCTTGTATTTAGGGAGAACCAGTTCTAATGCCGTCTCATTCTCTATGGTGCTCGTTTGATGGTTGTAGTCACTCACAACCATCTTTCTAACATGAGATACCCATTATTTTCCAAGCAATATGTCATTTGGATATTGCATCTCCACGTACCAGTCTTCATTGAAACTAGTGCAAACAACTTGTTTCCCCTTTCCCTTGCTCTTTTTTGGTGAAATATTTGTTTCTTTCCTTGGTGTCATTTCCCCGTCGGATCACTAATAGTTCTTCCTTTCTCTTGATCCTAGCTTTGTTTAACTATGCGGCTCCACTCCTTTGCACAAATCCCCTGAATCATGTGCCCTAGTTGTGGAACCATAACCTAGAAAACCCCTTTTCCACAAGACGACATAATCACTCGTGGGATTCTTCCACACAACCTTCTCTGCTCACACTCGTGTACTCTTTTTCCACACCGGTTTGCTAATCAAACTAGTTATGCATGCAATTCTTCACAACCCTTTTTCGCACAACTTTTCTTCAAAGATGCCCTAGTTTGCGAGAGCTCTTCAATAACAAAAATATAAGGTAAACAATAATGCACCCTGACCTTCTACTTATATCTTTTTCTTTTCTTCATAATAAATGTCATGCAACCTACTAGTATACTCTTGCAATAAAGGTGACTTTTTCCTACTGCCAACCTTCAATACTTTTACCCCCGTGCCCAATCCTACGTGAAAACTTCTACAACATGTTGGTGCTCAAATTTGTCTTGCCCCATTTGTCATTAAAATTCTTTAGATTGCAGCCTCTCTTATGTTTTCTGTCTCCCCGGGCTCAATTGGTGGTTGTCCTGCATTTTATGGTTTGATGGGTGTAATTTCCCAGTCAAAATTACTTCTTGGCATTACTTGAAAAGTGGCCCTTTTTGGTTGGATGTGGCTCTGTGGGGCACTTTAAAAATTCCAAGGCTCATTTCAAACCAAAACATGTCCATGTGGAGGCTTCTGTCAGGCCTTCCCATAATTAGACTTTTCACGCAACTTCCTAAAGGGGCCTGGGACACGTGGAGGGACCGCGCATGTTTAGGGACCGGCCTTTGAGTTTTATTTTGAAGAAGCACCAGGAGGACACTCAGAGACTCTACCAAACTAAGACATGTGTTGGGGCCTGTGCTTATTTGGGGTCTCTACTTTTTGGGACCATCTCAAAGTGTGTCATTGAGACACGTAGTAGGCAGGGAAATGGAGGTGCTGGCCCACGGGAAAAATATGGAACTTTTTCCTTTTTGGAAAATAGGGATAAAATTTGTAAGTTGAAGCACAGGTATGCTAGGACCCACATTGGGACATGCGTTAAGCTTGTTTTTCAAAGGGCGGAGGGGTGGAGAAAAATGTTAACATTTTACTTTTTCCAAAAAATTATAAAATGTCAAAAGATGCCCCCAGACCCGTTTCCAATCACATTTTTCCATGCAGAGGGCTCATATTAATAGTTGAAATGCAGGATCAATGGTAGCTGTGCATTTCATTTGAATTTGACACCATTGAAGCTCTAGGATGTTGGAGATGCATTTTTGCATCATTCTTCATCAAATTTTTGGCAAATTTGTGTCATTTGGGTCTGTAAAGTTTAATTGAATCAATTTGGGAGCTCAATTTGTAGATCTGAAGTACTCTTGAAGTGAATTTTTTGCTCGGGCTCATGCAGAAATGTAATATGCCAGATCCAGAAGTTACAGAATAAAATTTCAGAGGAAAAGGGAGGAAAAGGGACGAAATGATGAAGGTACAAGCACGAAAGGTGAAAAAGGCATTGCCACGAGAGAAAAAATGGATGACCTGTCAAGACCAACTACGTGGAGGCTCCGAGAAATGATTAAAAAGGGGATTTCTCACATGACATAATCATAATGATTAAAGGGACTCCCAAGAAGTTATGGCATGGCATTCTAGTCAGTAGTCGAGGGCCACCTGGCATATTTCGGATCTGAATTTGTTAAATGTCTGTCTGAAACAAATTGGTAGCAAGAAAAGGTCCCTCAAATATTCCTCCTTTTTTAGGGAAAAGGGTGCTGTAGGCACCAAGGATGAAGAATATGCCTCCAGTTAGAGAAATGATGCAAATATTTGCAATGATTCACCTTTTTGGAAACACCTAGCAACCTTTTTACGAGTTTGTTGAATGCCATCTTCTACAAATCATGATCCGATATGTGCAACAAAGGTGCTTCGAATATTCCTATTTTGGGGGGAAAATTGGATGTAAAAGGGTGTATTATAAATGTAATGAGATTACTCTTGCAAAAGGTCTGGAGTTCATTTTCACGAGAAAATTTTGAGAGAAGCTCATCTTGTAAGAAAAAATTCTGAGAAACTAGGTTAACTTCCTTTGTGTTATATTTTCATTCATGTTGAGTTGGTTACGAGTGTCTATCCATCAAAAAGCTTTGATATTGTTTAAATAACTCTCCCCTGCTGATGAAATTTGATAAACTTTGAGTTATTCATGTTAAATATTTAGCAAATTTTGTGTTTATTTCACTTTCAAAATGTCTGCAAGTAGTTTTTCCTGTTCCTATTGCAATCTTGTACCAAAATCTCTTTGAATCACACCGATATCAATCTGTTTGATAGTTTAGTGGCATCTCCAATTTCATTTTTCAGAAGGGCTTTCATTTGGGAATGAAATAAACAATTTAAAATCACTTTTCTTTCATTTGTTGATAGAGATTGTTTGTAAGCCTCTGATTGTACCTCAGGTGTGACTGATCTTAGATTTTGATGTTTTATTGGGTCTTCTAACTTGAGCCTTCATGATAGGATCTCAAATATTGTGTGAAAAAGTGCATGTTTGGGCCTCCATTGATCTATACCTTCTGGTTGAAGGAATGTTTTAACTATTTTTGAAGCTTTCTATTATTGAGTTCTCTATTTGTTGTGGAGTTTCTCAAAGATCTGGAAAATTCCAATCTATCTTGTTGATCTCCCACCAAAAAAATATTCAAATAACCAATCCTACCCCGAACTACCCCTGTTTTTCTCTGTATATCCACAGAAGAAAAAAATTCATTTGCTAAAGTATGCAGAACAGATCAGGATTCCAAATGTCTTCAGTAACCTTAGCCTTGTGTTGAAAATATATCCATAATCTATAAGTGATAACTTGTGAGAGTCAGATTTGGTGTGTTGATCATATTTTCCCCAAGGTATTCTCTATAAATTTTTTGCAAAAGAAAGGTATCCGTGTCTCCTTCAATAAAAGAGGTTAAAAAATAGGTACTCTTACCTTGGTTGAAAGGCACAACCTAAAATAGTTAGGATAAGATCACATCCTTTTAAGGTGTTATCCATCTCTCCACAAAGCTGAGAAACAAAGGGTCAGTTAGATTTCCTCCCCAGCAACAAAATGATACACATTTATGATCTAGCTACCTCTAAGCTCCCTGTTGAATCTGTGTTGCTGCTCGGCTTAAAAGGGAGAACGAATTTGGATACCAACACTCGTCAGGCTCCGACTCAGGGATGGACACTCCCTGTGAGTGCCAAAAGAACAAATAGCAGACCAAGTGCCAAGAGTAGAAAAAGTGCCAAAAACATACCATTGGGCAATGGAGTCAAAGAATAAGCCTACAGAAAAGAACAACCACAACCATCCTCCAAAAAACTGAACCGAGAAACCAGAAAAACTAGGTCACCAAGGACCAGAATGAACAAAAAACAAAATTAGATGAGAACAAAGAACTATACACTGTACAATGGAGTGCATCTTGATTCAAAGAAAATAATCAAGGAAAAACTTCAAGTGCCTGCCATTCTGGATATGACCATGCTAAGCAGTTCTGATATATTTTTAACATCTGGTCATATGAGTGCCTCTCTTTTCCATCCAAGTCGCTATCTAACCACATTTCTTCAGGTTTATCCTTTTTGCCTGGGTCAAGTTTTCTAACATCTTTTGGGGCTGCATCAAACATCAAATTCTCAGGAAAATCATCCTTATCATGATACCTTGCATTGACCAATTTCATATTCCTTGAAAGCAACATAGCTCACAGAGATATCAATATCAATATCTGCATGCAATACTTCATAAGAAGCATTGTTGGGGTCCTCAAAAAGATATAACATTTTCTTTTCACCAGGTAACTTGACAAGGTTAACCTCAATTGAGATGGTGGCATAGGAAATATCCATTTGAACACTCCCACCAACATTTGTAGCCCATTTTTTGGACAACAACATACCCCATTTGGCAGGGAAATTCACAATAAAAACATCAAGTTTCAGGTTCTTACCAAGATAAGCTGCAAGTTGCACCACCAAACCTTTCATACATCCAACAATGAGCACCTCTCTAGAGTCCATGGTAGTGCATCTTCCATATGCTATTGTCACTTTGATAATCAACGCATTCATGACCTCAATAGGCATGACATTACATGATGCTCCAGAATCAAACATACAATTCTGCACCAGTCTGTCCTTAATGATCAAAGTTGTAAAAAATGGATCAACATTTAATTGGGATTCAACCAAAGATGTCCCCAAGTAAACCCCAGGTGCTTCTCCAAGCTCCTCCAATACTGGCGGTGTTTCAAGGTTTGCAATGGTTGGAGGAGGAGTTTCTACAATGTTTACATTTCTGCCTGGGGCACTCTTTTCTTCTTTCAATCCCAAGTACTCAAATGCTCTCTTCTTGTGCTCGGGAATCCTAAGTAGCTCAACAATTGGAACAATAACTTTTATTTGACTCAAAACTTGGGCAATTTCATATGGAACATTCTTTGGCAAAGCCGCATTAGAAGGGAGATTAGAAAACTCATCAGATGACATGGGATTCATGACAGTTTGGGCATGAGGAGAAGTATAAATCTTTTTTGGGATAGAAAGGCCTTTAGAAGGTGTATCTTTCTTAGGAGCCTCTTTAGGAATACTAGTAAGAAATGGAGTTTTAGGTTTGTCTTGAGGCCCTGCTCCTTTGACAATTCTAATCCTAGTATTATAATCCTTTTCTTGAGCCACAACTGCATTCATTAGTAACTGCCTCTCTTCCTCCGAAGGGATTCCTCCATCATATTTCTTTATCATTAAAGATCTTCAATACTTAAAGTCATTATTAGGTATTTCAAAAGCTTGCACTACATCTACTTCAAAAATATGAGAAGGAAGAAGAAGTGGTACCCGGTGAATGCAATCCCAAAAATTTGCAGTAGTTCAAGCACTTATCACTTCGGTTGAATTTTCTCCTTATTGTGAACTTGGAGAGAAACCCATCATGCAAACATCATCATCAGTACCATCATTATTACCAGCTTCTTTCTCTTTTTTATTTACTTCACATGGAGGATGGGGTAGAAAGCATCTATCACACCAATCAATCTCATTTGTAGCATCCACAATAACAACCTGGGTAGCATAGGATCAGGCCCCATTCTACTTTCACGTGCTTGGGGATATCTATTTGTAGATCCCATCGGTCCTTTACCTTTGTCTTCTGACCTCTGATCACCCCTAGGATGATTGCCAAATCTTTCATGATTTTGTGCCTTTTTCTAGCCTTGTGAACTCTGCTCAATTCCTTTCTCTACCCGGGATAGTTTGTAAGAGATTTCCTTGATAGCCCCTACCAAAGCTCTAACAGCCTCCTCAAGATCCACACTCTTTCTTGCTTGAGGTTTTATGGGTTTATTACTTTGACACCTTCCCTCTTAGGAGTTTTTCCAACTACTTTGATGTTGTTCTCAATTTGCAGAGCCATGGTAAAGGCCTACCTCAAAGTGCCAGGGTTTTTATCCCTCAAATAGTATGCGTCCTTCTTGTCAAATGCATCAACATACTTTATAAGACAAGATTCATCACATGGACTCAAATTTAAAGGCAGTATTCTCAATGTCTTATTGAATCTCGTATTAAATTCATGCACTGACTCAGTAGGATTCTTTTTAATATTATCAAATTCTGACAAAAGAAACCTAGGGTTTGTTTTGTCACCATATTGCAATCTAAATGCATTCTTCATTTCAGTCCAAGAATCAATAGATTTATCAGGAAGAGCTTTATACCAGTCCCTTGCATCCTCTTATAATGTATGAATAAACAATTTAATGTATACATCTTCAAAATCTATTTCGAAATCCTCCATCATATTGACAAAGAGTTTCAAGTGCTGATCACCAGTTATTGCATTATTTCCTTGAAACTCAGGCAATATGTTTCTTACATCCTGTGGCACAACATTCAGATAGCCAGCCATACCTCTAAAACTGATGGGACCAAAAGTATTAACAACAAATGGAGGTCTGGGTGGAAGTTGAGCCATATTATTCTGAGGAGGTGACCTTACAGAAGAAACAAAGTGATGAGGAGTGAGGGGTCTGTGTGGTACAGGGATACAATTTTCAGAATGACTATCCCCTAATGGCTCTGTCTATTGGAAAAATTTATTAGATTTTGAAAACACAAGGGCAGATCAGGAAGCAAATGCTTCAAATACAAATGATAGACCCTCTCCAGATGGAGAATTTGAATTTACAGAGATGCTACCTTATTCATAAGCAGTTGAGGAAATATTGCAATCTTCAATTGCATGCCAATTAATTTCACCAATGGAAATCTCTTTTATTGATGTTTGATCTCCCACAACCTTCCAAATTTTTCCTCCTTCTAAATTAGACTTTTCAAACTCTGGGAACAACCTTTTACTAGGGTCCACAATGAAGAAATATATTCTTCCTTCCAGCTTTGCAAAGATTAGTAACAAATTCACAATTGATAGAGGTTAAGACACTGACATTTATAAAAATCAAAACAACCCGGAGTCGCCACTAAGGATTTTCACCCTAGTTGTGAAAATGCACTAAAATAATCTGTCAAATGTTTGTCAGCACTAAAAATCATGCAAAGCTTTACAAATCAGACCCTCCTTCACCCAAATTTATCAATGGTGAGGCAAACTTAGTACAATAACTGCTAAAAAAATTAGACAGACAGCACACAGAACTTATAACTTTGTTCAATTCTTACATATCTAATCAGAGAATGATGTTTACAAAACGTATTTGCACACAGAACTATAAGAAACATTACGAGGGTTTGGAAAACTTTAAATTCTTCAAAGAAGTCCCCGAAAATGGTGCCACGAGTGTTGTTGACGGACCAAATGGATACGAACAGGAAATAAATCAACAAATCAGTCCCCGGTAACATAAATCTCATCCCCGAAAATGGCGCCACGAGTGTTGGTATCTAAATTCATTCTCCCTTTCAAGCCAAGCAACAACACAGATTCAACAGGGAGCTTAGTGGTAGATAGATCATAAATGTGTATCATTTTGTAGCCGGGGAGGAAATCTAACTGACCCTTTGTTACTCAAATTTGTGGAGAGATGGATAGCACCTTAAAAGGATGTGATCTTATCCTAACTATTTTAGGTTTTTCCTTTCAACCAAGGTAAGAGAACCTATTTTGTAACCTCTGATTATTGAAGGAGACGCAGATACCTTTCTTTTGCACAAATTTTATAAAGAAAACCCTGGGAAAATATGATCAACGCACCAAATCTGACTCCCACGAGTTGTCACTTCTAGATTATGGAGATATTTTCAACACAGGGCTAAGGTTACTAAAGACATTTGGAATCTTGATCTATTTTGCAAACTTTAGCAAATGGATTTTGTTCTTCTGTGGATATACAAAGAAAAACATGGGTAGTTCAGGGTAGGATTGGTTATTTGAATAATTTTTTGGTGGGAGATCAACAAGATAGATTGGACTTTTCCAGATCTTTGAGAAACTTCACAACAAATAGACAACTCAATAACAGAAAACTTCAAAAATAGTTAAAACATTCCTTCAACCAGAAGGTGTGCATCAATGGGGGCCCAGACATGCACTTTTTCACACAATCTTTGAGACCTAGCACGAAGGCTCAAGTTAGAAGACCCAATAAAAAATCAAAATCTAAGACCAGTCACGCCTAAGGTACACCCAGAGGCTTACAAACAATCTCTGTCAACAGATGAAAGAAAAGTGATTTTAAATCATTTATTTCATTCCCATATGAAAGCTCTTCTTAAAAATTAAATTGCAGATGCCACTAAACCATCACAAAGATTCATATATGCATGATTCAAAGAGATTTTGGTACAAGATTACAATAGGAATAGGAAAAACTATTTGCAGACATTCTGAAATTGAAATAAACACAAAATTTTCCAGATAATTAACACGAATTAACTCAAAGTTTATGAGATTTCATCAGCAGGTGAGAGTTATTTAAACAATCTTAGAGCTTGTTGATGGCTATACACTCATAACCAGCTCAACATGAATGAAAATATAACACAAAGGAAGTTACCCTGGTTTATCAGAAGACGAGCTTCTCTCAAAATTTTCTCATGAAAATGAACTCCTGACCTTTTGCAAGAGTAATCTCATTGCATTTATAATACACCCTTTTACATCAAATTCCCCCCCAAAAAAGAGGAATGTTTGAAGCACCTTTGTTGCACATATTGGATCATGATTTGCAGAAGGTTACATTCAACAAACTCGCAAAAAGGTTGTCAGGTGTTTCAAAAAAAGTGAGTCATTGCAAATATTTGCATCATTTCTCTAACTAGAGGCATATTCTTCATCCTTGGTGCCTGCAGCACCCTTTTCCCTTAAAAAAGAGGAATATTCGAGGGACCTTTGCTTGGTACCAATTTGTTTTAGATAGACATTTAACAAATTCAGATCCGAAATATGCCAGGTGGCCCTCGAACTACTGACTAGAATGTTGTGCCATAACTTCTTGGGAGTCCCTTTAATCATTATGATTCTGTCATGCGAGAAATCCCCTTTTTAATCATTTCTCGGAGCCTCCACGTAATTGGTCTTGACAGATCATCCATTTTTGCTCTCGTGGCAACGCCTTTTTCACCTTTCGTGCTTGTACCTTCATCATTTCGTCCCTTTTCCTTCCTTTTCCTCTGAAATTTTATTCTGCAACTTCTGGATCGGGCATATTGTGTTTCTACACGAGCCTGAGCAAAAAATCCACTTCAAGAGTACTTCAGATCTACAAATTGAGCTCCCAAATTTATTCAATTAAACTTTGCAGACCCAAACGACACAAATTTGTCAAAAATTTGATGAAGAATGATGCAAAAATGCATCTCCAAACATCCTAGAGCTTCAATGGTGGTAAAATCAAATGAAATGCACAGCTACCATTGATCATGCATTTAAAATTTTAATATGAGCCCTCTGCATGGAAAAATGTGATTGGAAACGGGTTTGGGGGCATCTTTTGACATTTTATAATTTTTTGAAAAAAGTAAAATGTTAACATTTTTCTCTGCCCCTCCACCCTTTGAAAATGGGCTTAACATATGTCCTAATGTGGGTCCCAGCGGACCTGCACTTCAACTTACAAATTTTATCCCTATTTTCCAAAAAGGAAAAAGTTCCATATTTTACCCGCATGCCTACACCTTCATTTCCCCGCCTGTTATGTGTCTCAATGGCACACTTTGATATGGTCCCAAAAAGTAGAGACCCCAAACAAGTGTGGGCCCCAACATGTGTCTTATTCCAGTAGAGTCTCAAAGTGTCCTCATGGCACTTCTTCAAAATAAAACTCAGGGGTCAGTCCCTAAACATGTGCGGTCCCTCCACATGTCCTAGGCCCCTTTAGGAAGTTGTGTGAAAAGTCTAAGTATGGGAAAGCCCGACGGAAGCCTCCACGTGGACATGTTTTGGCTTAAAATGAGCCTTGGAATTTTTAAAGTGCCCCGACATAGCTACATCCAACAAGAAAGGGCCACTTTTCAACTGATGCCAAGAAGTAATTTTGATTGGGAAATTACATCCTGTCAAACCATAAAATGTAGTACAACCACCATTTGAGCCCAGGGAGACAGAAAACATAATAGAGGCTGTAATTTGAAGAATTTTAATGACAAATGGGGTGAGACAAATTTGAGCACCAACACAACCTTCTGGAATGCAAAAACCCTTACTGACTGAAGATCCTTATGTGCAGGCTTTTAGCGCTGAAAGTAATTCTTCTATCCTTATCCCTATTTTTGGCATCTCCTACCTCATGTTGTTCTTACTCTTCTCACCCTTGTACGTGGTTTCTGTAAATACTTTCTGACACCAAATTCCTCATGTTCACCTTTTATACATGCGCTCTTCAAAACTACGTGCTTTTGATCCTTCAACCCGGCCATCGAAACACAACCTTCAATACCAGCTTCTAGTACTTGTCGCATCACTTCACCCCACATAAAAATAGATGCATAGTCCTATGTGCATAGAATTTTTTTGAAATTGTAAGTGGCTACAAGCGGACAAAGGCGCACAACACAAAACAATGAGAAAAGGAAACACAAAGAAAGGAAACTGTAACAAAGAAAAACCTAGGCTAAGTGGTAATACTGCCTTATTTACAAACACAAAGAAGACTTATTTATAGTAGGGCTTCAGCCTAATCCCATTGTAATGGCCTGGTAACCGTGTTTCATCCAACGCTTGTAACTGACAAGTGCCTGAATTAAGTATATAGGATACAATGTATGGGCCCATCTAATGGACTTTGAATTTCCCAGGATGGCGTATAAACTTTGAATCATACAATATAACCATCTTCCCAACCTTAAACTATTTTTTCTTGATGTGTCTATCATGTCATGCCTTTTGCCTGGATTTTTCTATTTTATGACTCCAGCGAGCAATAGCCCACCTCTCATCTAACTGCATTAAATTATCAATCCTCTCCTCAAGCATTTTTTCATCATCAAATCCTACTGCACACACTATACACAACGATGGTAACATGAATTCAATAGGTAACACTGCTTTCATGCCAAACACCAATTGAAAAGGTGTGGTATTGTTCATTCTTTAATAAGTAGTCTAGTATGACCATAACACAACAAAAACTTTATCATCCCAATCCTTTCTTCCCTCATCACAAATCTAGGTTAACGTGTGATTCAAAATTTTGTTAAACGCCTCAGCAATCCCATTAGCTTGTGGGTGATAAGGGGTAGTATTGTGGTGGGATACCATGAATTCCACCAGTAAAATCCTAAATGTTTCATTCAAGAAATGAGTTCCCCTATCACTTGTTAAACTCAACAGACGTCCATATCTGTTGATTATGTTTTCCCACAAGAACCTAGTTATTGTTGTCGTTGTGTAATCCCTTGTAGGCACCGCTTCTACCCACCTTGTAAGATAATCTAGGCATGTAATGATATAGCGTGAACCTGTCCTTCACGAAGCTGGGGAAATAGGGCCTACGAAGTCAATTGCCCACTTCTCGAACGGTTCTACACTGGTAATTGGTCTTAATGGAATTTCATCTCTTTTCCCTAGTTTACCAAGGTGCTAGCAGTGGTCACATGCCTTGTAATACTCGATGCAATCCTTGTAAACCATTTCCCACCAAAAACCTGCTTGAAGGATCTTGTGTGTGGCTGTATTCCTTGCACAGTGTCCTCCTGCAATTCCAACGTGTGCTTCCTCCATGATTACAACACGCTCATGTTCTAACACACACCAACGCAAAACCTCATTGTGATCTAGCTTGCATAAGTCTCCACTAACTAACATGTAGGGCGTGACGCACATGGCTAATTGCTTCCTTTCCAAAGTCTTCATCCCCTCTGGTAGCACAATCGTATTGAAAAATACAACTATATCTTCCAAGTCATAGGGCGCGCGCTGCAATCTAAACAGTTGTGCATCTGAAATTGTATCCTCAATGCTCTACTGCATCCTCCCCTGAGTCAATCCTTGATAAATGGTTAGGTCCTAAATTACTCTTACTTGGTTTCACAACAACCGTAAACTCAAACTCTTGAAACAACAGGAGCCACCGACATATGTGCCCTTGTAAAATAGGTTTGTTTACCAATTACTTCAATGCCATGTGGTCCATGTAGAATATAAAGGGTCTTGCCAACAAATACTGCATGAATTTTTATAGCGCGTAGATCATTGACAATGCTTTGTGCTCAGTAGTAGTATAGTTTTTTTTGTTGGGGTTAGCTTTCTACTAGCAAACCACAAGGGGTGGTCAATAATTCCCTCCCCAAGTTGTGCTAAGATTGCCCCAATCACCATCCCTAAAGCATAAACATGTACATGGAATGGCTTATCCCAAGAAGCAAAGTGTAATATGGGCATAATGAAAAGCCTATTTCTTAGTGTATCAAATGCCATTTGTTGTGCCTCTCCCCAGTGAAATGCACTTTTGTGTTTTAGCAACTTTTCCAATGGCACAACGATCTTGGCATACCCCCTAATAAATTTCCAGTAATACCTAGTATGCCCAAGGAATCCACACATTGCGCTCTCTGGATGGTAGGTTCCCCCAATCCTATAAAAATGACAACTTTGGCAGGATCCACTAGCAAGCCTTCCTTACATATGATATGCCCCAAAAGGGTTCTAAATGGAGTAGTGAAAACACATTTCTTAATGTTGAGGGATATCCTCAACTGCCAACATATTTCAAACATCAGCCTCAAATTGTCACAATGATCCCTCACTAATCCATATACCATCCAATCATCAAGGTAGACTTGAAGAAACTTATGGATGAAGTCTTGAAATGCCTATTCCACAATGTTTAAAAATACAAAAAGTGTGTTCTTCAGTCTAAAAGGCATGACTATGTAGGTAAATATTCCCCATTCAGTGGCAAAATTTATCTTTTCTTGGTCCTCCTTTGTAATTATAACCTGATGATATCCTGAGAATCCATATGTGAAAGAATAGATCTTGTGCTCGGCTACTCCTAGGATCTCCTCAGTAAAAGGGGTTGGAAAAGGGTAAATTACACATACTGCATTCAAATCCTTGTAATCAACATAAATCCTTATCTTCCCATCCTTCTTAATGTTAATGACCATCAGACTTATCCATTCTGATTCCTCAATTATCTCAATGATTCCTGATGTAATCATCTTGTCAATCTCATCCTTGAATTTGATGCAAAGACTCATATTCATTTGATAAGGTCTCTTCTGAATTAGGTGTGCACCTTCCTTTAACTTGATTTTCATTTCACCTAAGGAGTGGTGAACTCCTTTAAGCTCGTGGTACCCGCGTAGAAATAAGTTCTGAACCTCACACAACAAATCAATGATCTTCGAAACCTCCTTTTCTGTCTAGTAATATCCAATAGTAGACTCCTTAGGTTCGGCCTTCGAATGAATGTTAAACTTCTTTGTTTTCAGGGGTTCATGGTAGGTGTTTGCTTGCTCATTAGCACTATCCATAACTTCTCGCGTCCCCATGGTATGGTTAACATCCAAATTTTTGACTTCTTCACCATCAATCACATAGATGATTTTTCCTTTCTCTTTTTCCACGCATGCACACTCAAGCTATATCTCCTCGAATTCTTCCTTCATTAAAGTACGCTTCTAATCCAAGTTTACTCAATAATTCTAGTATTCAATCTTCCGCCAAGGCACTATCTCCCATAGTTAGGCACTTAACAACCTGAAATGCCTCATCCATCGATGGATTAGTACTCTAATATTCGAAAGCTTGAAGGAGGTCAGTCGTCAAATCCTATCAGTTTCCTGTCTAATGACGCATCTCTGAGTAAATGTACCATGTGTATGTGTAGCCTTGTAAGGTGGAGTACAACTTATGCACCCATAAAGAAGGTGACAAGGCTTCTAGACCTTCCATCCAAGCCTTCTCACATGCTTGGATGTGAAATGAGGTGGGTTCCTTCCCATGATAATTTTGTATGATAGTAGGTGCATTGCTCCAAAAAAACCTAACAGAGAACACAATTCTCACTTTGCACCACTCTAAAAGGTTATCGCGATGGGTAGCCCACCAACATGTTGCAGTCTTGAGTAAGGTATAGCTAAGCATCCTTCTTCTTTCGATCTCACATATCCATTAGGTCTCCATTTCTTGTAGGAAAATATCAAGGTTGGCTCCCCTAGAATAACTTGGCAACTTCTTTCTTCCTAGGCACTTGATTGAGTGCACCTTTGTTACTCTCATCACAAAACCTCTTAACTACCTTTCGAACAACTTATATGTCCCATGTGCCCAATTGTCACATGTCACACTAGTTGTATCACTTATAGATTGAACATCTTCCCACTGAATAATGCCCCCCTTTATCGGTTGCACATCTTTAGGGTCTCGGATGGTGCACACATAAATTCTATCTAGGTCTTCTTCTCCTAAGGGCTTAATATAGGGTGTTGATTTCCCATCCGTCAAAGGAATGATAACACGTTCCTCTTTGTTTTCAAAATTGATATATCCCTTATTTAAACGTAAGTCAACGTTGTTTTTATAGCACCAGGGGCACCCAAGTAGCACTGGAAATTTGTATGCCTTAGCAAGTGCTAAGACTTCAAAGTATCCAGTGAATTTTAACCCTTGGATAGTGATAGCAACATCCTTTAAAACACCAAAGGGCATTCCCTTTGTATTATTGGCCATATACAACACATTTGAAGATGGTTGTAATGGGGGCCTTCCCATTTGATTCCAAGCATCCAAGGTGAGAACATTGACTTCCGCACTTGTGTCAATCAGAATATTACTTAGGAGCCATCCATCAACAAATGCATTCAAGGTAATATCCTTATCGTAGTCAAGGTTTTAGGGAGGAAGGTTATCATGTAAAACTTTCCTCTCGTGCTCTCCTCTAGTGCTTGGTATCTTATCCCTCAACCATTCTCCTAATAGAGTAATGATATTCTCTTGGTGCAACATCTTACACACCTCCCTGACATCATCTATATCTGACTGAGGGACCACGACACTTTTCTTCTACCCTAACTTCATGGATTCCTCTTTTATACATTGAATTTCCCCTTGAAGACTCTTGATTACGTCCATGGTCTCTTAGTAGACTTCCTTTTGGTGGGTAGGGCCTGTATACTTCTCATAGTGGATACTTTTCTTCTATTGTAATCAGTGGTCTTTGCTTTGGTATCTCCATGGCATGCGTAGCCTTAGCTCGTGTCGTCACTAGTACAGGTTCTAAATATAACTCACGTGTCACCCTAGGTATCCACTATGAGTCTATTTTCTTAACTCTTACCATCTCAGCGCCCTTGTCTTTTTGTTGTTTGCTAGTTCTGTGTTCAAATAGCTCCAGGAACTCCTCATACTTGTGCTTCTTCCCACACCATGAGCATTGTCATAGGTCAAGACATTCATGCTTGTAATGCTTTGTGATCCCACAATTATAACAAGTTCTGCGAGGGAATTCACCCCTTCCACCTCCGCGATTTCCATGGCCTCTAAATCCTCCTCAAAAGTTTCTTCCACGAGTTCCTCCATCTACACATCCTTCATAGTGATAACCATCATCCTTGGAATTGTTTGCAACGCTAGTCTAGTGCACACCAATATCAATGACATCATGTATCTGGTCAATTAATCTAAAATCCTTGGTGTCATGAGTAGTAGAGGTTAAAATCTTGCAATAACAAGACACATTCTTATGGATTGCGCGTTGCAGTAGCAGACACCTAATTGCATCATGATATCCATGGAAAATATCACAGTGTACCATCATAGAACGTATCGATCTTCAAGGAAAATTGTCCTTTGTATGCCCCTCTACCTCAAAATATGTGCACCATAGGCCACTACGAGTCTCATGGGACGAGTTTGCAGATAGATTCTCCAGTTGTTTTGCCATTGGATCAATTTGAGATTTAAGAAAAGGAATGACACCGATATCCATGCTTCCTATAGCCTTGGTGCACATGGTAACCTCCAAGGCCTCGTGTGGGTCTGTGAAAGTCTTATGCGAAAGTGCTCTCTTGAAAGGTGTTATTAGTCCTGTCAACACTAAAATTTTCCTCCGTAATTTCTATTTCATTAATGTATGTATTAGGAATAGGATGTTGTTAAGTGTAATTAGTAGTAGCGTCTGATAGAAGATAATGATGTCGTCAGTACGGTGCTGCCAATAATGTAGAGTACGGTAACAGTCAAAGTACAATAAGAATGTTGTAAAAAGTAAATATTTGTCGTAAGTGGTCCGGTAATGTTAAAATGTCAAAGTTGGGATAAGTAGAGAAGTAGGGTCTACATGATTAGGAATTAGAAATATTATATTGGTAATAAGGACAAGGAGTGAGGTCATAAATATTTTGTGTATTTTATTTGTAAAAAGTCTAAAAATGTGGAACCCATGTGAAATAATAAGGTTTATCTTATCTTAAAAGATAAGCTTACACGTACAGATAAGAGTTAAGGTATGGAATATGATTCGTCAGAGTGGATTTCTTATCCTATCTTAGAGATAAGATGGATAAGCCTGGAAGTTTTATAAATAAAGAGGCCACCCCCCTCATTTAGCATAGAAGGAAGTAGTGAGAAATATTGTATGAAGTGTGTAAAAGAAGCCATCAGTTTAAAGGTGTGTTGAAGAAGCCATTAAGAGGTGTAATTGTAAAGTTTCTCCCATAGTATCGGTGGAAGGCAAGTGAAGTCAATAACACTTGAAGTACCTCATGGGTGAGATTGTAACAATTTCATGTTAATATTATAATTTACTTTGATATTTCATATTTGTCATCATTCCGTCTTATCATAGTCGATGGTATTCTTGTGTTATGTTTGTTGTTTTGTTTCTAGATTACATCCACCAAACTAAAGGTTGTGCATTAGTAAATAATCATAGCACGAGGAGTTCCCGGTGAAGAATTATCATAGTGCCGGATTGGTGATGACATTTTGGTTCTGTTGCCGGGACCATTCCTCGTTGGTGGATTGTCTAGAGAGATATTCCCACTTAGTCAAAAATCAATTGGAGGGTAACCTTATTTTTACTGTGCATAGTAGTTACCATGGTAAAGTCATTTTTACCGTGAATAGTAGTTACCATGGTAAAGTCATATTTGCTGTGAATAGTATTTACCACAGTAAAGTCACTTTTTACCGTGAATAGTATTTACCGCAGTAACTTCACTTTTTACTGTAAATAGTGTTTACCACAGTAAAGTCAGTTTTTACCACAGTAAGTCAAGTTTTACCATAGTTTACCGTGGTCATTTTTTATTTTTGTTATAGTGATTCCAATTATTTGTGCACATAAGTCTTGTTGATTGTACTTGTGGGTTGGTATTTCACTGTGGTTACTTTTAAAAATGGGGAAGATTCCTGTTTTTTCAGCCCAATCTAATGAATATGCTTCCTTTTTCATTCAAGAGTTTAAACAATCTTGTATTTGTAATGACCTTATAAGAAGGGAACAATGGACTGAATTTTTTTCTACCTTTTTGGATGGTTCAGCCTTTAGGTGTTTTGAAACACTAGGTGATAATGTGAAAAACTCATGGGATTTATTAACTGAAAGTTTTCTTGAAGAATTTGGTGAACAACAAAAATATATAGATCTCATGATTGATATCACAAAGTTAGCCCAAGGAGAGAAGGAGAAGGTAAGGGATTATCATGCTCGTCTTTTAGAGCTAAGGAGGAAGCTCGATGCCCAAATCTGGAAGGAAGGATTAGCGGATGGGTTGATAAATGGCGTGGATAATCTCCTATGTAAGTACTTCATTCTTGGGATGAAGCCAGAGATCAGACAATGAGTGAAGTATGACCACCCAGCTACCATTGAACAAGCAAAGGAGATTGCAAGAAGGCAAGAAGAAAGCATGGAAGAGGAGCCCAAAGAAATTGTTGCTAAAGTAGAACCTACACCAGCACCTTTGCTCCAGAATCCACAACCACTCTCGGTGAGCACAAATATTTCTCCTAGTACATCTACTGAGTATGAAGATCTGCTCAAAAAGATGGGTCAGTTAACTATTAATCTTCTTCAAGGAAAGGAATTTAGTTCTCAGGGAGGAGATAGAGGTCCAAAAAGAAATATTTCTGAAGTTGTATGTTATGGTTGTTATAAAAAGGGTCATTATAAGTATAATTGTCCAGATAGAGCTTCTACATCTGGTAAAGGAGATAATGATAAAGGAAAAGCACCTGTGAATTATTTTGATGTAGTAGATAAGAGCAAAAATAATGAAGTAGATGTGTTTGTAACAAAAAGAAAGAAAGAAAAAGATAATCAAAATGGAAATGATCCTAAGAAGATGAAAGGATAAACTAGTAAGAAACATAGGAGAAGAAAGTTGGGTGTGCAGGATTTTCTGATTTCACAGGGGCAAGGACCATACTCCATCTTGGAAGATCTGTCCAAAAGGTCTGCAAATATTACATATGGTCAACTCTTGGCTATGTATTTTGAGAAGAGGCGGGAGATGCGAAGTGGACTTAATGCTCGACGAAGGAAGGAGGTTGAGGTCCCTATTTTGGAAGCAGAGGCGGATCCCTATGCTCCACAAGATGAGGTATTATGTAATGGTATTTCAATTCATGATGTCTTAGTTGATGGAGGTGCTGCAGTTAATGTAATGACCGAGTCTGTAATGAATATGTTGGGGTTAAAAATTGATCTCCCTTCAACACTTATGTTAAGGTCATTAACTAAGGGCAAAACTAAAGTAGAAAGTGTAGTTTCAAATGTGGCAATATCTGTTATGGGTGTTTTATGTGTGGTAGACTTTCAGGGGATGAAAAATGGTACTATTGCGTACCCAATGTTGCTGGGAAGACCATGGCTAAGGAGAGTTCATGCAAGAAACTACTAGAATGAAGGCTTCATGACACTTGGACGTGGTAGAGAGAGGGTGAAGATAAACGTGATCCCTCGACATCATAAGGTAAAACCTGTGGATTCAAGTGATGAAACTGATGATTGGACATCCTCTGATTACTCTAGTACCAGTGAAGTGGACACTGAAGATGAAGAAAGTGAGGTTGATGTTTCAGTCATGGATATCCTTCCAATCACACTGACTCATGACCCCATAAAATTATCTAAAGAAGAAGTTGATGATCGTCTCCAACAAATAAAGATTGGTGATGCTATGATGGAGAGTGAGAAGGAATCCTACCTCCAACTCTTTCAAAGGTACATACACATTCACTTTGGATTACAAGGAACTCCGTCAAGTAATTTAGGTAGAACATTCTATTGAGCTGGTAGATGGTACTAAGCCTATAAAGTAAATGCCATATAGAATGAATCCTAATTTTTCCAAGACTGTAAAAGAAGAAATAGATAAGTTGCTTGATGCAGGATTCATATTTACTGTGGAGAATTCAGAATGGGTTTCTCCCATTGTGATCTCAATAAAAAAGAATGGGAAGCTACGCATTTGTGTTGATTATAGGAAGCTCAATAAGGCAACAAAGAAGGATCATTACCCTCTTCCATTCTCAGATCAGATCTTGGATGAAGTAGCTGGCCAGGAGTGTTATAGTTTTGCTGATGGATATAGCGGATTAAACCAAGTCCGTATAGCGGAGAAAGATCAGCTGAAGACCACGTTCACCACTCCTTGGGGAACGTTTACTTATAGAGTTATGCCTTTTGGGTTGTGTAATGCTCCAGCAACATTCCAGCATTTGATGAATAGGGTGTTCGAACCCTACATTGGGACCTTCATTAGAGTATTTCTGGATGGTTTTTGCATCTATGTGAGCAAGTTGGACCACCTGCACCAGATGGAGACAACATTTCAAAAGTTAAATGAAGCACAAGCCTCACTAAACCCTACAAAGTGTGTCTTTGGATGTTCTAAAGGTGTTTTGTTAGTGCATGTTGTATCCAGAGATGGTATTGGTACTGATCCTGATAAAGTTTCAAAAATCAAAGATTTACCATTTCCTATGAATAAAAGTAAATTGAGATCATTTTTAGGCCATGTGGGTTACTATAGAAGGTTCATCAAGAATTTCTCAAAGATTGCACAACCATTAACCCAGTTCTTGAAGAATGATGTTACTTATGAACCAGGAAATAAGGCACATGAAGCTTTTGGACAACTGAAGGAAGCCCTGGTGTCTTCACCTGTTTTAAAGAATCCAGATTGGAGCAAGCTATTCATTGTGTACACTGATGCCTCAGATACAGCACTAGGAAGTACTTTGAGCCAAAAGGATGAAAATGGGAATGAACATCCAATTTACTTTGGGAGCAGACAAATGAGCAGCGCTGAGGTAAATTATACTGTAACTGAAAAAGAGGCTCTAGCTATCATTTTTGCTGTAAAGAAGTTTAGAAATTACTTGCTAGGGCAGAAATTTATAGTTTTAACAGATCATCAGGCTCTAAAATATATTGTCAATAAGCCTAACCCATCAGGGAGGATAGCAAGATGGATAATTTTGCTACAAGAATTTGAATTTCATATTATAGATAGGCCAGGAAAGAAGCATGTCAATGCAGATGCACTCTCTCGAGCCTATGATGGTTTAGGATCATCTTGTGATGATGATGATTTCCCCGATGCAGCATCGTTATCCCTTGACGCAATCCCTAATGAATACATAGATATTTGGAATTATCTGAATGAATTCAAGTTTCCTGATGGTGCTAATGCAAAGACTGAGAGAAAGATTACTCAAGCCAGTCGTCCATATTCTATTCTGCATGGAGTATTATTTCAAATAGGACCTGATAGACAGTACAAGAGGGCAGTTAGATGTGATCAAGGGAAGGAACTGCTAGAAGAATTCCACAATGGTACATGTGGAGGGCACTTCTCTGGACAACTTACAGCAAGAAGGATCTTGGATGCAGGTTATCACTGGCCCACTCTTTTTAAAGATTGTTATAATTATTGTAAGACATGTGATATTTGTCAAACACATGGTAACCGTAAGACTTCCTCAGCTCCGTTATGTCCTATTCTTCCACTTGGTCCCTTTGAAAAGTGGGGAATAGACATTGTAGGTCCACTTCCAACTACCTCATGCCAAAATAAGTATATTGTAGTTGCCACAGATTATTTAACCAAGTGGGTTGAAGCTAGGCCATTGAAAACAGCTTCCATGGATGAGGTGGCAAGGTTCATATATAAACGCATTGTCACCAGATTTGGTTTTCCATTAGAAATTGTAACAGATCAAGGAAGCCACTTCATTAATGAGGTAGTATAAGCCCTAGTCAATAAATTTTCTATTAAGCACAGGAAGACAACAACATACAAGCCAAGCACAAATGGATAGGTGGAACGAACAAATTTTGTGTTATGTCAAATTCTAGCAAAATATGCAGCCTTGCAGGTACATAAGTGGGATAAAAGGATTCATGCAACATTGTGGGCATATAGGGCAACATCAAAGTCAGCAACAGGATACTCCCCATTTCAGTTGGCCTATGGCATTGATCCAGTTCTTCCTATTGAGTTTGATATTCCCACTGTGAGAGTTATGAAAAATGAAAGGATGGATGAAAGTGATTCAGTAAAAGAAAGGTTGGTACATATTCATTTGCTAGAGGAAATGAGGGAAATAGCAAAGGATACAAGCCATAAGAAGAAAATGAAGCAGAAGGAATACTTTGATCAAAAGATCCGTTGGTCTCCATTTCATGTAAATGACTTGGTTCTAGTATATGATTCTAGATACAAAAAAAGAAGACAGAAAATTTCTTCCAAAATGGATGGGGCCCTACAAAATAGCAGTTGTGCATGAAAATGGTACGTACCGACTGGAGGAATTGGATGGCACTCCCATTACGAAATGGGTCAACCACGACAAGTTAAAGATTTTCCAAGCACCAGAATAGTCTACTCTGAGGACGGAGTAGAAGCTAGGAAGGGGGAAGATGTCGACACTAAAATTTTCCTCCGTAATTTATGTTTTATTAATGTAAGTATTAGGAATAGGATGTTGTTAAGTGTAATTAGTAGTAGCGTCTGATAGAAGATAACGGCGCCGTCAGTACAGTGTTGCCAATAATGTAGAGTACGGTAACAGTCAAAGTACAATAGGAATGTTGTAAAAAGTAAATATTTGTCGTAAGTGGTCCGATAATGTTAAAATGTCAAAGTTGGGATAAGTAGAGAAGTAGGGTCTACATGATTATTAATTAGAAATATTATATTGGTAATAAGGACAAGGAGTGAGGTCATAAATATTTTGTGTATTTTATTTGTAAAAAGTCTAAAAATGTGGAACCCATGTGAAATGATAAGGTTTATCTTATCTTAAAAGATAAGCTTACATGTACAGATAAGAGTTAAGGTCTGGAATATGATTCGTCAAAGTGGATTTCTTATCCTATCTTAGAGATAAGATGGATAAGCCTGGAAGTTCTATAAATAAAGAGGCCACCCCCCTCATTTAGCATAGAAGGAAGTAGTGAGAAATATTGTATGAAGTGTGTAAAGGAAGCCATCAGTTTAAAGGTGTGTTGAAGAAGCCATTAAGAGGTGTAATTGTAAAGTTTCTCCCATAGTATCGGTGGAAGGCAAGTGAAGTCAATAACACTTGAAGTATTTCATGGGTGAGATTATAACAATTTCATGTTAATATTATAATTTACTTTGATATTTCATATTTGTCATCATTCCGTCGTATCATAGTTGATGGTATTCTTGTGTTATGTTCGTTGTTTTGTTTCCATATTACATCCACCAAACTAAAGGCTGTGCATTAGTAAATAATCATAGCATGAGGAGTTCCCGGTGAAGAATTATCATAGTGCCGAATTGGTGATGACAGTCCTCTAACGAGCCATTGAGCATGCTGAGAACGATGAATATCATAAGAAAAGTTTTATACGAGAGTCTTAAAACATGTGTCATACTCCCACACACTCTCTGCCATACCTTGTTGAATCTCCTTTAGCACTCTAATGCTCCTCTGTTCAAACTTGGGAATATGGAATTTAGCTAAGAAGGCATTACACATCATGGTATAATCTACTACTGTTTGGTGGGGGTCATACTTCCAGTACCAACTATGTGTGCACCCTTATAACGTTTTTGCAAACTGACTTGCCTTCTGTTCCGAGATAGTGATCCCCTTTGTGCATCATAGCAGATCACATTTGTGTACATGCTATGCAGTATCCTCAACACCTTTGTAATCTTGTAGATGCAAATACATTTCAAAAAATACTTGTTGAGGTGGTTGAGGCCCTTAAACACCTGATCCTGAACCTAGATTCCCTTCGATGTTAGCTCCACCACTAGATCCATGAGATCCATTAGTCCCTATCCCTCCTAACCTACCAGATCCTCTAGATCTGCCATGTCCACTAGGTTTGTTAGTTCCTATTCCACCTAACCCACCAGATGCACCTCCCATAGCTGGTAAAGGTCCAGAAGTGGTTGTGTCTTATGTCCCCACTTTCACGTTGAACTATGCACCAATAATATGTGATATTACATCGCTACCAAATGTGTTTCTTGCACCACTTCTAGACATGATACCCAAGCTTTGTGTACCTATACTTTTCCCAAATGTTTCTCCAGACAATAAACCTCCAAACATAGGAAATGATTGTGTAGCCATAGATGTGAGAAATGAAAAGTTATACCTCCTAGGTGTTGATTGCTTACTTCCACCAATATCAACTAGGTTAGTAATAATTATCTTTGTATTTTTAAAACTAAGTGCAAGGGGTTCGTCACTAGGTGAATTCAGATGCGCATTGATGGCTCTCCTTTCTCCAAGTGATGATCTCTCATCAAAATCTTAAGGGGTCTCTCTCCCGTGCTTGCCAAGATGGGGTATCATAGATTTCTCATGCTCCATGTATTTCACGTGAACCTCAGCTCCTTCTCATAACATCTTCCTCTATAAATCCATCACTCATGTAACTTTTTGTTATCTATCTAACTTCCTTTCACAAGCTTCATTATACTTGAGTTTTCTTTCTTCCCTCTCCTTTTCAATCATAAGGTCTTCCATCCTCCTTCACTCTAGATTCCTCTCCCAGTGCTCAGAAGAAGCTTAGATGGTCATAGGAAATGCTTCCGAACTCATTGTAATGATCATGGATCTTTATAGCTAAAGGGATAGCACATAAGAATGATCCTCTTAGCTCCCTAAATAACTCAAACTCAAAAATATCTGGATAGGAATACATATAAATTAGGTACTCCAAGGTGTAACTCATCAACACTCTACTCCACCAATGATCAACAACATATGTCTAAGTTAGATCAGCATCATTCAGTCTCTGATACTCATCTTGTGTTCATACACAAGGTCTATAGTACCATCTTGATCTAGCTACATATGCCGAGAGCCATTCATATAACTCCACTAGAAAACAACAAAATGAGGTCTCATACAGCTCATGATACATATGTTCTTCTACCAATTTACATGCATCAAACTCAATTCTAGTACTAAATCTCTGAGAAAACTCATCCTATGTGCTTTTAAGCTATGCTTCGACAATGTCCAAGGTCAAGTGCTCTATCATCACACACCATTCTCACAACAGCTTTAAAAAGAGGTCCTAGCAATGGAACCAAGATGTAGTCATTTACTTACCCTTAATAATTCGTTCTAACCCTAAGCGCATCAGCCTATCACCCAGTAAGCAATGGGCGCTACCCTGAGGCACGTGTGGGTGTCGAGCCCCTCTTTTATGTGATATTTTTGAGAAGGTTCCTCCATTAATGGAGGATTATTTACAGAAGTAGAAGTACATTCACTTACTTAAAAAAGGTAGAAGATGCAACTAACAGACCTACACATTAATGCATCACCGAAGCTAAATAACATTGTAAGAAGTATAATAAACTAGATTTGAGCCATGATAAGTCATATAATATGAGGGTTTACACCCATAAACAAGTTATATAGAATGAACACACATATATATTGATTTAAAAGAGTTCTAGTAGCCACATTACAGTTAAAAGGGTCATCTCAAACCATATATATTAAATGATAGATATTTGTCTCCTACAAACCTTCCTAATATGAGATCCTATTTATAGTTTTTCCCATTTTATCCCTTGTTATAGATCCCATTACCCATACATATGCTCATGGCATCCTTTACAACCCTCTAGCACTAAGTTCTCTAAACACTAGCACTATGAACTCTAAGCCCTTAGCATTTCTGTAGCACTTCATTACTCTCCTTCTCTTTCTTTGCATTCTCTATGCATTCTCACTGTATCTGTCTTTGCCCTATCTTCTTCTCTATGTCTTTTTCTTTGGCCAGAGCATTTATTTATATAAAATCAACACCCACTACCATGCCTTCCCTAAGCACAGATCGTATGCCAAGCGTAGATGTGGTCCTCCATAGGTGAATGTCATATCCCTTTGCAAACCATCCACTCTCTGTAATGATGTCTTCTGGGAATTCCCTACAAGGAATATCCTTTTCTTGACCTCCAAGGTTCCAAGGCTGGTACCTTATCTACCCATCACTCCTAGTCGGGTCCTCACACTTTTCCTCAAGTTCCTATAGAAGTGCAAAATATGGCTAATTCCTTTTAAACATGTGTTTTGTCTCCCACGCACACCCTGGTTTCATTTAAACCCTTCTTAAATCCCTTTGTCCTGCATGTTTTCCCCTGAGCTCCCTTCTTCTCACTAGTCATGTGCATGCATGCCTCTTGGTACTTATCCAATATTTAGGGTCCAACATCTAATAGATCTCATCAATCCAAAGGGGGTTCTCTATTGTGCTTGCCTAAGTGGGGGAGAGCCTGATGATCTGGCTCCATGTCTTCCACATGAGCTTTAAATCCTTCACGACACATCATCCTCCGCAACTCCACAGACTCCTCAATATCACATTGCTTCGCCAATTCCCTCTCTTGTACTTAATTATACTCAAGCCACCTTTCTTCTTGTTGTCCTTCTGTTGCAAGGTCCACCATCTTTCACCACACGTGTTCCTGCCCCTACATGTGGTGGTATGTTTTGTTATGTTTGTGGAGCCTATTTTCACATTAGAGTGTGGTACACCTTCTATGTGTTACACTCATGTATTTTTACGGCGGTCCCGCTTGCCGTTGAGCGGGTCAGGAGAGTTTGGGGGCAAAGCCCCTGAAGCAAATTTTTATGGGTGGTTTATTAACCCATGGGTAATGGGTAACCGTTATGGGTTGTTTTTGGGCCCATGGTTTTTTGGTACCCATTGTTTTGTAAAACCACCTCTTCGGCTACCCATAGGTTTATGGGACGGTTTTGTTTTTGCCCATTGTTTGATACCCGTGGTTTTGTAAAGTTGCTTAAGCAGTTGTCTATTTATATGGTCTTTTACATATGATAGAAAGGCAAGCAAATGTATTCTAGATGTGTTTTGAATTCGCGTGTGAATTCTGTAGAGTTTGTTGAGCATAGCTCCAAACAGATCTAGGTATTGTATTGAGAGAGTGGAGGTTTGTAATAAAATTTGAGCAAGTGATTCTTGGTGGATGTAGTCCAAATTGGGTGAATCAGGTTAAATATTGTCTCTATGTGTTGTGTTATTTATTCTACACTTTTATTTGAGATCTATAATATTTTCTGCATATTAGTTTCTACTGTTGCGATTCTATAAGGGATTATTCTGCATATTTTATCTCTTATTTCCTAACAATTGGTATCAGAGCCTGGTTTGGTTTGCTGAAGTGTTGAATCACAAGGAAAGTTTTATCTTGAGTGGGAGCTATGGCAGATGATGGAAGATCTAGGGTTGATAAATTCAACGGGTAGAATTTCAGTCTTTGGAAGATGCAGATGTAAGATTACCTTTATCAGAAGGATCTTTATACTCCGTTTTCTGAAAAGGTGAACAGACCCTCGAGTATGACAAATGTGGAATGGGATTTGTTAGATCAGAAGGCACTTGGAACGATCTAACTGTGTCTTGCATCTTCGGTATTATTTAATGTTTCAAAGGAAAAGACTACAAAAGATCTAATGGATGCATTAGGGAAGTTGTATGAAAAAACCTCTGCCTCTAACAAGATATTTTTAATGAAAAAGTTGTTTAATATGAAGATGTCTGAGAATAGTTCAGTAGCAGATCATTTAAATGATTTCAATATGAGTTGTGAATATGCTAGCTTCGGTTACAATAGAATTTGATGAAGAAGTTAGGGCTTTATTAATTCTGTGCTCTTTACCTGAAAGTTGGAATAGCCTGGTAATGGCGGTAAGCAACTCGGTTCCAACTAACTCAGAAGTTGAAGTTTGAGGATGTTGTAGGGGTGATTCTAAGTGAGGAAATGTGAAGAAAAAGCTCTGGGGAATCTTCTACTTCAGGGAATGCTTTGACAGTGGAAACTAGAGGGAGACAGAAGAATAGAGGAAACTGTGGAAAATCGAAAGATCGGGCAAGGTCAAAATCCAAGAGCAAGATTGTATGTTGGAACTGTGGAAAGTCTGGGCATGCAAAGAAGGATTGTTGGGAGCTTCGGGACAAGAAGAAAGAACAAGAAGAAAACAAGGAGGCAAATGTGGCATCGGGTAATGTATGTCAGGATGCTTTGATTCTTTCTTTGCATAATATTACTGAATCTTGGGTTTTAGATTCAGGGGCTTCTTTTCATGCTTACTCCACATAGGCATTATTTTGTTGATTATGTTCAAGGGGATTTTGGGCATGTTTTTCTTGGTGATGATGAGCCTTGCAGTATAGTTGGAAAAGGTTCTGTTCAGGTTAAGATGCAGAATGGGAATACTTGGCTATTGAAGGATGTCAGACATGTGCCTACATTAAGGATGAAATTTGATATCGGCAGAGCAGTTGGGAAGTGATGGTTGTACTGTGATATTTATAGCTAGACTCTTGGAAGGTTACCAAGGGTGCTCTTGTGGTGGCAAGAGGTAAGAAGGTTGGAACCTTGTATTTAATCACTGATAGTACTAATGATTGTAATCTTGTGGCTTTAGATGCAGATACAACATTATGGCACTATAGGCTCGGTCATATGAGCCATAAGGGCATGAACATCATAAAGAAGAATTTTCCTAGATATACAGAAATAGGTTTCGATTTATGTGAGAACTACATATATGGGAAACAGAAGCGAGTAAGGTTTCTCAAGGTTGGACCTATAAAGAAAGAGAGTAAGTTAGAGCTGGTGCATTCTGATGTGTGGGGGCCAGCTCAGGTATCATCTCTTGGGGGTTCAAGTTATTATGTTACATTTATTAATGATGCAACAAGGAAAGTTTGGGTTTATTGTATTAGACACAAATCTGATGTATTTGACACTTTTGTTAAATGGAAAGCCTTGGTAGAGAATGAAACAGTATCTTAAGCTAAAATGTCTCAGGTCATATAATGGAGGGGAGTATTGCAACAATGAATTTAATGATTATTGTTCTAAGAATGGAATCCATAGGCAAAAGATGGTTCTAGGAACTTCGCAGCAGAATGGGGTATCAAAAAGGATGAACAGAACAATAATGGAACGTGCTAGGAGCATGAGATTACATGCAGGACTGTCTCTTTCTTTTTGGGTAGAAGCGGTGAGCACAGCTGTGTACTTGATAAACAGAGGACCCCAAGTGCCTTGGATGGAGGCATACCTGAGGAGGCATGGTATGGTAAGAAAGTTGATTATTCATTTCTTATAGTCTTTGGATGTGAGGTGTTTGTTCATATAGACAAGGATGATAGGACCAAGCTCGAGGCTAAATCAGAAAAATGCACTTTTCATTGGTTATGGCGGTGAAGACTTTGGATTTAAATGTTGGAGTATTAAGGACAAGAAAATCATTCAGTCTAGGGATGTGGTCTTTAATGAGAAAGTCATGTATAAGCAACAGTTTCAGGAAAACAGGGAAGAATCCAAGAAAGAATATGCAGTGGTAGAGGATCTTCCAGATGGGAAAGTGACCCATGAATCAATTCAGGAACCTACTTAATAGGAACCCCAAACTCCTATAGTGAGGAGGTCTTCTAGGGTAAGAAAAGAAAATGAATGTTTTTCTCCTTCTCTTTATTATTTATTACTCACTGATAGTGGAGAGCCAGAGAGCTTTGATGAAGCAATGCAGGTAGATGCCAGTAAGAAGTGGGAGCAAGCCATGGATGAGGAGCATAAGTCTCTCATGGAGAACCAAACTTGGGATTTGGTGAACCTACCGGAAGGCAAAAGATCATTGTAGAACAAGTGGGTGTACAGAGTTAAAGACGAAGAAGGAGGAAAGAAAAGATATAAGGCCCAGTTGGTGGTCAAGGGGTTTGCACAGAAACAAGGTATAGGTTTTGATGAGATATTTTCTCCTGTAGTAAAAATGAATTCTATTAGAACTATTCTTGGAATAGTGGCAGCAGAAGACTTGCACTTAGAACAGTTAGATGTAAAGACTACATTTCTCCATGGTGATTTGGAGGAGGAACTATATATGCAGCAACCAGAGGGCTATGAGGTCAAAGGTAAAGAGGAGATGGTGTGTAAACTGAAGAAGAGCTTGTATGGCTTGAAACAAGCTTCACGTCAATGGTATAAGAAGTTTGATAGCTTCATGATGGAGCAAGGTTATATTAGATGTCATTCTGACCATTGCGTGTATACAAAGAAATTTGAGGATGGAAGTTATATTATCCTGTGTTTGTATGTTGACGACATGTTGGTTGTAGGTAAAAACATGCAGGAAATAAAAGTACTCAAGAAACAGCTAAGTGAATCCTTTGACATGAAGGATTTGGGGGCAGCCAGACAAATCCTTGGTATGAGGATAACTCGGGATAGGAAGGAACGGAAGTTTACTTTATCTCAGGAAGAGTACATTAAGAAGGTATTGGACAGGTTTAACATGCAGGATGCTAAAATGGTTGGGACTCCTTTGGCAGGCCATTTCAAGTTATCAAAGGAGCAGTGTCCCATGACAGAGTAGGAAAGAAACCAGATGTCCAAGGTACCTTACTCATCAGCAGTTGGCAATTTGATGTATGCTATGGTGTGCACTAGGCTTGATATTTCCCATGCAATGGGAGTTATGAGTAGATTTATGAGTGATCCAGGTAAAGAGCATTAGCAAGCAGTAAAGTGGATCCTTCGGTATTTGAGAGGGACCATGGGGACAGTTTTGTGCTATAATGGATCAGACACCACTTTACGTGGTTAAGTAGATTCAGACATGGCTGGAGATGTAGACAACAAGAGTAGCACGACATGTTATATTTATACTATAGGTGGGACAGCAGTGAGCTGGATTTCACAACTACAGAAGTTGGTGGCTTTGTCAACCACGGAGGCTGAGTATGTTGCTGCCACAGAGGCAAGCAAAGAGATGATTTGGTTACAACAATTGCTTGAGGAGTTGGGGCATAAGCAGGAGGAATGTAAGCTACATAGTGATAGTCAGAGTGCTATACACCTAGCTAAGAACTCTGCTTTCCACTCCAGGACGAAGCATATACAGTTGAGATATCACTTCATCAGGACAGATTTGGAGGAAGATAAGTTGAAGTTGGAGAAGATTCATACCAGTCAGAATCCTGTAGACATGATGACCAAGGTGGTCACAAGGGATAAACTAAAGCTATGTTCAACTTTGGTTGGCCTTCGCAGATGACAGTGAAGGGTTGAGAAGCTTGCTCAGAATGGAAATCAGTCTCCAAGTTGGAGATTGTTATGTTTGTGGAGCCTATTTTCATGTTAGAGTGTGGTACACCTTCTATGTGTTACACTCGGGTATTTTTTACAGCGCGGTCCCGCTCACCGCTGAGCGGGTTAGGGGGGTTTGGGGGCGAAGCCCCCGAAGCAAATTTTCATGGGTGGTTTATTAACCCATGGGTAATGGGTAACCGTTATGCGCTGTTTTTGGGCCCATGGTTTTTCAATCTTTTTCCGCATTGTTTTGATACACGATTTTTTGCCCTTGGTTTTGATACCCACAGTTTTGTATCAAACTGCTTAAGCGGTTTTCTATTTATATGGTCTTATGCATATGATAGATGTACAAGCAAATGTATTACAGATGTGTTTTGAATTTGGGTGTGAATTCTGTAGAGTTTGTTGAGCATAGCTCCAAACGGATCTGGGTATTGTATTGAGAGAGTGGAGGCTTGTAATAAAATTTGAGCAAGTGATTCTTGGTGGACGTAGCCCAAATTGGGTGAACCACATTAAATCTTGTCTCTCTGTGTTGTGTAATTTATTCTGCACTTTTATTTGCGATCTGTAATATTTTCTGCATATTAGTTTCTACTGTTGCGATTCTGTAAGGGATTATTCCGCATATTTTATCTCTTATTTCCTAACACAACTTGAAATTCATATAGATTTAGAGGCCATAACACAAATTTACAAATATCTCTATCATCATAAATGGAAGCCAAGTAATGGTGTCTCCATGTATATAAGGATCGAGGACTATTGGGGTCTATGGAAGGATTGGACATTCATGAATCTGACATTTCCCTCCTTCAAAATATCAACAGATGAAAGACATCAAATTGTGATGACTCTCTTTGAATGTTCTGCCTACGAAGTCGATGAACCCTTTTCATTTGAATACTCTCTATCAATTACTAATAAGAATGGGTAAGACACGGAACATTACAATGAGTGAAATATTTCCCATGCAATGGGAAAAATAATATAGTTATATTGGGTAATATTTCTTTACCCTGATCCCTGAGCCCTAAACCCTAAACCCTAAACCTTGAGCCCTAAACCATAAACCATAAAACATAAACCCTAAATATTGAGCCCTAAAACGTAAACCTTAAATCTTAAACCCTAAACCCTAAACCTTAAACCCTAAACCCTAAACTATGAAACCTAAACCCTTAACCCTGAGCTCAAAACCCTAAACCCTAAATCCTAAACCTTAAACACTAAACTCTAAACCTTGAGCCATGAACCTTGAACCCTAACACCTAAACCCTAAACCCTAAACCCCGAGCCCTAAACCCTAAACCCTTAATCATGAGCTCTAAACTCTAAACCCTAAACCCTAAGCCAAAAAACCTAAACCCTAAACCATACACACTAAACCCTAAACCCTAAACCTTGAACCCTAAAGCCTCAAACTTGAGCCCTAAAGCCTAAAACCCAAACCCTAAATACTAAGACCTAAAACCTAAACCTTAAACCCTAAACCATAAACACATAATCCCTAAACCCTAAACCTTAAACCCTAAACCATAAACACATAATCCCTAAACCGTAAACCCTAAACCTTAAACCCTAAACCTTAAATTGTGAACATTAAACCCTAAACTGTAAACTATGAAACCTAAACCTTAAACCCTGAGCCTGAAACCCTAAACCCTAAATCATAAACCCTAAACACTAAAGCCTAAACCTTGATACCTAAACCCTCAACCTTAAGCCCTATACCTTGAGCCCTAAACCATAACCATGAACCCTGAACCATGAGCTCTAAACCCTAAACCTTAAACCATAAACCCCAAACCTTGAGCCAAAAAACATAAACGCTAAACCCTAAACACTAAATTCTAAACCCTAAACCCTTAGCCCTAAACCATAAACCCTAAACCCTTAACCTTGAGCCTTAAACCCTATTCCCTAAACCCTGAGCCCTAAACCCTAAACCCTATATCCTAAAATCCAAACCCTAAATATTGATCCCTAAAACCTAAACCTTAAACCATAAACTTTAAACATGAAATCCCTAAAACCTAAACCTTAAACCCTAAACCTTAAATTCTAAACACTAAACCCTAAACTCTAAACATCATTTTAGTAAGGATCTCATTTTAGTAAGAAGTAGACAAACATCATAGAGCTGATTCGTGGTCACTAAAGTGAGTTATGGACCAAATTTCAAAATTAGTACCAATACAAGTAGCGGTAGGGCCAAAATCCAATCCAAAAGGTAAAAAAACCTACAAAATGACTATATGTTTTCACAAAACAAAGACCGACTACAATATATATGGCTTGAAAGTTTTAGGTCATTGCTGAAATTCTGAAAATGAGTAAGTACTAACCAAATTAGATTTTGAAAAACTATCTTCTATATTATCACTGTCAGAACTACAGGACCACTTCCATCAGGTGCAGAGTCACCCTAATTTCTTATATTTAGTAAAATAAATTTAAATTATAACATTTATTTTACTAAATATGTCTCCTTCCAACCCCTACAAAATTCATATTGAGCAAAATGTGTACATGTTTTGTGTTCATAAAAACGCATACGCGTTTTAGGTTCATAAATTCCTGAGCCTAGGAAAACATACCACAATTGTGTTTCGTTCATTTTTGGGTTTTTGTCCACTTTTTGGCCCCCCAACTTGATGCACTTACCCATTTAGGGCTGAGAGTTAAGAGTTGATGGTTTAGGGCTTAGGGTTAAGGGTTGATTATTTAGGGTTTAAGGTTTAGAGTTTAGGTCTTAGGTTCAAGGTTTAGGGTTTAGGGTTTAAGTTTATGGTTTATGGTTTAGGGCTTAGGGCTTAGGGTTTAGGGTTTAAAGTTTATGTTAGAAGTTTCGTCACTCAAAAACACAATCTGGGGTGTTAGGAAGGTGTTTTCAACTCACAAAAATTGGCCCCATCCTCATGAGATCCTTACCCATGGTAAACAATAGTCTATTTATGATAGTACCCATTCCCAAAGGTACTTATCAATGTTTACAAATATTAACATATCACCATGTGGTGATCATATCTTTAGTGCTTACAAATTTAGGGCCATTTTTGTCTGGAACTGAAAGGTGTAGCTTCACTTTCTTGAAATTATTCATGAAACCTTCAAGTCTTAGAGAAAAATGAATGTTACCACCATATATAGGATTCATACATCTTTATAGTGCTTATGTAGTGTCCTCCTAACTCCTTATGGAGCTCCCAAAATCATCCGAAGAAGTCAAATTTCACCATTAGAGTGTTTATTCCTCGCACCTAGAAAACCCATTGTTGAGAAGATTACCCTTGAACGAGTAAATATTTCTTAAATATTCCTAAACACTCCTAAAATTTTCAATAACCAATCAAAAGGCTCCAAAACCTAAAAAATGACTATATTCTTTCACAAAATAGATATCGATTGTATAATTTAAACCCTAAAAGCTTGAATTTTGAATGTTGAAATCCTAAAAAATACCTATGGACTGACATATTAGAATCTAAAAAATCTATCTTCTAAACCGTGACAGATGAAGCTGTGAGACTAGTTCCATAAGGTGCAGAGTGACCCTAACATCTTATATTTACTAAAATAAATTTAAAGTATAAGAAATAAAAGCATGCCACAAACACACATACCACATAACACATTGAAACACGAGCACATTATAATGCGTTCGCATTTCACCTTTTTTATATGGGTTTGAGATTCCTAATATATAGGCTTGAATTTTCCTTGGATTACCAAACCAAAGGTTTGGACTATTTCTGCGTGATTAAAACCGTGTTTGATAATTAAAAAAATACATCAAAATTTCATGTGTGCACCCCAATATCTTGTGCATTAAAACATCATATTCAAAAATAAATTCTACTACGATGTCAAGCTCGGTTTTAGCTTGATTACAATTTAATTCTTTATAAAATTTGATTAGTTTAAGGCTTTCATCCATATTTTTTTTACTAGTGCCTTGTTTTCTTGCAAAAACCTATGCATACATTTTGGTACACAATTTACGATTTTTTCATCCAATTTTTTTTTTAAAGTTATTTTTTCTAAACTCCATTCTACACGCACTCAAAAAAAATCTTAAAATGACTTTTTTCTCAAAGTTATGGGGGTGTGCACACAAATATTTCATTTTTTGGGATATGTGTACTTCAAAAATTAATTAAAAAAATTATGAGAAATTAATGGGACCTCATACATGGTCTTAGCTAACTTTCTACCAAAGGGATTTGAAAAACAATTTATAAAACTCAAGAAAGGGAGGGGGGGCACACACAACAAGTTCTTATCTTTTTGACACAAAAATAGACATACTTTTTGTGCACACCACATTTGACCCTCTTAATCTCAACCATTTTAAAAAAAATTAGTAGTTTAGAAACTATATTTTGAGCTCTACAGTACTTATTCTTATCTCTTTGTCAAATTTTGAGCATAGGCATGCTGAAGTATTCGATGAAGTTTAGGTTTCACTGATTTTAGGAAAAAGTTGTCCCTTTTAGACCCCCCTTTTGGTCCCCCATTTCCATGCACTTACCCTTGAAAAAATTATTGGGTTCATTTTTTAGTTTCACTAAGCGTATAGAGCCATAAAGGGTTTCATTCTTTAATCACAATTTAACCTCATGCATATGTGCTCCATTTCAAGCACCTTTTTCTCTACTTCATTTTCATGATTATTCCATCACCATTAAGGCCATCTGCTTGAGAGATATTGTATTTTTATATATTTTTCACTTCTTCAAAATTTGACAGTCTTCTTTTTATAAGGAGTTATTCTGGTATATAAAGTTTCAAATTATTCACGTGTTCAAGTATTGTGATTCATCCAATCATACTTATTTTTTGTGTCACTCCACCTAATCAACATTATGTGGGTGTAATGCATATCCTAGTTCTTCGGGTGTCATGTCCCTTGTCTTGGAAACTATTTTTCTATAATTTGAGAAGAGGGACGAAAGCCTCATTAATTTATTGATATTGAATCAAATCAAAAATACAATGGAAGGCTACAATATTTATAGATATTGCACAACCAGTTACAACTAGAAAGAGAAGTTGCACAGGTGCAACTAAAAACCCCATATGAAATAATACAGACAAAATATTGTTATAAATCTACAACAACAATAAATTCATACTAGAATAATGTGGTTATTAAAACATAACCAAATAATAATAAATCTAAATAACTTAATTACCTAATATAATGCATAATTACTATTTTACCTAAAATTCCTCCCCTTAATTTTGAATTGCCTCAAGGGATGAGGAGAGGAACTCTCTGAACAACTCAAATTTGTCATGTGCAAGTGACTTTGTGAAGATATTTGTGAGTTTTTTAGTTTTTGGACAAAATTGAAGTTTTATATGTTGTTTCAAGACATGCTCGCATATGAAATGTACTTGTACTTTAATGTGATTTGTTATTTCATGAAAAACAGGATTGCAAACAATTTTGAGAACACCTTCATTTTCAACATACAAGGTGGTTGGTTTGTCCAATGGTATTCCAAGTCCTTCAAGTATGTGACGTAGCCATATCACTTCGTAGAAAACTTATCCTGCAGAATGATACTAAAATTTTGTAGAAGAGTGAGAAATAAAGTGTTGTTTCTTGCTTCCCCATGATATCGGTCTTGATCCCAAAAAGAGCACAAACCCTAAAGTGGATTTTCTTTCATCAATTTTTCATGCATGATCTGAATCCAAATATGCAGACAAGAAGAAGTTGTTATTATTGTATTCTAGACCAAGATCCACTGTACCCTTGAGATATCTCAAGATCCACCTTGCTGCCTTCTAATGAAAAACTTTTAGTTCCTGCATGAACCTGGAAAGATAGCTCACTGCAAAGCTAATATCTGGTCTAGTGTATGTGAGGTAAATGAGACTCCCAATCAATGGTCGATAGAGAGTGGCATTCACCACATGAGATGGATCTGAATGAGATAACTGCAATCTCATCTCCATAGGTGTAGCAATAAGTGTGCAATCCATCATCCTGAATTTCTCAAGCATTGTCTTGGTATAATTCAAATGATAAAAAAAAATGTGATTCTCCATTTTCCATACTTCCAATCCAAGACAATAGTACATTAGCCCAAGATCTGTCATGTCGAACAATCATTTAAGATCTTTCTTTGTTTTATCAATCATCTTCACTGAACTGCCAATGATGACTAGATCATCGACATAGACAACAACAATCACAATATCCCCCTTTAATTTTTGAGGTAGAGATTGGGATTATATGGATTTATGATAAATCCATGTTGTACGAGATGCTCATCAATTTTGATGTACCAATACCAAGGTGTTTGTTTAAGGCCATACAAATATTTTCTGAGTCTGCATACCTTCTCTTCTTGACCAGGTACAACATATCCCTCAAGTTGATTCATGTAGACTTCCTCTTGTAAATAAAAATTTAGAAAGGCTCTTTTTACGTCCATCTGATGGAATTTCCAACCAAACTATGCAGCTAGAGAAAAGATCATTTTGATCTTAGCTGTGGGATCAAATGTATCCTCATAGTTAATGCCTTATTTTTTGCATACCACTTTGCTACTATTCTTGCTTTGTACTTGTCTATGGTCCCATTTGCTTTGTACTTTGTTTTGAATATCCATCTGCATCCAATGGGTTTCTTCCCTAGTGGAAGATCAACAAGCTTCCAAGTGTTGTTTTTTATCAATGATTTATACTCAATGTCCATGGCATATTTCAAAGCTTTTGACTATACGACATCCTCGAATGTAGATGGATCATCAGATTCAATAAATCTACTCATCAAAGAAAAGTTTACTTCTTATCTTGATTTACTGCGAGTCCTTGGTCCAGTGGTGGATGTATCTAGAGGACCATCCATTTTTGCATCTTGTAACATGTTTGTATACCACTTGGGCATACGTTGAACTACTCTCGTGGGTCATGGTTCTATCTTATCATCACCATCATCCCCATTATAAATGTCATCATTTATGGGAACATCAAATTCTAGTTTTACAATATGTGAAAAATCTACATCATGTGAGTCTGGAGGAGGAGTCTCTGCTTTCCTTCTTCTTGAAAAAACTCAACATCTCTGCTAGTGTAGAATTTTTTGGTCTTTGAATCCATCAATATGTATCTAAGATTCTCTTCACTATACCCAATGAAGATGATTTTTATGTGACTTCATATCCAATTTATTTCTTTTCTACTTGCATATGTGCATACTTTCTTTGCACCCAAATACTCCGAGGTGTGCAATCCATATGGCTTCCTTTTTTACCATGATTCTTGTGGCGTTACTCCGTCAAGAGCAAACTATGGGCACTCTATTTAACAAATACACTAGTTTTATTTGTTTCTTCTACCTAGAATGTCCTCACTAGTCTAAAGTCATCGATCATGCAACACACCATTTCCATGATAGTATGATTTGTTCACTAAAAAACACCATTCTACTACTGTGTGTGTGGAGGAGGCATTTGTTCGATGAATCCCGTGAGGTTGTAGGTAGGATTTGAACTCATCATTGGTCTCATCACCGGTGAATTCCCCCCTTGATCTGAGTGGAGAGTTTTGATGTGACAACTAATTTCGTTCTCAACACCCACTTTGAAATTCTTGAAGTTTTCAAAAGCTTCACTTTTCTTGCGAAGATAAATTTTCTAATTTTTTTATCGAGTAATCATCAACAAAAAGAATGAAGTACTGAAATCCAGAATGATTCGGTTACATCAGACCACAAAGATTGGTATGAACCAGATCAAGTCTTACCATGAGCTTGATAAGTACTCTTCTGGAATGAAGCTCTATGTTGTTTTCACTGCTAGGCAAGTGAGGACATTTATCATTTATCCTTCTGGAGAGATGGTATCCTTTTACCATATTGTGCCAGATGAAGTGTTTCGAGATACTTGAAACTGATATGACCAAGTCTCTGATGCCACAACTGTGTAGAGGTAGAGTTCTTAGCCACAAGTGCCTGATCATCTCTGTGGACAAAATCAAGCTGGAACATGCGTCCCACATTAGAGGCTTTTGCAACTATTTTCAAGCCTTGTGATTTATCTCAAATCAAACACATTTTCTTGCCAAAATGACTATCAAATTCAATTTTCAAGTTGTGATCTAGGAGTTGAATTACTGATAGTAGATTTTTAGTTAACCTAGGGACATATAATACATCTAATAATCTATAGTTATGTGAACCAAGGAGTAGAGAAATGTTCCCAATCCGCTTAACTATGTATGAAGAATCATCACCTAACAAAACATGGTTTTTTGAAGGTGTGTCCCTCATTGAAGTAAACCATTCTTTGTGGCCATTCATGTGTCGAGTGGCTCCCAAATCAACATATCATACATCACTAGATGATGTGGAGGGTTCACTTGATCGAGAAGTGTACAAGTAGTCTTCAATATCTTGAATGTTCTTCTTACTCAGCTATATTTCCTTGCTGATGGGGTTTTCTTCACCAGTTCCCCTTTCTTCTACCCTTGATTGTAGTTAGAATTTCCCTTATGAGATTGTTTGATGTTGAGGTCCAGAATTGCTTGATGAACCTTTCTTATAGGTATTGAACCAAGAATCATTTAACTCATGTCCTCTTTTGCAGATAGAACATTTCTTATTTTGTTGCTTGTCCCCTTGATGTTGATGCTGATTCTGGGACTTTGAGAGGAATGAGGTTTGCCTTTTCATTTTCCTTTCCATTTTTGATGAGAAGAAAGTGTCATGTTCCTCTTCATCGTCTTTATTGTACATTTCTTCCTCTTGGTTGCAGTAGGTTTACTAACTTGTCAAAACTCATTGTCTGATCTGATAAGTTGAGTGTTGTTACAAAAATGTGGTGTGAAGGAGGGAGTGCTCTCAGAAAAATGGGAATGAGAGATTATCAGTGACCTCCTCTCCTAGGGCTAGAAGTGAAGCCCTTAATTATGTAACTCTTCTTAAGAAAGCTTTTATTTTCTCATTTTGTTTGAACTTCAGTGTGTGTAACTGACTCTACAAATTCAGTATGACATTATTGTTCTTGGCCTCATACAATGTGCTCAAATTATCAAATGCTTCTCTAACTAACTTTGCATCAGGAATGTGGGGTTACACATCATCCGACACTGTAAACAAGATTATCATCTTGGCATTCTGATTGGATCTATCAAACTATTTATTGTTGAGTTGTATAAGTTACTGATCTAGTTACAGAACCATCTCACAACATTCCAAATCTCTTCAAACTCAAGTTGTGTCTTGATTTTTGTCTTCCATGTAGCATAGTTATTTCCTCTGAGAAGTTGTGAATCTGGAAGAAAGAAGTTAGGGGCATTGGTGGCTCATGTTTGCATAATCAACTAACAAAGGGTAAGGCTCTTATCACTCTAGGTATACTTGTCTCCCAATCTATATACCATCAGTCTGATATACCAAACCTTTCTATATATGCGCCCTTCCGATATACCCATCGGTATGTGGAAGAAGCTCGCCCTTTCTATATACCTCAGTGCAGTACGTGAAAGAGGCGTTAACTTATGTGAAAGAATCTGATATGTGGTACCAAGACAATATTGAAAGGGGTCAGTGTGATTATTGACACTAGTTTAAATAAATATCCTCATATGTGCACATAACTTCACTATATACTCAGATAATTTCTTAGTCTGGATTTAAGTCGATGCAATCATTCATAGATGGATGGGAGGGCTCAAAGTGTGTGCACTATGTCCTTATTACTCCCTATCAATTTAAAGGGTCGATTCCCAGATGACATTGTTGTAGCTATATTAGGCATTAAGTGCAGTAGTAGTCGCAACGAATTTACCCGTAAGTGCTTCCCAGAGGCACTGTTTATACCAGAACAGCTGCGAAAGAGATCTGAAGATCTCGTGAGTGATACAAAACCAAAATTTCAAATTTTTTTGAGTACAAATCTCTACTAGTTTTAAATCAGTTACAATGGTTTGTGGTTGAATATGACAACCTACAAATTAGTACAATACACTAGAAATATGACAATTACATCCAAAATTCTGAAAAAAATTGAATGGTAGGAAAAATTTGTTTGTTTTTCGGGGCCTTAGTGGCCTCTAGAGCTCAGATATGAATCTTTGAGTAAAAAACCACAAAAATGGCTTGAAATGTAGTTATTTGGTCACCCCTCCTTCGGTAAAATGTTGCTCAAAGTCAAAAAATAAGCCTATTATGAGAGAAAAATATTTTTTTACTCTAATTAGGTTTTTTATTTAAATTTGGTAGCTTGGTTTAGTAAGAACTAAGGGCTTTAGTGGAGCTTTTTCTACTATATTGGCCACTAAATTTGTTGGGGGCCTCTTATAATTTCAATTGTAAAAACAAACAAATGTGGTGGGGGTCGAACCCCTCACCCTTTCTTCCCAAGGCTTTGCTACCAACCACAACAACGCTATATGCTCTTAAGCTATGAAATGAAGTACGTGCTATTTGAATTATAAAATAGTGACTGACCTTTTTCAATGGAAACGTGGTGTATCAAGGTTCCACATGACAGTGGTGGTCTGCATGCAGTTTATGGTTCCCGCTTGGAGCGGATCCGAGGCTTTATCTCCTTGTTTTTGGTTTGCTTTTGATTTCTTTGCCTCTGCCGTATTAGCTATGTTGTCGCTTCATTTGTATTTGATTGCTTATCCACCATTTTATATTACTTTCACTGTTATTTTTTTTGTTTGTATTTGCCCGTAGATCTCCGCATGTAGGAGGCAGATCTCGGTTTGCCAATAGACATTTGGAGAGATCTCGTTCACTATGAAGGATGACTCGACTTTTGTATGCAGGTGGACACAATTGTTTGAACAATATGACGAACTTTCGCGATCCATAAAGGAACTCACCTATGAATGGGCTCTTAACCTTCAACTCACCTGGGATGGATACTACGAATACGCCAATGTAATCCTGATGCAAATCGTTCACCAAACAAGGTTAGCTCGATCGGTGGAAGATCCTTCACCATTTTGTTGGTGTTTGATTCACTTTGTTTGTTTGTAGGACTCGCCAATGGCTCAGAGGCAGGATTGAACGTGTCGACTCAATGCTAGGTCAATGAAAATGAAGAGGACTCCACACAGCTTGGCTGTATAGTTGGTGGGCTCGAACCCAATGTTAACCCAAAACCGGTTGAATTAACACTCGACTCGGTGTGGATGCAATGGCATTACAACTCGGCTCCACTCGTTGTTAATCACCGAAGGTGTTTGCACGCCCAATGTTGGCTTAATCAAACAATGAAACCAACTCGGTATAAAAAAATGTAGGTCATAGAGGAGCTTAGTCAGAATGGTTATGCAGAGAGCTTAGTGGGGGCTCATTCAATAGCTCGCCTCCAAATGCAGAACTCAGTCAGAACCACAATCAACAATTTTTTTAAAAAAAATTTTGAAACTGATTTGCTTCCAGGAAGCAAATTTTCCTAGTGCAGGGGGCACCAAGGCAAAAATAAATTCTTTACTTTTACTTAGAGAATAAACAAGAGGTTGTGGGGATGCAAGGACATTCTGGGAAGCTACTGGAGGTAACACAGACTCCCCTGGAGTGCAGATTTCTTCTCCAAGAATTTTCTTCCTTCTACAACCTCTCTCCAACCTTCTCTGCTCACAAGTCTAGATCAACCAACTCTAGTACCAAATGTAATTTCAGAAGAGGGACGAAAGCTTCATTAATTTATTGATATTCAATCAAATCAAAAATACAATGGAAGACTACAATATTTATAGATATTGCACAACCAGAAAGAGAAGTTGCATAGGTGCAACTCAAAACCCCATATGAAATAATACAAACAAAATATTGTTATAACTCTACAACAATAATAAACTCATATGAGAATAATGTGGTTATTAAAACATAACCAAATAAAAATAAATCTAAATAACCTATTTACCTAAATAATAATGTAAAATTACTATTTACCCTAACATTTTCGCCATTTGGCACACTACATCTTCTACAAGTTGATCAAATTAAGTTTGGTATACTCTTGTAGTATCAACGCCGTTGAAAATCTCTTTGAATGGAGAGTTATTTTGGCAAAATTTAGTGTGAATTGATTTTCATTAATTGAGCAATGGATCCAAACCACTAATACAAAATTGAGTTCAAGCAACTTTCCGTCTACCAAACACTTTCTAGTTAATATAAATTTATTGATATATTTGTAAAATTCATGTATCCCCATCACCTATTAGTCTTCATTGACAAATAGTGGATTTAGATTTGAAAGTGTTTGTAAATATGGAATCCCCAACACATGCCATCTCTTCAATAGTAATTTTGGAACACTTTTTTATGACCATATCTTTTGTGAATTTTGAGTCCACCAAGTGCATTTGTTTTTGATGGCCTTTGTTTCATCCAATGTAACTACTTCAACATTGTGTTGAGTTTTCTTGATCTATGGTTATTGGGACACCTTAAATAACATATGTTTGTTCTATGGACTTTTGCTATTGCTACTAGTTTTTTAATAGCCTCATATCAAAGTCTTACTGACATAAAAGTCTAATCCAATTTATTTACTTGTTTAGTAAATAATTACAAAGAGTTATAATTATGGAGATGAATTTCTAGTTATTAACAATAAATTCAATAATGTTTTATAAAACTTTAATCATTTAATCATTTCAAACATTTTAATTATTCAAAACATTTTACATAATTTTGTTTTAATTGTTCAAAATATTTTACAAAATTCCATATGCTCAAAATTATAATAGATTTTTATAAATATATTTATTTTTTATTTCGTATTATTATAATATATTATTGATTTAAAAAAAAAACTTTCAAATAAAATAAATCTTTTTATCAAAATAGCTAGTAATAATCCAACTTAGAGGAGAGGAGCTAGTAGTGGTGCACCTTAAGTTGAGGGGCCCAACAAAATCAATTCTTTACCATGTGGGATCCTGATTTTTTCACCATGTAGTTCAAGTTTTTCTTAAATTATAATATTTTTTTTAGTGTTTAATTGGAGAGAAAGACATATTTTGAATTGATTTAAAATAATTAATTTGAGTTACACTACATTATGGTGGAAACCAATACTTGAACATGGGTAATAATGGTTGGACATTGAATATTTAATAATAACAAATCTTACATGTTATGATTTGATTGGGTGTTGTCATGTCAAAATTAAATAATCACTAGGTACTTTTATACCAACTATCAAGTTGTACTATGCCAACTATTGGGTGTTGTGTAATCAAGACTCTATGTTCACAATTGGACCATGCTCAAGTATCATTGTCTTAGGTCCAACATGAAAGTTGATCCAATTTAGTTATAAAGTTTCAATGAAGAACAAAGACTTTTGTAATCACAAGGAGGGAGTTTTCAGCTCGTTGGTAGACACTTAAGTATATTTTAAGGTTCACATATTTTGTGCACATATTAGACTTCCCACATTTATTAAACTACTAAGGTGCATATTCCCATTTATCCTAAACATTTGTTTTGAAATATATATTTTTAATTAGTCGTTGGTCCATTGGTGAAGTTGTTAGGCTCTCAAAGATCCCACCAGGAATCAATTCTTACTGAGTACAAAGACCCAAGACGTATTCAAAAGGGATGAGGTCGGGATCGTGCCCCAGATCAATTTGGTGGAATAAATACCCTTCAGACCTTACATCTAAACTAAAGAAGACTGGATTAAATTCAAACCTTCAACAAATATATCTACACACACAGTGTGTGTGTGTGTGTGTTTTATTGTTTTAATTTTTTTTTTAAAAATTGAATAGAAAAAATAATTTCATTGTGATTGGTGATTTGGTCCATTATAGCATATAAATATTAATATATCATGATCAAGTTTTTCAAACTTGATTTTTTATCAAATAGTAAACATTTTAAATCACAATTATAATCAGCGTGAGATATAATTAAGGGCCTAGTCTCTGCAACACCACAAAATGACAATATTGATCAACAACCAACAAAAAAGGCATAAAAACGATCAATTTTTTGACAATAAACATGCTAGAGGGCAAGAAACATACATAAAACAGTCAACAAAAGCTCAATCACAATCATCCCTAAGGGAAATCATTCTCCAATGGACTTTTCTAAATAGGCCAAGAAAATCCTACATCATTTTTGTGATCCAACATTCACTTTTTTTTCCATTTCTAATTCCCTTGTTTTTACTGTAAATTTGTGCCCTTTACACTTGGTCATGGATTCAAGTTAATGTATTGATAGTTTATGATGTGACCATGATATTTTACCATTATGTTGGGGTCTTGTCCCAATCTCACCAACCTCTTCACTATCTGAATACCCTTCCACTAGGAGAGGGTGCACTAAATTCCCCTCAAGCTTGGGAGGAAACTCATCACTATCTCCAATGTTTTTGCATTGTAGATATTGACCAGGAGGGGCATTACTCTTATAAAACTTACCATGGTTTGTCCATACAAAATTCGGATTTAAGGGGCATCTTTTTCCTCCAAACTTGCCTTTGTTTAATGCAATATGATGCATCCCTGTGTCTAACAAGATTGCTTCGAAAACATCTAAACGATGTCCCTTTATAGTTGATGAATTGAATCCATGATCCTTAAGATGAAGTTAGTTTGATTGAATGAAATAGAGGTTTGGAGAAGTTGATGAGAGCACAAATTCTAACAAACCTTCTTCCAATATAACTAGAGTTGACATTAAGAAAAAATATGATTCTTTTGATCAACAACTTAATATGGTCCTTGTTACATAGGACAAACAAGATATTGTGCATAGTCTCAACCAAAATAAGCCAACTTGATTTACACCTTTTGAGAGTCATTTTTTTTTGAAACTATACCCTTAAACTTATATTTATTATTATTTCTATTATTATTTTTTTTAATTGAAAATTTTCATTCAAACTTAATTAAGAAATTGTTGAAATAAAATCAAATTTTTAAAATTAAAAACTTCAGCACAACCCACAAAAAATTCCCCAAAATATACACCCTTTTAACTAACTCAACTTTATAATATATCGACCCTTAAACTAACATGTTGTGGCTCAAATTCCAATTAGGGCACATTTTCCTAAGATACTAATTTCCATGTGTTGGGTCAACATATTTCCTTGTAACGAGAGGTGGTGGGGCTCAAAATCATAAGAAACTATATAGAAGAGGCCGCGGGATCGAACCTCACCGTCTCAAACAAATTTAAAATTGTTATCCTACCCAACATAATTTACAACTCATACAATTGCTAGTATATATACCCTTAAACTAACATGTTGTGGACCAAGACATGGGAGTAACGAGCTTGTGAGCCTGTGACCGTTGAGACCGTAACCTAAGACTCCTAGTCTCCTTGTAACGAGAGGCGGTGGAGCTCAAAATCATAAGACTCATTGAACATTCTTTCATTGCCTCAAAACTACAGAGAAGAGGGCGCCGGATCGAACCTCAGCACCGTCTTTGCGATAAACTGTGTGCGGCCATTTCTGCTCAAATAAACACAAGATTTCCGTGACTGTGTGCGGCGCCCATTTCTGCACAAACCTGTGCTTGGTTTGATTCATGCAGGTGACTTCATTGTTTGCAATATTGATTTCCTTTTTTCTTTTGTCGGCGAAATTCTTTTCCTACGGAAATTCTATCTCGAAATCTTTCTAACAATTAGCATGGATCGCAGAAGCTTGTCCAGACGAATGACTGTTTGCTCATTTCTTCTTTCTTTATCTCACATTTTCCTCCATTTTTTTGAGTCGGATATTGGCTTTAGTTTCTGCACTTTGTTTTAAAGCTTTTGTAAATGAGCAAAGAACAAAGACGGATATAATTTAGTCGCTGCTTGGTTGATTTTAACGATTTTTTTTCTTGAATTTTCTTGAAAAAGGAGCTGTGAACCAGGATCTTTTCTGCACAAACCTGTGCCTGGTTTGATCCATGCATGTGACTTCATTGTTTGCAATCTTGATTTCTTTTTTCTCTTTTAATCGGCGAAATTATTTTCCTACGGAATTTCTATCTTTCAAATCTTTCTAACAATTACCATGGATCGCGGAAGCTTGTCAAGACGAATGACTGTCTGCTCATTTCTTCTTTCTTTATCTCACAATTTCCTCCATTTTTTTGGAATTGGATATTGGCTTTAGTTTCTGCACTTTATTTTAAAGCTTTTGTAAATGAGCAAAGAACACAGGCGGATATAATTTAGTCGCTGCTTGTTTGAATCTTTTCCTTGAATTTTCTTGGAAAAGGAGCTATGAACCAGGATTTTTTATATTAATATAAAAAACATTTGTCTGTTTTTTCCCCGATGAAGTATATGCCTCAATTTGTACTGAACAATATGTATTTTCTGTAAGCAGTCGCCAAATTCTAGCATAGGACAAATGAGATCTCGACGAATAGTAACTATTTAAAGACTAAAATGTAAAACATTAGCCAAAGATTTGGCATTAAACTTTAAAGCATGTTCGCTTACTTCAATTTCTGTTATTTTCTTTCTCTTTGTTGTGTAGTGTATGGTATTTGAATTTGTATGCCTATTTGACTGTAGTTTTACCACAAAACCTTTTCATTAAAACATGTATGCTGTCATTTTCCGCCTCTTGTTATAAGACTTTGCCTCGTAAGATACCTAAAATAATCCTACAGAGCCATATCTTCATCCACAGGTAAGAGTCTGCCTTAAAAAATAGTATAAACTATTCTTGAAAATTTAAGTGAAATTCTTACAAAGTTGAATATTCTGGAATGTGTTCTTGCAAATTTGATTGAAATTATTTTAAATGCTTTTTGTTTCCCTGGATTATTTGAATATTTTCAAATTTAATTTAAATTCTTGCAAATGTAACTGAAATTCTTTCAGATGTATGTTGAAATGCGAAAATGTTTTCAAGATCCTGTGATCTTAGTATAAAACTTTCCTAAATTCACACAGGTTTTTCACAATGTTTTCGTCAGATTTTTTTAAAAGTCTGTATAAAAGTCTCTTAAATTCACTCCAACTTTTTAAAAATGATGTCTATAAAACTTAGTTTAAAGATTTCCTAGGATGCCAACGAGGATAGAACTCACTATTATTAACCACAGGCGCAATCTTGTTAATAATAATTTTCTGATCGCAGGAAAAGCGTCGTAAAGAATCGGAAATCCAATACATTAGTATCCGTTAAATGGAGAGTTCAGAGATTTCTAAACGTGATTTTCGCAGTATGAGCAGTAACTCGCCAACATTTAGTTCAGAAGTATTTGATACAGAAGTTGTACCGTCAACGCTTGGGAGTATTGCACCAATTCTTCAGGTCGCGAGGGAAATAGAATCAGAACGTCCACGTGTCGCTTATCTGTGTAAGGAGTTGGTATAAAGCAATTGGTGTACTGAATGCATAATCCCGATTCCCAATGTCTGCCCATTAAGTTAATTCTTTGTATTTTCGTTTACTGCAGGTAGATATTACGCATTTGAGAAATCGTTTCGACTTGATCCCACTTCCGGCGGAAGAGGCGTTCGCCAATTCAAAACGGCACTACTCCAGCGTTTGGAAAAGGTAAGAAATAATGATACCTTTCTTCTGGCATTTCTGGCACAGAATATGTGCTGTAAACTTGAATTGGGTATTAAATGTTTTAGTTTTAATGGTGCATGTTTCAGGGTTCGTATTTATACACACTTCTAAATACTCTTTGTTTTTTTCAAAATTATTGAATTCTTTCTTTCTTTAATAACAAAAACACTAATATACTAATAAGATGAGTAGTGTTAAAAAACAACTGATATGAGATCCGATAACTGAACTAAAACTAGTAACAGAGAATTTGGGTAAAATCTGTCTACAAAATTTTGGCTTAAACTGCATTCATTCATTCAAAATGTTGAATAGTGTTTATTGGGGAATTTCAGTAGTTCTTTATTACCGTCCATATAGTGGAATTTGAGGGTTTTAACTGGACTTTCTTTGCCTTCTTAAATTTTAGGTAGTTCTTACCCCATGGTCCCATGAGGGGACTCTTAAATCGTATTAGCGGCAATTGTTAAAAAAATTGAGGAGTATTTTGGCATTCATATGGTTTTATGTTTTTTTAAATTTCCTCAATAATATTTAATAAGATTTTTGATTTTTTTTAACAATTAAATGGTCCAAATTTCCTTTTAGACTAAAAACAAATTATTAGGGGGAATGCATATTACTTACTTCATAGACAAAAACATTCCTAAACAACTAGCAATCGTGCATGAATTGCACAATGTAAACGCCGAAGAGGATGGATGGAAGAAGTTAAATTGGAGTGAGTGAAAAAGTGGGAGACAAATATGGGCGATGAAGAAAAGGGTTTGAGGAGGAGAATTGAAAGGGAGCTGAAAATGCAAATGCGAATAAATATGAAACTATTATTTCTTGCAATCACTTGCACCCGGTGAAACTTCGTTCAGTGACACTTCTTCTCGAGACACAGAAGCACCCAAAACATACATGTACCAAACCCTCCACTAGGTAATCTTGACCCCACATTTCCAAGTGGTGGGAAGAAAGACCTAGATGTTGCAACCACGGCAGAAACAGTAAGCGATGACTGGTGCAGTGGAGAAGCCGGAACTTGCAAAGCAATGAGGGAAATTTGAAACGATTTATACACTACCGTCCCACTTATATTATTATACACCAAGTACCCATTAAATTTTAAGCCCTACTCAAATTTCATCTAAAGGTTTTGTTAGCATGCACAACAGTGTCGGACCATGAAGTTCATGGAAGTAAAGACTTATGTTCTATATGATTAGAACTGTGTCCAAGCATCATATCGTGGCACCGTAGAAGACCCCTGAGTCCAATTTCAACCCTGCTTTATCAAAAGTTCTGTTCTATGTTTCTTTTGAGACATTTTTAAGACACCCGATGGAGAAATTCTAGTGTCTCTATGGTCCAGGGTCCTTGGAGCAAGGCGGAATCCCTTATATGGGGATCTTCTGCAAACACTGCTTTATAAATAAAATTCGAGCAGCTTACAAAATTTTTCTTTCAAGATAAACATAAGAAGCTTAGACACCCCTCTTGCTTTCATTACCTTCAGGTTTAAAACTGATATAGGAACAATTTAATTGCTTCTGTTGAATTTCAAACATGGGATAACCAATATAGCAAACAATCCAGTTTGCATTGAGTTGACATGCTTTGGCTTTGAGCTATCAAACCTGATGTCTCAATCGATACTACATTTAAGGGCAAGTGTACTTGTTTTAAGAACCTTTTTAATTAACGTATCCTATATATTAATGGGCCAATTTTCTCCCTTTTATTTCAACCATAGGAATGCAACATGATCTGTGCATTGTTTTCTTTCTATGCAGTCAAGAATGAGTAGTTCATCTCCAAGTCCTTCTCGCAATTAGAATCTGAAACATATCAGACTATTGAATATGTTTCTTTGGTAATATTGGATATTTTATTATTCTTTTCAGAAATGTATTCTGTTTCTTGATTCTTGGGTTATAATTGGCAGGAGAATGAGAAAACACTAGCTGCAAGAGTTTTCTCGAAGGACGCAAAAGAAATTGAGAGCTTTTATATCCAATATTCTGAAAACTATGTCAAGGCTAGGGCTGAACAGTCCGACAGGTACTCTTATTTTCAAATGTATATTTTGTACAATGAGTGCCCAATTAACGAGTCGATTGCCATTGTGTAACAAAATTTACCTTTTTAATCTGACAGGGCTCAGCTTGCAAAAGCATATCAGACAGCGGGAGTTCTTTTTGAAGTGTTGTGTGCTGTCAATAAAACTGAAAAAGAAGAAGTTGCCCCTGAGGTAAACTTTTCAAGAGAACGATTATAGAAATGATTTTGGAATGGGCATGTTGGAGGTTATTTGATTCTTACAGTGCTTCTAGGAATAATATTGCGCATTGGTGGAACTTTCTTAATATTTCCTATGTATGATTGAATTGGTAGTGATGCTAATTTCGTTCAACCAACTACGAGATTTAATTCAATGTCAGGACTTTATTTTAAAATTGTTTTAATGTTTGAAACATATGCAGATTATGACAGCAGCCAAAGATGTTCAAAAGAAAAAGGAAATCTATGCACCTTATAATATCCTCCCCCTTGATGCTGCAAGTGCTTCACAAGCAATTATGCAACAGGAGGAGGTAAGAAAATTCTGAACTAAATTAGATGGACGGCTAAACTCAAACTGGTTACTAATGAATTTTGTAGGCATGTACTTAAGTGGGACTTCTCACTTTATCTGAATGAGTTATTATGCCTTACATTTCTTGGACTGTTGAAGGATGTATGCTTGTACTTTCTATGTGAAGTAACTTACATGATACTTGGATATTTTGGTTCATTCATAATGCAGAGGTTAATGTACCTATGTGCATATTTGTGTGTGCCTGTGTTTATCTTTACAAGCATTGTTTCTGAGAATGACAGTCCTTGTTTACGCAGATTAAAGCTGCTGTAGCTGCCCTTCACAACATTCATGGATTGAATTGGCCTCCCTCATTTTGGAAGCAGCAGCAGAAGACAAGAGAAGTAGACCTTTTTGATTGGTTGCAGGAAATGTTTGGCTTTCAGGTCAAATCTTTTTGTTGTGTTTAGTCTAAATGATGTCATAATTATAAATTTCTATTCTCAGTCCAAATATTACTGATTTTGGATTGCTGACAAATATCTGCATTCTATAAATATTTCTCGTCTTCAGACTGACAATGTTGCAAACCAAAGGGAGCATTTAGTTCTTCTACTGGCCAATGTACACATAAGATTAGAGCCAAAGCCAATGCCTCTCAATGTGGTTGGTCCTCCTTTATCTTGACGAACATATGTAGCCATGAATTTTGTATGAATGTGAATGACAAGTTCATTCTTTTGCCTGATTTACAAATTTTACATTTGCAGCTTGATGAACGTGCAATAGATTCAGTAATGAGTAAGCTGTTCAAGAACTACAAGAAGTGGTGCAAATTTCTTACACGGAAGCACAGTTTAATGTGAGTTATAGAATAATTGTTAAATAGTGTAATTATTTTTTATGCAAGAGAGGTCGCTTATGCATGTTTATATGTCTTCAAGGCTGTGCCATGGTGTATGATAATCTTCAATCTCAAATATTTATGGAGTTGCAATTTGTTTGCTTTTGAGGTTTCCTTAATGAAGCAGAAGTGTTTGTATACATTTATATGCCTCTAAAATTGCGTTGCTGTGGTATTACCAAATATTGGATATTAATGGGGTTTAAATTGTGCTTGCCCTTGGCGACTGGCCCTGTACCTTATCAGCTTACCAAAAAAAGAACAGGAGGTGCACCAGTATAAAATACTTTACATGGCACTGTACCTGCTGATATGGGGTGAAGCTGCAAACATTCGCTTTATGCCAGAATGCCTTTGCTACATTTTTCATAATGTAAGTATGCCACCCACATGTTCCCTTAAATTATATTTTGATGTTTAAGACCTTGACACTGATCTTTTGTGCTTTCAATTTCCTGAAGCTTTACATCTGTTCTTGTTTCCCTGTAGATGGCCTATGAACTACATGGTATGTTTGCGGGAAACATCAGTGTTATCACAGGAGAGAATATCAAACCAGCATATGGTGGGGATGATGAATCATTCCTGGAAAAAGTCATAACACCTCTATATCATATAGTTGAAAAGGTGCTTCATTGTGTAGCTTATGTCAGATTCTAGGAACTTACACATTATGGAGGGTGGGATAATAAGTGGATTGGGTATATGCTAATTATTTTTGTATTTCAGGAATCCAAGAAAAATGGGAATGGAACAGCATGCCATTCAGCTTGGTGCAACTACGATGACTTGAACGAATATTTCTGGTTTGCGAAAAATCATCAACTTTGACATATTTTAAATTAATCTCAACTGAAACTCTAAATTTAATGCTTTAGTCATTTTCGAACATTTATCTGATGTTTTTCACAGGTCGGTTGATTGTTTTCGCCTTGGTTGGCCTATGCGTGATGACACTGATTTTTTCAGAACTTCAACAAATACAGGATCTTTGACAAATGTATGTATAAATTACTGGTTTTTGAGTCTACTAAGATGAGAAAAACCATTCTCCTATAGTTTGATGCCTATTATTTCTAACATACATGAGTATTCACTTCTTGGAAATGTCAGAAAAACAAAACAAAAGGATCTGGTAAGATGAACTTTGTTGAGAAGCGTACATTCTGGCACATTTTCCGAAGTTTTGATAGAATGTGGACATTCTTCATTCTAGCATTGCAGGTATTTTTCAGGAAAACTTATTTTGAATTTTTGAATTTTTTATATATATATATTTTTTGCCAGGGTTCATCATTAAAATAATTTCTTTCCTAAAATGATTTTTTCTCACGTTGTATAGGCCATGATCATTGTTGCTTGGAATGGATCTGGTTCGCAAATGGATATTTATCAACTTGACCCTTTTGAACAAGTCTCGACTATATTCATTACAGCAGCAATCCTAAGGCTTATTCAGGGTAACTACATTAATAAACACTAATGAAATTTTATTCCTGATTTTCTCAAATTCTATGACTGTTGGAATTGTCTTACAAGTCACATTTTGTACCTGCTAATCTTCGATGTAGGTGACTTGAGCAATCTTTGATATTGACTTGGCTAGTTTACAAAAATAGTGTTGATGCTTTTTTATAATTTCTAACATGTCCTGAAATTGATGTTTCGTTGGATATTTTACTGGCACAGCGCATTTTGTGTGTTTATTTATATTGTCAAGATTTTGATTCTTGTAGTTAAAAATTGTGTGGTTATTAGTTTAACGTTTAAGGTCGTTAACTATTTATTTTTTACTTAGAAGTGATTGTTTGAATGGTACAGAAGTATGATTTTTCCACAGACTAATATTTGTTAAAATTTGCAGGCGTTTTGGATGTTTTTATGAACTTTCAGGCTTATAAAATCACAAGAATCAGTGTTATGGTTAGACTATTTCTGAAGCTAGTTGTTGCAGTTGCATGGGTTATTACCCTTCTGCTATGCTATTCGCATACATGGGAAAAGGCTTCTGGGATTTTGAAGACCATTCAGATGTGGATTGGATACAGAGGAAAGATGCCATCATTATATATATCAGCTGTTGTTGTATATTTGCTCCCTAACATAATATCTGCGGCATTTTTTGTGGTTCCATTGCTGCGAAGATGGATTGAAAGATCTGATTGGCACATTACACGTTTCCTTCTCTGGTGGTCACAGGTGCCATGCTCAATCTTCTAAAATTTATATTTTCAAGATGCATACAAATAGCTATGGAAGAAAATTGCTTTCTCAATAAACACATAGTATTGGCTACAACAAGATCTGATTGGGAAATTACACGTATCCTCCTCTCGCGGTCAAGTGCCATGTTCAATTTTCACAAGCTTACATTTTTTGATTGGAAAAACTCATATCAATAATGCATTAAAATACAACTCTAATTATACAAAAATATGGGTGGAATGGAATCACAGCGCAAATTGCATGTCAAATCGAGCTATACAAGCCTCGAGAAAGTTACATCATCAAAATGATTATATTAGTTACATATAATTAATAAACTATCAGGTTTGTAACCCAAGCCATTGGCATAAGCAACTTTGAAAGGAGTCCAACAAGAAGAATAGTAAATGTGTGTGCAGCCAACACTTAAAAAGAAACTTGAAATTTACTTGCCAAGGAGATAGATTTGGTGATCTAATAGGCAATCTTCTTCTCGACCCTCTAAGCCAAATATGACCAAAGTGTAGAAGGAGAATCCTGAAAAGTAAAAGGTATGCAAAGAAATTTGAATTGTACACCTGATTGAATCCATTGCCATTGATATCCCTCAAACCAAGGGGGAATGGGGGAGGGACTATGTGTACTATTGAGTCTTTCTCCATTAAATGAAAGAACTACAAGCAAGGTGAAAAATGTCAAGGCATTCCATGGCATGTTTGACTGAACATTCCTCTTCCAAAAGAGTGAAAAGCGAGTGATCAACAAAATGACCATTACTGAATTGTTGGTCATAGTGGGAGAGAGATGCCTTTAACCAAAATTTTAGAGGATTCATCGGCAAGAAAATAATTGAACCCTTTTTGTAGCAAGAACCTGTAAAGAGAGTGTCAAAGGACAACCTTGCTTAATAGATTTGTGAAGAAAAAACATGAGAGATTACACCCCATTGATAGTAATACAAGCTCCAACTTTCTAAAATAGCATATTGACAGTGTACACAAAAGGGGTTTGAAAACCTAAGGCCAGAAGCATGGAACTAATAAACAACCACTCAATGCTTGCATAAGCTTTTTCGAAATCAATCTTGACAAACAACACTTTTTGGTTGGAGACTCTGGCCCATGATTAATGACTGACTTGGTGCAATAAAACTGAATATCAGCTGTGTGGCAGCAGTGTGGCAGTGTGGCGGCAGGAATACTGCAGATGAAGTACAAAACCCTAGCAAAACTAGAACATTTTCTCTTCAAAACAGTTTCCCCATAAGTTTATATTTTCAAGATGCATGCAATGTTGTTTTCATAGTTATTGCCAATACATCATTGTTATTGAGAAGGCAATTTTCTTCCATAACTGCCTGTACGGTATTTTAAAAAATAATGTTTAGTGTGATGAACCTAGGCTTCTGTTTCAAAGATGTTTTCCCTTAAGATTCTAACGTATTGAGTATGTTACCTCCAGCCAAGAATTTATGTTGGAAGAGGAATGCATGAGAGTCAATTGACACTTTTCAAGTGAGTTTCCATGTGTCCCTGTTGTTAACCGCGTAAGGATTGAAAGTGTTAATCTATTTTTTAAAATATTTACTTCTGAAAAGAGCTAACATTGGCAATTTCAAGAGGAAAACTATAAATTTCATTTTTGGGGGGTTCTTATATGAATTTGTTGCACTTGCAGATATACCTTATTCTGGATACTGCTATTGATCAGCAAATTGACTTTCAGCTACTATATACAAGTAAGCATTGAAGTATTTTAGAGATACAAGCTCTTGGAAGAGTTACGTGCTAATATGTCAATGCATTACAGGATTAATATTTTCCAGAACACTGTGTTCATGCAGATAAAACCTCTTGTGCAGCCGACAAAGGACATAATGCATGTAACAGATATTCGCTACACATGGCAAAGGTTATTTCCAAATGGTAATAGAATTGAAAACTTTTGATGTTTTTAATAGTATCTTTAGTATTCACCAATCAATTCTCATCTTGTACTGGATCATGCATCTTTGCAGTGCCAGGAAAAACGGGGGCAGTTATATCTCTCTGGGCACCTGTAATATTGGTATGTAGCATTCAGCCCTTATGGTTGAGATTTTATCTACCCACCCACAAAAGATTATAATGTGTTGCTTATGCTAGCCTTCTGTATAATTAGTTCCTTTTGAATACAAAAAAATCTGGTCAAGAGGGGTTATGTATAGGATGCAGTGTTCCATAGAGGATTTCAGCTTAAGATCCGGTCTGTGAAAGCTTTTGAAAAGTGGGAATGCATTTTATTAGTATTCAAATCATGTTTTGGACAACAGAATGTATTAATAATAATTTATGTTTCCTTTATAGGTATATTTTATGGACGTCCAGATATGGTATGCAATTTTCTCCACCTTGACCGGAGGTGTTTCTGGAGCCATGCGAAGGCTTGGAGAGGTATGGGAAGTTATAGATTATATAGATGTACCTTGGATCATATTTTCCCCCAGGCATATTGACAATGATTTTTAAGAAGTGCACACAGAATATCAAATTAACACAACATATCGCTCAAAGTTAATGTATTGTGAATAGCAAATCTCTTAAGTACAATTTCTGGCAATCTTCGAACTGCAGATACGGACATTGGGAATGTTGAGATCGAGATTTCATTCTTTGCCCGGTGCTTTCAATGCTTATTTAGTGCCATCTAAAAAACATCTACAGAGAAATTTTTCTTTTGCTCGGCAATTTGAAGAGGTTAATCAAACTCTCATATATTCTGTGTTTCAAAATATGAACTCATGGGCTTCAGAAGTAATTCTCATCTTACATACACACCATTGTCTTTCAGGTTAGCCCAAGTATGTGGAAAGAAGCTGCCAAATTTGCACAACTGTGGAATGAAGTTATTTGTAGCTTCCGCGAGGAGGACATAATAAGCAACAGGCAATGAATTTTGAACAATGGATTAGAGAACACAGTTAAAAAAATAATAAAAACAACTTTAAAAATAATTTTTGACTAATGTTTTCCATGCAACTGACATCATTATACCTGAATGCATACAGAGAAATGGACCTTTTACTAGTTCCATATTCATTGGATACAAGCCTAAATCTAATCCAGTGGCCCCCGTTTCTACTTGCCAGCAAGGTTCTTGCTTCTAGCAATATCAGTGAATTTTATAAAAAATATTATTTACAGCCATGCTTGAATGTAACAGACCGCTTCCTCAAATAAGCAGATTTATTTGAAATGTGCAGATTCCAATAGCATTAGATATGACAGCTCAATTTAAGGCGAGAGATGCAGATCTCTGGAAACGCATATGTGCTGATGAGTATATGAGATGTGCAGTTATTGAATGTTACGAGACTTTCAAACATGTGCTGAATACACTAATTGCTGGGGACAATGAGAAAAGGTGGGAATTAAGACAGTTGTATTAATTCTTAAATTTGTATTTTCATATAATTCCTCGAGGAAAATTATCTGCAATCTGTTTGTGAGCAGGAATTCCTGAGCTAATTTCTCCTTGATGGTTCTTATAAAGATTTAAATGTTCATCTTGGTATGGCCTAAATATTTCTGTTTGAAAAATTCAATGCTAAATAGTAAAACTAGGTCATGCCTGTATACAAAAGCTAGATCATACCTGAATAGTTCGTTATTTATTCAAATTCGTTTGATGGGAAATGCAGGGTATTAAGTTATAATGCAAAATACAGAGCATTAAATGCCTCTGTGATAGTCAAATTAGAAATGCAGGGATTTTACTGTAGGAACCAGTCTTGTCTACGATGATATCTGGTCAATATTGGCCATTTTAGAAAGAAACAAAACATTTAGAAGAAACATTTGAACAGGAAAAAGTCTCACATTTTTTCTCAATTCTCATTTTCTGCTATCGTGAATAAGAATCCTCCTCTGCTTGTAGGATAAGAAATATTTAGGGTATTGAAGTAACTTGATGTGTATTTTACAAATTACTTCAATACAAAATTCTTCTTAACTTTATTTGGACATTTCTTTGCTTCTAGTTGCATTTCTTTAATTTCGATTTCTTTTACTTACATGACAGGATAATAGAAATAATTCTAAAGGAGGTTGAGGCAAATATTTCAAAAAATACACTTCTAGCCAACTTCAGAATGAGTGCTTTACCTACCTTTTACAGAAAATTTGTGGAGCTTATAGAAATATTGGTAACTCTCATCTGACAACACATCAACCTTTGTCTGTTTACAACCATCCATTCCTGTATCACTGTCTGTGTGAGCATATCTAAAAACAGCTTTCTACTGCAGAGAAAGGGCGAAGCATCTATGCGTGACAATGTAATATTGTTACTTCAAGATATGCTAGAGCTTGTAACTCGCGATATGATGGTGAATGAGATTAGGTAAGTGGCGTTCACTGAATTGTTTGTGGAAGGCAGTTTATAAATATAATGGCAAGTTATTTGTTCTGATTCATGTTACATGTATATGCTGCAAATTGAAAGGTGAATTTATCAACCACTGATCTGATGTTTTCTTGGTTTTGTTATAGAGAGCTTCAAGAATCTGGCCAGGGCAGGCAAGAGTTAAACAATGGAAGGTATGACTCTACAGATTCACCGCAGACAAATAGACAGCTGTTTGCAGGCACTAAACCTAAACCTGCAGTTATCTTTCCACCCCCGGCAACAGCCCAATGGATTGGACAGGTGTGCATTGCTTCCCTTGTAGGTCTTTCTGTTGAGGTATAGCCTGAATTTGAGGGTATATGAGAATAACAGTGTATATTTTATCGCATTTCTGTTGTATGATATCAGATAAAAAGGCTTCACTTGCTTTTGACGGTGAAGGAGTCTGCAAAGGATGTACCACTCAATCTTGAAGCACGCAGACGCATATTGTTTTTCACAAATTCTTTATTTATGGACATGCCATGTGCACCTACAGTTCGGAAAATGCTCTCTTTCAGGTTTGCATGATGTCTCGTGCTTCTATTTCAATAGCATCAGTTTTGCTATATTGTTAAAAAAACATTTTTAATACAAACTACCTATTTGCAATTGATATGAGTTGGACATGCATTCATGTATATAGATGGGTTTCCTTTACTATCGTTTTTTTAGAAGCCACTTTTAAATTTATCTTTTGACATCATTCAAATATTTGAACTAGCTATCTTGGGCCTCTATAAGAAATAAATTATTTGTAAATAGTATTACACATAATTATTTGTACATGCACATCAGCATGCTTCAATTAAATAGAAATTAAAACTTCTTTGCACTGAAGTCTGTCCATGACACGTTTCTTTTACATTAAGTCTATAGTCAATCCAAATGGCACGTTGAGAACATCCAGAACTTCGTGGTCATGTGGTTTATAAGTTTATCCTAAGTCTATGCAACATCTATTGTTTGGTTTCTGGAATGCAATTTTTTGGCCGAGTATCAAACATTGTTTCCTCTAAAACATATACAAACATTTAAATTAGTAATAAACATGTGATTATACATTTTTGATAAAAATATGTGGAAACAAATGTGTTTGTAATGATATTCTCTTTCTTTACCAATTCTTGAAATTCCCAATCAGCATTCATAGTCTAGTAGTCTTTTTGATATTCATAATTTATGAAAACATATTGTAGGCTTGGGACTGAATTTAAGAATACATCACACTGGATCAACTGCTATATGTTTTCTTCAATTTTGATATTTTTTGACGGTATCCTTACTCCATACTATAGCGAGGAGACAATTTATTCAAAAAATGACCTTGAACTTGAAAACGAGGATGGAATCTCAATTGTCTTTTACTTACAAAAGATCTTCCCAGGTTTGGTTCAAGTTTTGAAATATTCCAGTATCAGTTCACATTGTTTTAAATGTCTTGCGCAAATTTAAACAATGACTTGTTTCCAAGCAGATGAATGGAATAATTTTATGGAGTGCTTGACATGTAAAAGAGAAAGTGCAGAATGGACAAGTGAAGAGAATGTGCTTCACCTTCGTTATTGGGCTTCACAAAGAGGTCAAACGCTTTCCAGAACTGGTAAATATTGTGCTCAATTCTGCCATGGTTCTTTTCTTTAATTTTATTCAATAAAGTAGTTCTGCTTTAGCTTGATTTGGAGACTGCAATTCTAAAATACTTGCATGAGTTTCTGCAGTTCGTGGCATGATGTATTATAGAAGGGCACTGAAGCTACAAGCATTTCTTGATATGGCTTCAGAAAATGGTAAAGATGCTTGCCTGTTGATTCAATTTTCTAAGCAAGTTTAACATGATTTGGAGCTCTTCCTGTATAATTTGCATGCTCATTACTTTTGAATTTTAATTTATGCAGAGATCTTAGAAGGTTACAAGGCAGTTGCCTTCCCAACCGAGGAGGATAAAAAGAGCCAGAAGTCATTATACGCTCAATTAGAAGCTGTAGCTGACATGAAATTCACTTATGTTGCTACCTGCCAAAACTATGGTATCCAAAAACAAAATGGAGACCGTCGAGCTACAGATATTTTGAATCTGATGGTGAAGTATGTAAAAATTACTTACATGTCTTACTTGTGTATTTGGAATTAATGTCATAACTAGGGAAGCTTTCTTTTTGTAATTTTTTATGTTTAAATTGAAGAATATCAACCATATGTTCTTGTATTTAGCAATCCTTCCTTGCGCGTGGCATACATTGATGAGGTTGAAGAAAGGGAAAACAACAAAGTTAAAAAAGAGTACTATTCAGTATTGGTTAAAGCATTCAATAACCATGATCAGGTACTGCCATTGTATTGTAATTGGATTTTCATATAGCTGGGGAGATTCCGGATGTTAATTTTAACGGTCAAATATTTTATGATTTCCTTCATGATCTGCAAAGTACAGGAAATATACCGCATTAAACTCCCAGGACCTGCAAAATTAGGGGAAGGGAAACCAGAAAATCAGAACCATGCCATAATTTTTACTCGTGGTGAAGCACTGCAGACTATTGACATGAATCAGGTAGTTAGTTTAAAGTAAAACTGCAAAAATACCTGGTGATTTTACTATACTAAGAGTATTGATATTTATTTTTCTTCATGGCTGGATGGATTTTATCTCTTGAAGGATAACTATTTGGAAGAAGCTCTTAAGATGCGTAATTTGCTGGAAGAATTTAAAGAAGACCATGGTGTGCACCCACCAACAATTTTAGGTGTTCGTGAACACATATTTACTGGAAGGTAAATCCCTATCAGATGGGTAACATGTGAAGGCAATGCACTAATAGACATTTTTCATTTCATGTCAATTATTGCACTTTGAAATATTTTCTTGGATATTAAACAATTCTTAAATATTTCTGATTTGTTGATGTGCAGTGTATCCTCATTGGCTTGGTTTATGTCTAATCAAGAAACAAGTTTTGTTACCATTGGTCAGCGAGTCCTTGCAAGCCCTTTAAAGTAAGACATTCATTTCTTTATGTTTTACTTTTCTTAACTATAAGATACTGTCAAGGCATCTCTTTTTGCAGATAGTGGCCGATACATTTCCTCTAACATTTGATTTCAATACCACAGGGCAGATCATACACCTTTTACATTTCAGTTATTAAGAAAATCTTGTTATTATATTCAAAAATTAAAATTTCCAAAACCCTACTTTTAAAGTTGTGGAGAAAGCGGGTGGTATGTTGATTAGTTGAGGCCTATCGCCATTAGTACCATGCACTTTGGATGTCAGCAAAGACTCATATTGCTTTGCCAAATTCCACTCCCTTATCTGTTATTGGAATATTTCATAATCACAGTGACTGTTATGTTAGAGTCTTACAGACCTGTAAGAATTGATCTAGCCATGCACAGAATTCTTACTGTCAATGTGGAGTTCAAAAAACTGTGTATCTTGATAAAATTACATGTGACATTTTGCCACGATAGGAATCTCCCTGGCTATGTACTTCGTTAGTTCTCTACAAAGATCATAAGTCCAATCAAGACATTATGATGTAAATATTTGTTTATCAAGGCAAATCATGTTGAGGAAAGCCTTAAATCGTGTCCGGAAAGGAATTTGTCCCAATCAAGTCAATCTAGGATAATATTCCCTATTAAGCAATATTTAACCTTGAAAATAGGGGCATCCCTCTTAACATAGCTTAATTATCCCTTAAATGCCACTTGTTATCCTTCCTTAACGAAAGGTTTACTCAGATTAATAAACCTAAAGCATAACTTGGGATCTGAGCCATAACTTCTAACTATCATGTCAGAATTGGCTCACTTAAGTACATACTACTTTACAAGAGTCAGAAAATAAACATACTAGGTCTGGTATAATTGTAGACCAACATAAAGTGCCCAAGACATCAGGTTTACTCGGGTCACTAAGCATAGAGCATAACTTAGGATCTATAAACAGTTGGTTATATCCATCTCCCAGCCAACATCAATTGATAAAAACAATAATAAATCATTAATAGAATTCATGCAGTCATTCTTCTATACATTTAATCGTCATTCATTCTTCCTAATCACCTATTTGGCTTCATATTCTTACTAAAAGCATTTTATTGCTTCTGATATTGTATTATTCTTGTACACAGCTATTTTTAGCATCACAATTTGATATGTCAAGCCATGGGTTTAATAAAGAATGAATTAGCTTGCCATAATATCCTAGCTTATTGGTTTTACTCTGAAAATCAGGTTAGCTATGTTACCTTGACATTGAACAATGCCTATGTAACCAAGATGTAGGACCCTAATCTGATCACCTGAACTTTATTCAAAAGTTTGACTTATATACAATACCCTAATACTAAAATGCTATACTATCAAGATGACAAAAAATGTGTTGATACAAAGAAACTTTCAACTGACCTGATCCAAGTTCAATAAGTTACATTTCCCTTGGGATTGAGTTTGGTAAGTTATACTTATTGGGTTTCCTTATCGAAGGAGTGGAAAACCATCTTCTCTCGTATCCCATTCCATACCTTTTTAGTTTCCTCAATCATTACTACTTATCGAGATTGACTTCTACTTGTATCATTTTGTCTTTTCTACTCATCTTCTTGAACAAGTATTGCATATTATTGAATTGTTTTGTAATGCTTGAAAATTTGAAATATTTGCATGGGTATATCTTCAATAGTAGATTGCTTATTATTGACCACAGTGTTGGTGAATATAGAAGGCTTATAACAGTATACTGGCCTTGGTAGCATTGTTACAAATTGTCCCACGGTTCCACCTATACCTGTACTTAATGACAAGATAAAAGGCTAAGGACACTAGTACTGGCACATACACTTTACAAGAGTCGGAAAAAAATCATATTAGGTCTGGTATAATTGGAGACCAACATTACCCAAGACATCACTGACTAGGGACTATAAACAGCTTTATATCCATCTCCCAGCCAACTCAAATAAAAACAATAATTCATTAATAGAATTCATGCAGTCATTCTTCTATACATTTAATCGCCATTCATTCTTCCTAATCACCTATTTGGCTTGCCATGGGTTTAATAAAGAATGAATTAGCTTGCCATAATATCCTCTATTGGTTTTACTCTGAAAATCAGGTTAGCCCTTTTACGCTATGACCTTATCCACATTTCAGTTACACCCATACTATAGTCATACTCTACTCATATTTCAGACCCTTTTATCATTACCTTATTCCACACTTGGGATACACACAACAGAACAGTTGTACTCCAAGAGTGGGTTACAACCAATGTTTTAAAAATCGAAATCAGACTCGGAACCAGCCAAGGGTCGGGACCGGAACCAGTTTGAAATTTATGAACCGGTTTACTAAAAAATACATAAAATATTACAATTTTAATGAAACAATATATTTTAAAGATTCCAATTTCCAGACCATGATTACAAACAATTAGAGATAAAATATGCAAAGTATGCTCATGTATATACGATGTAAGGGTAAATATAGCAAAATGGCACCTAGTGCACTACATATCCGTAACAAATTACATAAACAGTGAGGCTCTAAATGACCTCTAGACTCCTAGAGTCCAAAAACAATATGCTACAAGCTAATACATGTTTGATTATGATCAGTGATCAAATCATCAATCATCAAACTAGAATAGTTATAAAGCCAAATAGAAAGTTGGATTTTTTTAAAAAAGTGTTTTAAATGTCAAGTTGGTGTTAATTTTGATACAGACTTGTTCAGATCTGTTCAGACTGGTTCAGTTCGGTTCAGGCGGGTTCAAACCGGTTCAGGAATGGTTTAGTACAAAACTGGTCCCCCGAGCAGGTTTTTCTACCAGTTCCTTCCATTTACTATTGACTGATCGAACCTGCCAGTTCCAGTTCCAGTTCGACTGGTTTTTAAAACACGGGTTGCAACCAAACAGTATGGTCTTATTCCGCTTGTGGATCTCACCAAATGGTCTTGTGCAACTCATGGTGACACCAAACAATTTTACCAAAACAGTGGGGTACATTTAGATAGCATGGTCTTACTCCAAGAGAAGGTTACCCACAAACTCATGGGTTATACCAATTGGTCTTATTGCCAAATTGGAATAGACCTAAACAGACAGTACAGACGTACAACACTCATGGGTTACACCAAATGGTCTTATTCCCAAATTGGATTGGTCCTAAACAGACTGTACATACTTACAACACTCATGGGTTACAACTTACAGCAAATGATCTTACTCACAAAATGGATTAGACCTACACAATATAGTCTTCATTCATGGGTTACACCAAATGGTCTTACCTTGAGAGTTGGTTACACCTAGATAATACAGTCTTACTCCACTCTTGCATTACAAAAAACATAAACATAAATATGCAGTCTTACTCAAACAAGCTTAGCATTCATAGTATTTGGCATTCCATCATAGAAGTAGAGAGAGGGCGTAAGAGGGACGGAAAGGAGAGAGTTTCACAAAGTGTAGAAAATAAATGCATTAAAGACTTCAAGTTTCCATAATCCATAATTTTTTATTAAAAGTGTCTTGTACAAAGTATCCATAATTTTAAAAAGTGAACAATTTTTTTGGAAAATTTGTGATAAAGAAATATTGGATTCTTGATGTTTCAGAACAAAGTATGTGGTCCATCATCAGGATTTAAAACTTCAATCAATCAAACTCGGGTGCAGCATTCAGTGCTTGGTCAGTCAAATAGCAAATGTGGAGGTAAAATGGACTGTACTTAGTCAACTCTAGTACTATCCTGTTTTAACAACCATTCCTGTTGACTACAGCAAAAAGGCAATGCTGGTAGATTGCTGGTCGATAGGTCAAACCTTGCAGAATTCTTCCAAGATGGTCAATGCAATCAAATATATAATTTGCCGAAAGGTCAGCCGTTGGTGATTATTATCAGATAATCAAAGTTAAGGTCAGATCCGGTAGATGCAGTGGTTTTAGTCCATTCACTGGTCAAACAGTACTTCTCTGCTCTTCTCGAATCTTGTGCTGGGTGTTCAAAATTCAAGTGAATTGGTGAATCTGGGTCAGTAAATTGAACTATAAATAGCTATTAATTCAAGTCCAAACCAGGGAGATGTCATGCTGATTGGCCAATTTAGGTATGGTAGATAAAAAATATTTAATAAATACCTTGTATATAAGTACAAAAGATGACGTCAAAAATTGCCTCTAATAGTTTGGAATCTGGATGATATCGTAAGCGATGTCATGATAATGTCATTATCTTCTTATGTCATCTAAGTTTAATGCTCTCCTGGTTTCTATCTTAATGTTGTCTTCCATCACTTCAAAGATGCAGTGAACAACTTCATAGTTGAGAGAAGGCCTGTTCTGGGCCGTAACATAATACCCCTAAACTACTCTTGTAATTCATGATAGGCAATGAACATAATTTAAAAGATCTAATAACACGTGACTGGAATTTTTTGACAACTAAATGTAGGACCCTCCCATTATCAATCGGAAAAGATATCCAATATTTAACTTATGCACGATGCTTTATTACCAAGATTTATTGCTTCCAAAATTACAACCATGAGCCATAACCACAGGGGGTAGCAAGTCACTTTATTCATTCAAGGTAGAGCTTCACTATTAAACCCCATGCATAACCATCACCAACGCGTAGATGATAAAGTTAAATCTGCAGGGTGCTTTGTAATCCAAACAGTATAATCCTTATGCTCTCTTACATTCAGAGTTTGTAATAGTTTATTTGGACATGCGAGGTCTATGCAGGTATTATACGGTATAACTATGTGACTAATACAAACAATTATGTGATTTCTTTTTGGGAGCTCAAGCAATTACTAGGTTCACTTAGTAAGTATATGCATGTCAACTGCTTGTAACAAGCAACAAGGGAGGACATAATTGATTCCAACCCTGATATACATTCAGGAAGGGATTCATTCAGATTCTTGAATCCAATTGGCATCTTTGTCATCTAAGGATATAAGTTACCCATCCAAAAGAAACAAACAATTGATGATGTAGCATATGAATCCCAACTAGATTTCATGATGCACCACTTGTTAATTGTTTACCGTTTCTTAATGTGTGATAAGTTGCAGACAACACAATAGCCTTACCATCCATCAATAATCATATGGTCATAGAATGAAGACATGTTCATTACTTTTCTTTTCATATTTGGAAACCATAGTGACAACCATACTTTAACACAGTTAACCATTTTCTTAAGAGAATTGGTTCTCACGTACCCAATCACTATTCAGATATCAGAGTAAGGTGTTGTGAACCAAAAAATCTGGCATATTTCTGAAAAAACACAGTAAGCAGAAAACAGTTAGTGATTGTTCACGTGCTCTCCATCCAAGGGTATTTATAATCAGCAAGCAGATTCAAGGCTGTCAGATTCGTTTCAAAGAGAGATAAAAATAAGAATAGCCATGGAAATTCCTAGGTGCCTAATGCACATAAAAATAAAAATAAATGGATGTAGTTAGTGAATCATTTTTTCAAGTCCACTTTTGAAAACAAAAGGCTTTGTAATATGATTGAGGGTTTCATAGGGCTAAGCCATTGTAATCTAAGATGGCGATGGATATCCCAAAGAATACAGATTTTAGGAAAACAAAACATAAAGATGGTTAGAGAAGAATGGCTTCTTGTCTAAAATGATAGTTGAAGACTTGAAGTTCTCTGTCTCAGAATTGGTGATGACGGTCCTTCTCCAGCTAGTAAGGAACTATCTCCAACATATATTGACAAGAGTAGTCTCTGGGGTAATTGTTGACGAAGAGTTCTTAGGTTGTATCCATTTGTAGTGTTTTCTGTTTTTTGACGAATAAAGTGTTGAAGTTCTCTTGTACTTTAGTTCATCTCGTGTGAGCAAATAAGAGTTTTTTGCATCTCTAGAGACTAGTGGTATTAAAGATAAATTCTGATGTTTCTAATATTACTAATGAAGAAAAGATGCCATTTTACAGAATGATAGTCTATATTATTTATCCGACTTGATACTAAAGTGATAATTACTCCTCTGGAGAAGGATGCAGCTTGTTACATTTTTAATGCTTTGCTGATATAAATGTCAAACTGGCAGCAACATGTTAGCTTTAAAGGTTTGCAGTTGAAGATAGGCGTAGCCGCAAGGATCAATTTTGTAATTGTATCAATATTCCCAATGACATTTAATGCATGTTCTATTTTCTGTGTGCTCCTCTCTCATGTTGCCTGCCCAGGACATAGGTTAATATGAGTAGGAATATTTGCTCCATCTTCTTGTGCCAAAGGTCTATGACTCTATGCCATCACCTTGAATTCTAGTCTTGCACTGTAAGGTTCTAAGAATATCCATCAAGACATTTAGGGCTCTTGCAGCTGCCTGTGTCCATTTGCATTCATGAGCTCTAGGTTTGTCGGATTAGTTACCATGTGTTGTCTCTTGGATTTAGAGAACCTTTTTTTTTTGAGGTGAATGGTATTCAATATAGTGGTTGATAAGATGTTATCAACACTGAAAATGTGGGGACCTAATTTGATCTCCAACCTGTTGCCTCTGATAGATAGGTGCTTCAGTTGTTACCCATCAACCATGTCAATGGCATACTTATACGTAAGTGTTGTATTTGATTTTTGTTGCTTGTAAACATTTTATGCGAACGACCTGTTGATGTTGATGCAAGATAAAATTGATGGCCTGAACTAAATTTGTCCATAGATCAAGATAATGGGGTGTGCAGATTAGTTTATCGAACCTGTAGCTAGAACTTAGATTAGTTTTATTTGAAAGTTAAAATTAGATTCTGTTCCTCCCAACTTCAATGTCTAACTGCTCACAAGTGTTCTGTTTGTTATGAAAGTTTTTAAGTTTAGCAGCACTCTAATTAATAATAGAACTGAAACGATCACTAATAAAGCATTTGAACCAAAACAGAATGGATTGCATAACTTCTTTTGCTAAAATGTTTCATTCAACCTCTAAATCTTGATTTCTTTCCAATGATGGCACAGGGTACGGTTTCATTATGGCCATCCTGATGTCTTTGATAGGATATTTCATATCACAAGAGGAGGCATAAGTAAGGCATCACGTGCTATTAACTTGAGTGAGGACATTTTTGCAGGTATTACCTTTTAGTGCAAATTCTTGGATAGGCATTCTACTTTCTTTGTGAATAATACTTGCATGCTCATTATAAGATTTGTCCAATCAGGCTTCAACTCTACCCTAAGACAAGGCAATGTCACTCACCATGAATATATTCAAGTGGGAAAAGGCCGAGATGTGGGATTGAATCAAATCTCGCTCTTTGAAGCAAAGGTAGCCTGTGGGAATGGGGAGCAGGCAATAAGTCGAGATATCTACCGACTAGGGCATCGGTTTGATTTCTTCCGGATGCTGTCATGCTATTACACAACTGTTGGTTATTATGTCAGCACAATGGTAAGTAAATCATATTTATTCTAGGATTTGATGGGATGATTGCTAGCTGTTATTTTCCTTTCATCAAAGCTAATTTGGAGAATAGGAACAACAAACTTTAATTCACTGAAAAGTTTCAAAATAATAAACCTCCATTTTGGTGATCTAACAGTGTCTCTGAATTCTGCAGTTGGTTGTGATTACTGTATATGCATTTCTATATGGTCGACTCTACTTGGTATTAAGTGGGTTAGAAAAGTCACTGATAAACAAAGCAAAGGCCAACGGGAATTTTCCTCTTGAGGCAGCTCTTGCCTCACAATCTCTAGTTCAGATAGGCATATTGATGTCCTTACCAATGGTTATGGAGATTGGCTTAGAGAGAGGATTCCGATCTGCACTATGTGATTTTATCATCATGCAACTTCAGCTTGCCTCTTTCTTCTACACATTCTCTCTGGGAACAAAAACTCACTATTTTGGGCGGACAATTTTGCACGGCGGGGCAAAGTACAGGGCCACTGGTCGAGGTTTCGTGGTGCGGCATGAAAAATTTGCAGAGAATTACAGGCTTTTTTCAAGGAGCCATTTTACAAAAGGGATGGAGCTGATGATGCTTCTGTTAGTGTATAACATATATGGCACAGCAGCTAATGATTTAATGTCTTATATATTTATGAACATTTCCATGTGGTTCTTGGTAGCAGCATGGCTATTTGCTCCATTCTTGTTCAATCCCTCAGGGTTTGAGTGGCAAAAGATTGTTGAAGATTGGGAAGATTGGACAAAGTGGATAAACAACAGGGGTGGTATTGGCATAGCTGCAAATAAGAGCTGGGAATCTTGGTGGGACGAGGAACAGGAGCATCTTCAGTATACTGGATTTCTTGGACGAATGTTGGAGATTATTCTTTCACTCAGATTCTTTGTGTACCAATATGGTCTGGTGTACCATTTGAAAGTTGCAAATGGAAACAAAAACATAATTGTATGTACTCACCTGCTCCTCTTTTCCATTTTCCTATTACTCACTTATTTGCTTTCCACCAATGGTTGGTTCTTTCCTCTAAATTGAACTTCAAACATTATCATCTCCAGGTATATGCGCTATCATGGCTTGTTATCGTAGGCGCACTGCTGAGTTTAAAGGTAGGATTTTGGGTTATGCCTTCTCAATAGAAACATTTATAATCCCCGAACATAAAAATTACATCTGTAACTAGATTAATCATTAAACAGAATGATGCAATTTATATCTTAAGTTTTTTTTTTTTAGGGCGTGAGGGGCCAGACATTTCATTCTCTCCTTACAAATCATTTATTTTCCAGGTGGTGTCCGTGGTACGAAAAAAGTACAGCGCAGATTATCAGTTAATGTTCAGATTTGTCAAACTCGTCTTTTTCTTGGGAACCATAGCACTCGTTGTAACACTATTTTTGCTGGTGAAACTCACTTGGGGAGATCTATTGGCCAGTATTTTAGCCTTTATGCCGACAGGGTGGGCATTGCTACAGGTAACTTAGCTTAAGGGACTGTTATGCATCATATAATTAAGAATTCTATGGCATAAAGAAATGTAAGACCTAAGCAGTGAATTTGTGTGCAGATAGCGCAGGCATGCAGGCCAGTGGTGGTGAAGATTGGTTACTGGGATTCAGTAAGGTCCCTTGCAAGGGCTTATGAATATGTAATGGGGCTGCTCATTTTCTTACCTGTTGCAGTGCTTGCATGGTTCCCCTTTGTTTCTGAGTTCCAGACTCGACTTCTTTTCAATCAAGCTTTCAGTAGGGGCTTGCAAATCTCCCGCATATTGGCTGGTGGAAAGAAGAAAAATTGAATCATAATGCTGTAACAATGTCTCATGCCGTATGCATTCTTTTGTTTGTACTCCATCTTGGAGTTACGTCTAGAGCAATGGCTGCCCTGCTAATTGTATTGTAACTCCATCTGCTAATTGTATTGTAATCATAGTGCGATATTAACTGATTAATTTACATGGGATTATGTTTATTAAATAAGAGGTTTAATAGTCAGACCTTAAGTGCATCTATCCAGTAACTCCATGTTGCACTGTTTATTATGTGGTGGAGTGTAACTTCTCCATTACTTTGATTCCTTGTATTTATGTGGTGGAGTGTAACTTCTCCATTACTGTTTATTAAATTTTTAGAGGGAATTTGAATCTCCAACGAAGCTAATGTTATCTTTAGTGTAATAATACAAGAAGAGTGTAGATGGAGGAGGGTATTGAATAAATGAATGAAAGATTTTAATACTAGCAATTGCACATGAGTTACAAATTATGTTGGAAGGGACACATACATGTTTAATATGTCATTTTCAACTATATACAAACATCGATTATACTTTGATTGTTGTCCATGATCTACTCTAAGAATCTCATTTTGGCGCAAGATAAGAGGATACTGGAAAAGGTTGTTGAATCATGCTTGCACTTGCCAAATGCATTTGCTTACAATTATGGTATTCCATAATAAGATATCACGTTAGATCCTTTGGTTAAACACTTGGTGTCCTTATACTAAATCTCTCATTTGTACATTAAAAGTTTCCAAGGTCTTGTCACTAAATTTTATATACATATCAAATAGGGCACATTCAATTGCTAAATCCCACAAAAACACTTCCAATTATTCCTTAATGGATGTCCATATCTTGTTGTGAAGCTCTTATTTTTCCACGGGGGGTGAGTATGCTTGCCAAGGTGAGTTGATCGGGTTGAATAACTTCTTGATGTTGTAAATTTAGAGAATTAGTCTCAATGGCTCCTATCAAACATTTAGTTGAAAATTTTGCATGACTACCACAAGGATTCCCATGAACACCTACATCAATGGCTTGTGTTGGGTGTTGGTTAGACAAAGTGGGTAGGTCTTAGATGTCAACAACGTGTTTGTGCTAATGTCACTGAGCAAGAAACATTGAAAAATGATTTGTTTTAAATCTCTCATTTTGATAGAGGTTGGGAGGATGCTGAAAAACATCATTGGCTTTGGATTTACACTCGACGATTGTGTTTTTATCCCATGACACATATGTCCCACAATCATTGTAGTCCATGAGGCAACATGTCTACTATACATTTATGTGAACAATTCTTAGGGCAATTGCATGCTCCCACATTTTGCATATCTCTCATAGCACCTACAACTACGATATCTGGTAAAAGTATTGGCCCTTCTCCACTTTTTCGTTTATTTGGTGAAGTAACGATAATACTTAGTGAGGATGCGGGAAAAAATTTTGCCCTCTTTTGTTTTGCAAACAACATTGTTACACAATAAATCTCCATACCCGATAGCAAATCTCTAAATCTGGCGCAAGTTGGGAGTATGCTATCAAATAGGAACTGAATAGGTTATACACATGTTGATTGCATTTGGTAAAACAATGTCATTTCTATGTGAGGATAACCATGTCTTTTGTTAGCTGCTATTAACACAAAGGCCACATTTCTTTAAGGAATTTAGTCAAATACTTGACATGCCAATTGTATGCTTCCAAGTTTTCTTACATATTTATCATAGCAAATACAATTACAACATCTGCTAAAAGTCATGTCCCATCTCCATTGTTTTTTGGAGTATGTCCTTGCCTAGTTTCAAAGCTCCTATTTTAATTCAAGCTAAGACTATGCTTACAAATATGAATCAATCACATGGACACTTGTTTGTTGCATTCGGTGAAACAATGATAATGCTTTGTGAGGATACCTATGTCCTATGTAAATTATGTGTAATAACTTTCAAATTTGTGTCATGTACTCCATTAGACCTTTAAGAAGCAAAGTTCCCAAAATAAAAAGATAGTAATATTAATAAATATTATTATTATTATCAATATATATTTTTATAAATTTTACAATATAAAGTCTATCTATACATGTATAACGCTATGATAATATTATGGTCTTGAGAAATCACTATGCCAATTGCTATGAATTGCAGGCAGGACATGACTAGTCATTACAAACAAGGACATAATAAAACTGATCATTTACACCTCATTTTTTCCCTCCTGGTACCGCTACAATTATCAGCCAAATAGTATCCACCAAGGTATTGATGCAACTATATAGTATAGGAAAAGATAATTCATTTTAATTGAATGGGAATCATAAAGGGAAATATTGCATTATTGTTTGCACCAACCAAATTAAATGAAACCACGTGTAGCTACTAACAGTGAATAAAGATTTCGATGGTTTGTTAGTTGTTTGCGGCAGTGGATACATGTAAATAAAAAATTTGTCGAGGGCTGGTGAATAAAAGTTGGCTGCCAATCAAAAAATGATGACTGGGAAAAACAAATGTCATCAGAAAAGAAAAGTATATTATTTACCCACACACTGTTCATGCGTCAATGGAATAGGGACACCCCCGATAAACTGCAACAAGGGCCGTGATTGGGAAGCGAGAAACAAAGCACCAAAATTTGACACTTCCCAGTAGGGGCAACAACATAGTGAATGCCTATCGGCGAAATATACACAAGACCAAGTAGTTTATGTGACCAAGAACTGCAACAAAAGTGTTCTAAGCTATCACAAAAGGTTTCCATATTAGTCTTGCATAAACTCCATTTTATTTTAATGTTGGATTCTATTATGGATCATGAGAATTAATGATTGACGGTTGACATGGCTTGATTTATTCTCCAAGTTCAATTATTCCAATACAAAGTATGTTGGGTTTCACAACACTCTGACATCAAAAAAGATTTAGGAAATATGATTTGTTTTGTATGTAATTTTCACTTTTATAATTTTGTAAAATGCAATAAGTAAGATTATCAATCGCATGCAGGCTATGCAATGGAGACAACGAAAGGGATGTATTGAAAATTTTAAACTTGAAGGAGTATCATGAATTAGTCTTCAAGTGGTCCAGTTTATGTCCTAGGTGGAGAGGCAGATTGACTATAGAGGGAGGACTAAGGGATGCATAAAAAAATTTCAAACTTAAAAACCGATGACAATTTGATTTTAGCGATTAGGATTCTGATACAAACGACATGCAAAAAATGACAAGGAAAAAACCATATGCGGTTTGTTGTTGGTGATTGGGGTTTTTCAGCAACACTTGGACAACGTGTATTGTGGTGTACGCCAATGATAAAAGCCTTCCCCAATGTCAATAACAAAGTGAAAACTAGAGAAAAAAGCAAATCCACAACCAGGGGATGCATAAATAGACTTCAAAGCTAAAAAACAACGACAATTCAATTTTAGCGATTAGGATTCCAATATAGACAAAAGCAAAAAACAAGGAAAAAACCATAGGCAGTTTGTTGTTGGCCATTAGGGTTTTCAATGACACGTGGATGACATGTATTGTGGTGTATGTCAATGATAAAATCCTTCTCTAATGTCAATAATGAAAAAGTGAAAATTAGAGTAAAGAATAAATCTGCAACCGAGATATAATATGTATCTCGCACCAGGATATTTAGCAACACACCGCTTACCCTGAATCCTAAAGAGTAAGTGACATAGACTTACCTAATTCAATGCTGAGAATAAGGTCTTCAATGTTACTCTTCTCCAATAGCTTAGCAAAAAAATTAGAGTAATAAGACTCAATTTGCACATGTGTAGCATTCACCAATGTGGTTATCTTTTTGGTTTATTAATAGTGTTAAGAATGCCATCACGCTTCACAATCCCTCGTGCATTTACTCTAGGCTTCAGATTTCAAAAGCATTTCTACCATGACCCACTCTATCAACACCACTTGTTATTTCCTCTTGAGAAAATGAAACTTTAGTTCTACCTTCTTCAACTACCTTCGATATGTAGAGATTTTTTAGTTACTTTATTTCCAACCTTCACTTTCGTTTACCGCCTCTAAACCCTACTCTCCACTCGTGGGGCTCAATAATAACATTACAAAACCATAGGCTAAAAAAATCAAAATACAATCAATAAAAAAAGATAACATAGAGGCATTCCATCACAAGAGGGAGGTACTTCCTAGTTAAAACACCCAACCTGACACTCTCCTAAACAAACAACCATAATTATTATTATTGATTTATAGGCCTTCTTGCTAGTGCACCTACAAAATTAGGGTTATATACATCTCACATGCACACATGCATATTCAAACCATTTCCTTAATCACCCACCCTAGAAAACTAGATCGACGAGGGATCCACAGATATGATTGTGTGACTATGATTTTCTACCTAATTGTATGCCTAACACATAGATCTACTAAATATATCAAAAAAAATCATCAAATGTCAAACAATAACACAAGTTGTAGTTTTTAGAAGGAAAACATCAAAGGGGCACGAGAAACAACATCATATCCACCGCCACCACTAAAAATAAACAAAGATCATGCCCTCGTTGTTAAACATAATACGATATAAATTGAAACAAAATGATGAGCAAACAAAATCAATAGAAAGATGCTAGCATTACATCACAAGAACATCAACGTTGGATGCCTACCTCACAAGAAAAATAAATGTCACATGTCCATTTTCAAGGTTTTCATTTTAGTTTAGGGTTAGAAGTTAGGATTTTTACTTCAATGACCATGATGAAGTCAGACGTAAACGACACCCGACACTAATGTCTACCATCAAATGGTTGCCTTATGTGAGATGTAGGTGTCCTCATTCCCTTTTTGAAACACCTATCAACATAATAATGGTTGATTGGTTACAAGATGAGTGTGTTTTGTTAAGTGTTCTCCTCACTTCCTCTATGATATCAAGAAACTCTAAAAATAGCCTTCTAAAATTACTATCAAATACATGCCTTATTATTCGAGTCGGATATTCCATTTAAATGCATCTTGGAGTTGCTTCTATGGCCATAAAAATCCTCATCCTCATAAAACCCTCCATGGATATGTGGGTACATGGTCATCTAAGTTACATAAATTAATGACTTTTTATTCTTCTTTTAAGGCTTTGTATCTGAAAATAACTATCATTCCATAAGTTATATCTAAAAATAACATCATTCCATAAGTTATTAACAAAATAAAGAAACAATAAAAAAAACAAATATTCATTACAATGCTCAATTCCATACAAAGAATAACTTTCATTTACACCATGCATACAGTGAAGATAGTACGTACATAGAAGTCATCGATTATATAAAGACATCAAGCAATTGCACCATTACATGGGCCTCAATAGTGATATTTATATTATATTATACTGTTGAAGGCTACTGTTGCAGTTATATCAACTTCATCATGACAATTAATTTGGTCAAGCATTTTAAATTTTACCAATGAGAAAATTTGAGGAGACATGTGACTTTATCATTTGTAAAGTTATGTATGAAATATTTGCGGATTGAGGAATATTCCATTATCAGATTAAACTCCCCATCTTCAAATATTTTGATTGACACTTCAATGTTGAAAAGACTAATCCCCTATCCCAAAATTTTAAAAAAATTCAAACAAAAATATTTGAGTAATGTCATGTGTAGCACCTTGTACATGAAATGACAGAATAACAATAGTTGTGGCTTCAAAATTTAATACATTGAATAAATAAATAGAGCCACATTTTCTGCCTTATTTTTTTGTAAGATTTTGGAATTGATCTCTAGTTAGTTGTGGAGAATAAAAAATTATGGAATTGATAAGTAGTTGATTAAAGAGATTGGAAATTGTATTGATTGTGAAGATGTACGAGTTTATTAGAAAACAAAGTTTTATGTTGGAATTGTAACTTTTTGTTTGTTTGTAAGATTGAGATATGGTTTTAAAGTGATTTGACAATTGTCAATTTGTACAAGTATCAATTGACGAGGTTATTAATGGTATGATTATGCTTTTTTAAAATAGAGATATGCATCCATTTTATCAATGTGTACAAGTATCAATTGTTGAGGCTATTAATGTTATGATTGGAATTTTTAAAAAATGAAAACGTGTTAATTTTAAATTTTTTTATTTAAGCAATTACAAAATGGTTGTGTTGGCTAGAAAATTTGTAGTTCGATTGCACTCAACAGTTCAGGGGACAACAATCCATCCTCTTTAATGGGGAGGTTCCCTTATTCAAACCAAAATCTGAACCCTAAAATATTTACAAATATACATTCTATTGAATCTTGATGAGGATGTTGGCTCCAATAAAATAATTTTATAATTTTGAATACAGAGAAAAAGATTAAAAGAAGAGTGGGCTTAAATGAAGAAAGGAAAGTGAGAACAACACTTTCAAATAAGAAGGAAACAAATCTTATTCTACACATGCATGTCAGTATAACTCAAGAACACACACATCTACATATAATGAAATCCACTATTGTAAACAAGATATAGATTGAATCAAAGTTCATTATTTCTTGACATACAAGTGTGAACTCAAAGTTTCAATATCCAAAATATGTAAATGTTGCATACGACTAAGCAAAGATAAGAAAGGAAGATATGATGAGCAAGAAAGAAAAGAGGGAAAGGTTTCTTCTTTTGTATTCAAAATCAATGCCCTTTACATCAAAATATCCAACATCCAATCCCTTTACAATTGAAATTGAAGCTTTATATAGGCAAGAAGGAAGGAAAAACTACTTGAACTAACTAGTTGTTTAATTAAGTGACCAATCACTTAATTACTCAAGGCACACTTAAATGACTTTACATTAAATAGTCTCTTTTACAAAAATAAATTCAATGACAAAATATAACTAGCTATGTGTAGTGCTAGAAGAAGGAAGAGAGGAAATATAAGAAGCATGAACTTTCAATTTTAACACGTGCATTCAGAACTTGGTGATTACATCTAATATTTTCATTTCCTTTTCTGAACTTGTTCCTTCGGAATGAGCTAAACCTTTTACAACCTCCACTATTACATTATTTAGCTCAGACAATTCCTTCATCTTTGCCTTATTCACGTTTTCAGTTTTTTACAGGTCGTCCTTAATAAGCTTCTTGAAGCCCTATTTGATTTGGTCTATTGAGTTCCGTTGGGATGAATTATCCTTAAAGAGATCACAACAGAGTGCACGTAGATTTGTAAATATCTTAGACTTCATAGATTCTCCCTTTTGGATAACATTTTGCAATTCAATAGAATCTTCTTCAAGAACTTTCATTCTCCATTCTACACTAAGGGACCATGTACAAGACATTGTTTTTAGAACACAATACCAAGCCAAGAACACAGATGCTAATCAAACACCACGATCAATAAGATGAAAGCAATTGGCAGAATAACTTTACACAAAACCTTTGCAAACAAATGAGCAGCAATATCATATAATATTATGGAACTCCATGAAATACAATGAGAATGGGCCTTGTTTATATAGGCAAGGAATAACAATCTAAGAACCAGTCAAGGTCGTAAATCAAGCCATAAATCATGGAAAGAACTAGTCATCAAAGAACTAGTCAAGTCCATAGATTTATGAGAGAACTAGACATCAAGGATCTAGTCAATACCATAGATCTATGAAAGAACTAGTCAATACCATAGATCAAGGAAAGAACTATACCTAACAACTAGATAATATCTCCTAATATCTAAATAAATAAAAAGAAATATCCACACACATAAGTGGGTGAGGATAAATACAATAAAGGTAAATAATATACCTAGGTGAACATGAGCTAAGGTAAATACCTACTCTAACAGTAAATATCTTAGACTTCATAGATTCTCCCTTTTGGATAACATTTTTCAATTCAATAGACTCTTCTTCGAGAACTTTCATTCTCCATTCTACACTAAGGGACCATGTACAAGACACTGTTTTTAGAATCATCAAAAATCTTCTCAGAGAGAAGGATTTTATCATCTGTAAGGGCCATGATATGAAGATCTTGAATGACATGTGCCAAAATTTTCACTTCTTTGTCAATGTTTTCAACTCTTGAGCTGATTTGCTTATGTGTTGAGATGATTTTATCATAGGTTTTGTAGGTCTCATCAATGAATTCCAATCTTGTGATAAGAATCTTCTCCACCCATGATTTTGCTGCCTTTTCTTGAGTTGCATGCTTGTGTATCTTAGCAATTGTTTTCAAATCAATATTAGTTGTTGCAACAGATTGTGGGAGGGAGGCTAAGGGAGATGGATTCAATGTAGTACTATATAATGAGAAGAAGGATTTGATGAATTTGGATAAAACCTGCACATGCTCTTCCAATTGCTCCTGATTTTTCTTACCCTTTTCAACCCTCTAAATTACTTTGGAAAAAGTATCTCTAAGGTTATGCACTTCACCTTCAGGGTTGATTCTCCTAAGGATATTATTGTTAGCTCAAAATTTGTCGCAAAAACCACATGTTCACTCTTGTCTCCTTTGGACTGAGCAATTTCCAGGAATTGTTGTCCTGAAACATCTAAGACTAGATGAGAGGAGGTTTTGGATTTCTTAGGAGGGGGATAAGTACAAAGGAATGCAACAACAACATCATAATTAGGAACTTCAATTTTGAATTTATCTTTCCTTTTCTTGTTATCAATCATGGGTTATACCCAAGAGAATGATTCTCCTAAATATTTACCCGAGGGAGGTAATGAGAGTGCAAGTGGTGGAGGAAGAGGTTGAGAGGCGGAAACTATCACAATACATATTCTAGCTTAGTCCTAATAGTGCTTGTCTTCCCTAGGTCTAGGGTTGCTACTTCAATAACATATTATTCCTCTTCATTATCTTCCTCACTTTCCTCCTCCTTCCCTTCTTCTTCTTCTTTCTTTTCACTTCCTTCCTCCTCACTTCTTTCTTGTTCAGTTTCCTATTTCTCTTCCTCTACTTTTTTAACACCACCTTCTTATACTATTCCTTGTGTTTCATTTTTCTTCTCTTATTCTTTACTTGGTGTTTCAATCTTCTTCCCACTTTATTTTGTTTTATGTTTCTTTACATATACTTCAGTACCAAGGTCATGTTGAGAAGGAGGAGATTGGTGAGGATTTGCGTAATGAGAAGTATTGAATTCCAATAGTTTATTATTAAACCATTGTTTGGTTCTTGATAGAATAGGGGCATTAAGATCATCTAGATTAGCCTTATCCTTTTGAGACCAGTCAATTGTTGGGAGATGAGTGAATTGAACATAATTAATGAATTCTTGAGCAAGTAGATCAGAATCATCAACAACCATGCCCTTAAGAACCTTGTACAATTCAAAATCCTAGATTTTTTGGAGAGACATCCTGCCATACATTCTTTTCCTTACCTCAAAATCATCATCACAATTTTCCAAATAATCCTCAATTGTACGCACGTGTAGGTAGGAGATACGAAGATTGTTGCTAATGAAGTTCTTTATGTCAAAGGATCCACTTTTTTGAAAATGATGTATGTGAAAAGAGGAGATATTTCTTTCAATGTTTTGAGCATTAAGAGCATACTTGCAACTATAATTTCCCAAGGATATGAGAAATTGTATGCCAAATACATTCTTTTCCCTATAGGTTATGTGAAGAAGGTAAAGTTTCCTAAAAATTTCAATCAAAACATTCTTATCACAACAATAGATGGGAAGTTTATAATAAAATCCTTCAAAACCTATTGTTCCGATGTATGAAAACTTTTAGAATTAGATAAAAAAACTTCCATAGAAAACTATCAGTTGTTTAACCCCTTGGGAAACTTTGCTAGTGACATTTCCCTCCAATAATATGACTAGAAAAATTATGAAAGAATCATTGATCCTTCTATAACGACTCTTTCTATTCTCATAAGACAACTAAGTGTAAAACTCAAAAATGGGGAGATTTTGTCTGCTTCCCTGGCTTGATAAGCCAATCCAAATCCTATACCCATCAATGCTATATGTTAAATATGAGGTCATATAAAAGGTTCTAGTTTGATGAACGTAAGTTATTTGTTGAGTTAGATTTTCACAAATTATTTCCCCACAATTAAGATTTTGTTTACCCTAACAAATCAAATTGATAAAGATGCACATCTATTATTAAAATTATTTAGTTGAGGGAATACCCATTATTCTTTCAAGAAGTGTTATGATGTCAGATAATCACTTAATGAAATCAGTTATGTAGAGATTATTTGGTAACTTGGATGGTCCTGTCTTCTTTACCTTTAACCAGGACTTGGCAAGATTTAATGATACTTGTTTGGGGTCAAGTCAAATTCCTTCTATACATTAGCCATAATTAATACTTTGGAATTGTCAAAAGCAGGGATGCCCAGGGCCAAGTTAATCTTATGTGCATCTAGTTGAGTAATTAACTGTCCTTGAGGGTATTTCAATTCTTTGGTTTTTGGATCAAATCTAGAATCACAAGCCAAAAAGGTATCATTACATTCCCCAAATTAGGAAAACGTCCAGGATGGGCCAAACCACTGCCTAGGATTCTATGAGTTAATGGAGTTGGGTTACTATCTTTCATTCTTGCTCGGGATTCATTTAGGTCCATGTGTTTAATATCACTATCTCTAATTTTAGGTACTGAGGTCTCAAGGGAGGAAATGGGTTCATACCCAACATAATGGAACTTTATTTTTCTCAAATTATACACTCACATAGAGACAAATAAGATTTTATAAGAATTTATTGAGAAATCAGGGAAGGATGGCACTAAAATAGAAGAATGATTCAAAAGGAGTGCAAACTAAAGTGAAAAAACTTACAATTGAATGGGAAAGAAGGTACCCTTCTAATGATCACAATGCACCTTAAATTTTTGAAAAAAAATGAGAAATGAGGAAGAAATGACTGGAAAACCTCCTTTAGGAGACACGAAAATGTCAAGGCAGAATAAGCTTGGATTCACAAATTGGAGATAAAATGGGCAGAATAACTCATAGACAATGCCCTAAAATTTGATGTGTTTTCCAAAATATTATTAAGGAGGATAATATGTTTGTGGGAGGTCCAAAGGTATAATTTTACGCAACACATAAACACCCGATTTAGCCTATTGAAGGTTTAAAGCAAGAGAGTTGGGGAAGTGGGCACTATCGACATTAAAATTTTCCTCTGTAATTTCTATTTTATTAATGTATGTATTAGGAATAGGATGTTGTTAAGTATAATTAGTAGTGGCATCCAATAGAAGATAACGACGCCGTCAGTACGGTGTCGCCAATAATGTAAAGTACGGTAACAATCAAAGTACAATGGGAATGTTGTAAAAAGTAAATATTTGTCGTAAGTGGTCCGGTAATGTTAAAATGTCAAAGTTGGGATAAGTAGAGAAGTAGGGTCTACATGATTAGGAATTAGAAATATTATATTTATAATAAGGACAAAGAGTGATGTCATAAATATTTTGTGTATTTTATTTGTGGAAAAGTCTAAAAAGGTGGAACCCATGTGAGATGATAAGGTTTATCTTATCTTAGAAGATAAGCCTACATGTAAAGGCAAGAGTTTAGGCATGGAATATGATTGGCCGGAAGAGATTTCCTATCCTATCTTAGAGATAAGGTGGATAAGCCTGAATTCCTATAAATAAAGAGGCCACCCCCCCTCATTTAGCATAGAGAGAAGTAGTGAGAAATATTGTATGAAGGAAGCCATCATTTTGAAGGTGTGTTAAAGAAGCCATTAAGAGGTGTAATTGTGAAGTTTCTTCCATAGTTATTGTTTGAAGGCAAGTGAAGTTAATAACACTTGAAGAACCTCATGGGTGAGATTGTAACAATTTCATGTTGATATTATAATTTACACTGATATTTCAGATTTATCATTATTCCTTCTTATCATAGTTTATGGTATTCTTGTGTTATGTTTGTTGTTTTGTTTCCAGATTACATCCACCAAACTAAGAGTTGTGCATTAGTTAATAATCATAGCACGAGGAGTTCCCGGTGAAGAATTATCATAGTGTCGGATTGGTGTTGACATTTTGGTTTCGTTGCCGGGACCATTCCTCGTTGGTGGATTTTCTGGAGAAATATTCCCACTTAGTCAGAAAATATTTGGAGGGTAACCTTGTTTTTACTGTGCATAGTAGTTACCATGGTAAAGTCACTTTTTGCTGTGAATAACATTTACCACAGTAAAATCACTTTTTACCGTAAATAGTATTTACCACAGTAACTTCACTTTTTACTGTAAATAGTGTTTACCACAATAAAGTCAGTTTTTACCACAGTAAGTCAAGTTTTACCATAGTTTACCATGGTCATTTCTATTTTCTATTATAGTGATTCCAATTATTTGTGCACATAAGTCTTGTTGATTGTACTTGTGGGTTGGTATTTCACTATGGTTACTTTTGGAAATGGGGAAAATTCTTGTTTTTTCAGTCCAATTTAATGAAGATGCTTCCTCTTTCATTCAAGAGTTTAAACGATCTTGTATTTGTAATGGCCTTATAAGAAGGGAACAATGGACTGAATTTTTTTCTACCTTTTTGGATGGTTCAGCCCTTCGGTGGTTTGAAACACTAGGTGACAATGTGAAAAACTCATGGGATTTATTAACTGAAAGTTTTCTTGAAGAATTTGGTGAACAACAAAAATATGCAGATCTCATGATTGATATCACAAAGTTAGCCCAAGGAGAGAAGGAGAAGGTAAGGGATTATCATGCTCATGTTCTAGAGCTAAGGAGGAAGCTCGATGCCCAGATTCGAAAGGAAGGATTAGCGGATGGGTTAATGAATGGCGTGGATAATCTCCTTTGTAAGCACTTCATTCTTGGGATGAAGCCAGAGATTAGACAACAAGTGAAGTATGACCGCCCAGCTACCATTGAACAAGCAAATGAGATTGCAAGAAGGCAAGAAGAAAGCATGGAAGAGGAGCCCAAAGAAATTGTTGCTAAAGTAGAGCCTACACCAGTACCTTTGGTCCAGAATCCACAACCACTCTCGGTGAGCACAAATCTTTCTCCTAGTACATCTATTGAGTATGAAGATCTGCTCAGGAAAATAGGTCAGTTAACTATTAATCTTCTTCAAGGAAAAGAATTTAGTTCTCAGGGAGGAGATAGAGGTCCAAAAATAAATATTTCTGAAGTTGTATGTTATGGTTGTTATAAAAAATGTCATTATAAGTATAATTGTCCAGATAGAGCTTCTACATCTGGTACAAGAGATAATGATAAAGGGAAAGCACCTGTGAATTCTTTTGATGTAGTAGATAAGAGCATAAATAATGAAGTAGATGTGTTTGTAACAAAAAGAAAGAAAGAAAAAGATAACCAAGATGGAAATGATCCTAAGAATATGAAAGGAGAAACTAGTAAGAAACATAGGAGAAGAAAGTTGGGTGTGCAGGATTTTCTGATTTCACAGGGACAAGGACCATACTCCATCTTAGACGATCTGTCCAAAAGGCCTGCAAATATTACATATGGTCAACTCTTGGCTATGTCTTCTAAGAAGAGGCGGGAGTAGCGAAGTGGACTCAATGCCCAACGAAAGGAGGTTGAGGTACCTATTTTGGAGGCAGAGGTGGATCCTTATGCTTCACAAGACGAGGTATTATGTAATGGTATTTCAATTCATGATGTCTTAGTTGATGGAGATGTTGCAGTTCATGTAATGACCGAGTCTGTAATGAATATGTTAGGTTTAAAAATTGATCGCCCCTCAACACTTATGTTAAGGTCATTGAATAAAGGAAAAACTAAACCAGAAGGTGTAGTTTCAAATGTGGCAATATCTGTTATGGGTGTTGTATGTGTGGTAGACTTTCAGGTAATGAAAAATGGTACTGTTGCGTACCCAATGTTGTTGGGAAGACCATGGCTAAGGAGAGTTCATGCAAGAAACTATTGGAATGAATGATTCATGACACTTGGACATGGTAGAGAGAGGGTGAAGATAAACATGATCCCTCGGCATCATAAGGCAGAACCTGTGGATTCAAGTGATGAAATTGATGATTGGACATCCTCTGATTACTCGAGTACTAGTGAAGTGGACACTGAAGATGAAGAAAGTGAGGTTGATGTTTCGGTCATGGATATCCTTCCAGTCACACCGAATCATGATCCCATAAAATTATCTGAATAATAAATTGATGATCGTTTCTAACAAATAAAGATTGGTGATGTTGTGATGGAGAGTGCGAAGGAATCCTACCTCCAACTCTTTCGAAGGTACATACACATATTCACTTTTGATTACAAGGAACTCTGTCAAGTAAGTTGGGTAGAACATTCTATTGAGCTGGTAGATGGTGCTAAGCCTATAAAGTAAATGCCATATAGAATGAATCCTAATTTTTCTAAGACTGTAAAAGAAGAAATAGATAAGTTGCTTGATGCAGGATTTATATTTGATGTGGAGAATTCAGAATGGGTTTCTCCCATTGTGATCTCAATAAAAAAGAATGGGAAGCTACGCATTTGTGTTGATTATAGGAAGCTCAATAAGGCAACAAAGAAGGATCATTACCCTCTTCCATTCTCAGATCATATTTTAGACGAAGTAGCTGGCTAGGAGTGCTATAGTTTTGCTGATGGATATAACAGATACAACCAAGTTTGTATAGCAGAGAAAGATCAGCTGAAAACCACGTTCACCACTCCTTGGGGAACGTTTGCTTATAGAGTTATGCCTTTTGGGTTGTGTAATGCTCCAGCAACGTTCCAGCGCTTGATGAATAGGGTGTTTGAACTTTACATTGGGAACTTCATCAATGTATTTCTGGATAATTTTTACATCTATGGGAGTAAGATGGACCACCTGCACCAGATAGAGACAACATTTCAAAGGTTAGATGAAGCACAAGCCTCACTAAACCCTACAAAGTGTGTCTTTGGATGTTCTAAAGGTGTTTTGTTAGGGCATGTTGTATCCAAAGATGGTATTGGTATTGATCCTGATAAAGTTTCAAAAATCAAAGAGTTACCATTTTCTATGAATAGAAGTAAGTTGAGATCATTTTTAGGCCATGTGGGTTACTATAGAAAGTTCATCAAGAATTTTTCAAGGATTACACAACCACTAACCCAGTTCTTGAAGAAGGATGTTACTTATGAACCAGGAAATAAGGCACATGAAGCTTTTGAACAACTGAAGGAAGTCCTGGTGTCTTCACCTGTTTTAAAGAATCCAGATTGGAGCAAGCCATTCATTGTGTATACTGATGCCTCAGATGCAGCACTAGGAAGTACTCTGAGCCAAAATGATGAAAATGGGAATGATCATCCAATTTACTTTGGGAGCAGAAAAATGAGCAGTGCTGAGGTAAATTATACTGTAACTGAAAAAGAGGATCTAGCTATCATTTTTGCTGTAAAGAAGTTTAGGAATTACTTGCTAGGGCAAAAATTTATAGTTGTAACAGATCATCAGGCTCTAAAATATATTGTCAATAAGCCTAACCCATCAGGGAGGATAACAAGATGGATAATTTTACTACAAGAATTTGAATTTGATATTATAGATAGGCTAGGAAAGAAGCATTTCAATGCATATGCACTCTCTTGAGCCTATGATGGTTTAGGTTCGCCTTGTGATGATGATGATTTCCTAGATGCAACATTGTTATCTCTTGACACAATCCCTAGTGAATACATAGATATTTGGAATTATCTAAATGAATTCAAGTTTCCTGATGGTGCCAATGCAAAGACTAAGAGGAAGATTACTCAAGCCAGTCATCCATATTCTATTCTACATGGAGTATTATTTTGAATATGACCTGATGGACAGTACAAGAGGGCAGTTGGCTGTGATTAAGGGAAGAAGTTGATAAAATAATTCCACAATGGTACATGTGGAGGACACTTCTCTGGACAACTTACAGCAAGAAGGATCCTGGACGCAGGTTATCACTGGCCCACTCTTTTTAGAGATTGTTTTAATTATTGTAAGACATGTGATATTTGTCAAACACATGGTAACCGTAAGACTTCATCAGCTCCATTATGCCCTATTCTTCCACTTGGTCCATTTGAAAAGTGAGGAATAGACATTGTAGGTCCACTTCCAACTACCCCACGCTAAAATAAGTATATTGTAGTTGCCATAGATTATTTAACCAAGTGGGTTGAAGCTAGGCCATTGAAAACAACTTCCATGGATGAAGTGGCAAGGTTCATATATGAATGCATTGTCACCAGATTTGGTTGCCTATTAGAAATTGTAACAGATCAAGGAAGCCACTTCATTAATGAGGTGGTAGAAGCCCTAGTCAACAATTTTTCTATTAAGGACAGGAAGGCAACAACATACAATCCAAGCATAAATGGAGGTGGAATGAACAAATTTTGTGTTGTGTCAAATTCTAGCAAAGATGCAGCCTTGAAGGTACATAAGTGGGATAAAAAGATTCATGCAGCATTATGGCAAACATCAAAGTCAGCAACATGATACTCCCCATTTAAGTTGGCTTATGGCATTGATCCAGTTCTTCCTATTGAGTTTGATATTCCCACTGTGAGAGTTATGAAAATGAAAGGATGGATGAAAGTGATTCAGTAAAAGAAAGGTTGGTACATCTTCATTTGCTAGAGGAAATGAGGGAAATAGCGAAGGATACAAGCTATAAGAAGAAAATGAAGCAGAAGGAATACTTTGATCAAAAGATCTATTGGTCTCCATTTCATGTGAATGACTTGGTTCTAGTATATGATTCCAGATACAAAAAAAGAAGACATAAAATTTCTTCCAAAGTGGATGGGGCCCTACAAAATAGTAGCTGTGCATGAAAATGGTACATATCGACTGGAAGAATTAGATTATACTCCCATTATAAGATGGGTCAACCATGAAAAGTAAAATATTTTGCAGGCACCAGCTTCAGAATGTCCATAAGAGTTTACTTTGAGGACGGAGTAGAAGTTAGGAAGGGGGACAATGTCGACATTAAAATTTTCCTTCGCAATTTCTATTTTATTAATGTATGTATTAGTAATAGGATGTTGTTAAGTATAATTAGTAGTGGCGTCCAATAGAAGATAACAGCGCCGTCAGTACGGTGCCGCCAATAATGTAGAGTACGGTAACAGTCAAAGTACAATAGGAATGTTGTAAAAAGTAAATATTTGTCGTAAGTGGTCCGGTAATGTTAAAATGTCAAAGTTGGGATAAGTAGAGAAGTAGGGTCTACATGATTAGGAATTAGAAATATTATATTTATAATAAGGACAAAGAGTGATGTCATAAATATTTTGTGTATTTTATTTGTGGAAAAGTCTAAAAAGGTGGAACCCATGTGAGATGATAAGGTTTATCTTATCTTAGAAGATAAGCCTATATGTAAAGGCAAGAGTTTAGGCATGGAATATGATTGGCTGGAAGAGATTTCCTATCCTATCTTAGAGATAAGGTGGATAATCCTAAATTCTTATAAATAAAGAGGCCGGCCCCCATCATTTATGATAAAGAGAAGTAGTGAGAAATATTGTATGAAGGAAGCCATCATTTTGAAGGTGTGTTAAAGAAGCCATTAAGAGGTGTAATTGTGAAGTTTCTCCCATAGTTATTGTTTGAAGGCAAGTGAAGTTAATAACACTTGAAGAACCTCATGGGTGAGATTGTAACAATTTCATGTTGATATTATAATTTATACTGATATTTTAGATTTATCATTATTCCTTCTTATCATAGTCTATGGTATTCTTGTGTTATGTTTGTTGTTGTGTTTCCAGATTACATCCACCAAAGTAAGAGCTGTGCATTAATTAATAATCATAACACGAGGAGTTCCCAGTGAAGAATTATCATAGTGCCAGATTGGTGTTGATAGCACACAAGGAACATGAGAAGAAGTTCCCTTGGTTCCCACCTAGAGAAACTTAACCGATGGTGGATAGGAGGTGGTTGTTTTGGAAATGCGGTGCATGCAAGAAATGAAGGAAAAAGTTCCCCAAGTTTTAGTTGGGTCTAATAAAGCCAATAAAGGTGAAGATAGCGAAAAATTCGGCCGAGTGGTGAAATAACAGAACTGAGGAACACGGTGGAGAGTATCGGTCAATCCTGATTTATCTGATTGACCTGATTAAGTGCAGATGATGGAAGTTTGGGGTATAAGAGGAATGATGTAACAATTCCTCATGTTCCTCAAGGATCCGACTTAACCAATTTTGCCTCAACAAACACAAAATTTGACTAACTCTTTTCATTCTTTTTTCAAATAATGACTTAACATAGGGAAATGATGACCATAAATGCAAATGACTTACCCATGATTCAAAATGTTCATTTTTTTCGACATTTGAACTGATCTATGAAAAAATTGGCTCTTTCTAGGGCTTTACTTGGATTGAACTAAGTATAGACAAGATAAAGATTCAAACTCCAGAATCTCAAGGTTTACTAGACCAGTGCCTTATCCATTGGAAAAAATATAGAAGAACGTACTAAAGAGAACTAAAACAAAGGAAATACAAACAAACATGGCCAAAACAAAGCCAAAAACATAAACTATGTACAAGGGATAGAAACCCACTCAACACTTATATGAATTGAGATATTTCTCGCTATATGGAAATGGGACAGGAGTCTCATTCATTTAGATCAGGTAATGTGTATTTTCACTGTAAAAGTTTTGAATCTGAAAAGGACCAATCCAGAGGGAGTTAAACTTGTCATGATTGCCACAAGGCTCCCTTCTCTTGTCCCAAAGTAGAACGAGGTTTTCAACTTGGAAATTATGAGACTTGGTATTCTTATCAAACATTTGTTTTACCTTCTGTTGATGATCTGAAATATGATCTACCACATGTACTCTTGATTCTGTTATAATATAACACATTATATAACATGTAAAATAGTTATGTAGTTGTTCGGTTGGTAACTGTATAACCACCTCTCTCTTCAATAAATACACTCTGCATGTTCATCATTTAGACAGTGCAGTTTTTGCCTTCTGTATTCTTTCTTCTCTTTGCATATTCTAACATTGGTATTAGAGCGTTAAGGGTTGTAGTTCGAGGAAGCCATTAAGAGGCACGAATAGCAAACTCGAGGAAGCCCTATTAAGGCACGAGTTTGGAAAAACGCCATTGGAGGAAGACGGGTTGCAGTGAAGTGTGTGTGAGGTTGATGGTAAGATCGAAGCCATTCCTGCATAACAAGGAAAAAATCGTGGAAGGGATTCGTAAAGAAAATGAGTTTGTATGCACAGTCGATGATGATAAAGTCATGAAAGAAGGGAAAAATCATGGGTTTTTTCACCAAAAATCACGGCGCGGGCAGGACACAGGACAGATGCGGGGGACAGACACAGGCAGCACGGACAGGAGGGCAACGCGGGCAGGAGGCGCTGGTAAAGGGCAGAATTCGTAAAATCGTGAGGGAAAACTTGTGTAAAGTCTACAATCGTGGGAGCAGAGTGCACAAAAGTGTGGGAAGGAGAAGACGTGAGAGAAGAGTCGACTGTCGTGGCCAGCACCAATAAACAACAAAAATCATAGGTACCTGCAAAAATCACTTTAAGGCAGAGTCGTTTGACAGAAGGTCGGTGAAATAATATTATTTTCAACAAAGCTATTCATTCACCTTTGCGTAATTACTTTTAATACTTTTAATATTACTTATTGGAATAAGTAATTCTTTTGGTGAAATAAGTATTATTTTATTGAGTGTGGGTAAAACTATTATTTTATTCTTTCTATTCTTTTGGAATAATAAAATGGCAAATATATCACACTTGACGTTGCAGGAGACACAAAAGTTAACGGGCACAAATTTCAATGTTTGGAGTCATAAGATTTTAACGGTTGCAGAGTTTCGTGATTGCGATAAAATCATCAAGGGTGATGAAAGTTGACCAGCAACGAACTTCGAGGATTATGACAAACGTCATAAGGAAGCGTTATTACTTCTCAAGTTATCGGTGTCGGATGATTTGATACCGGAAGTGCGGAATGCCACTGTGGCAAGCACGTTGTGGACCAATCTGAGGGATAAATATCAGACGTCAGAGAAGAGTCGGGTTTTATACCTAAAAAATATGATCTTTTCAGTAAAGTTACAGGAAGGCGGATCGCTGTCTGAGCACCTATTTCGGATGAAAGACCTCCGAGACCAAATATCTTCCATCAACAAAAAGGTGGACAATGATGATATGGTGGCTCTGGTTTTGAACAACTTACCTTCTTCGTATGAGTCATTTGTGTAGGCACTCCATTTAATGGTTGAAAGTCAAACACTCACGTTTGACAAGGTGAGTTCCTACATGTTGCAAAAGGAACGGAGACAACTTCAGGAAAAATCTAATCATGACCATGCAGAGAGTGCTCTTGTCACTCAGTCAAAGGGAAAGTGGAAACGTCACTCGGGTGAATCTTCCACTCGGTATCAGGTCACATGTTATTACTGTCACAAGGTTGGGCACCTCAAGAGGGATTACCAGAAGCAGATGTATGATCTTTCGAAGCAGAACAAAAAGCCATGTAATGAGGAACATGTGGCAGCAATTGCAGAAGAACGGGATTCGAATGACGAGTATGATCTTTACTGTCTTACGACATCATGCTCAAATGATAGTGGTACCAGTTGCTGGATTATTGACTTTGGTGCGTCTGCACACTTTTCATGTCGTATGGACTAGTATGTTTCATTTACTGCAAATATTTGTTTTGAATTAGTAGTACTTGCTGATGGAGAATCGCTTGCAGTAGAAGGGATAAGAGATATATGCATTGTATTAAATAATGCTCATAAATTGTTGGTACGGAATGTTAGATATGTACCTTCTTTACAAAATAATCTTCTATCTATTCGTCAATTGACTGAAAATCCCAATATTTCTGTGGATTTCTATGGAAAGAAGTGTGTTGTATCTGATGTGAAACAGAGACAGATAATTGCCCTTGGTATTGGGTAGGTGGTCAGTATTAGCTTGTTGATCCGGCTACGATCAACATGAATGCACATGTTGAGGACAGCTCCACCATTCAGGATGTGTAGGAGGCTGCAATGCCTTGGGAGGAAGCCATTCCTCACAAATCTATTGACTTGGATACAGTCAACCTACATGCACCTATTGTGGAGGGAATATCCACTATACTAGGTGTACGGAAGTCGGACATGCCTTGGGAGGATGGATTTCCTCATTTTGAAGAGCAATTTGTTGTGGACGGAGACTCCACTATTCCAGATGCATTGACGATGCATGGTGAGATGGCATGCCTAGCCACTCACTCAGAGGTCCTTGCTTGAAGAATAATACAACATGAACAGTTTGCTCATTGTGTTGTGAAGGATCTTTCCCAACAGAGGGGGATAGATGAGCAAATAGATAAGACGGAGATGGTTATTTCTCCTACTATTGAGGAGTTGGTTCTAACTCCTGCACAGATGGTCACATTCTTCTTATTTGAGCACTACATGGTGGTGCAAGGACGTGATCGAGGTGACTTTGATTACAGTATAATTGAGTCTTTGTACAGACTCCTACAGGCTACACAAGCCTGGAATAGATTTTCTAATCCACATCTTCGAGGTTCTGATTTCAGCCATTAGTGATTCATCACTGGTCAATGAATCACGAAACAGAGAACCAGTGGACCACTTGCCATATATTTTGTTCATGGGACCAGATTTTTGTTTTGTGGTTTGTCTTCATTCGACAACTACATCACAGTTAAGGACTGCTGATTTTAAAGTACAACTTATGGCACAGTCTATAGATGTAATGACTAAACATATGGGCTTTAGGATATTTGTAAAATTTCAGGACAAAATTTGTCTTGTTTCTGGTTTAGTCATTGAGAGGGGGTGTTAAAATATAACACATTATATAGCATGTAAAACAATTATGTAGTTGTTTGGTTGGTAACTGTATAACCACCTCTCTCTTCAATAAATACACTCTGCCTGTTCGTCATTTAGACAGTGCAGTTTTTGCCTTCTGTATTCTTTCTTCTCTTTGCATATTCTAACAGATTCTTCAAGTTTCGGTACTACAAGATCCTTTTTTCGAATGCATCTTTAAATTGACCAATTTCAATGGTTTTGGCAAGATGTAAGGCAGGAAGTTCAAGTGTTACTTAAAACTAAGCATACATTCTGTATACCAATTGAATTAGGGACATTCTGATGGTTCTTTTAGGTTTTATGTGTTTTTCCCATAAAACATCATATAACTTCTTGTGGTAGTTTATCTGTGATCCATCAACCTCCTTATTATGGTCATCAATTTCTTATTAGTTGACTTTACTTGTCCATTGCCTTGTGGATAATTTTTATAAGAGTGGGAAAGAGAAATGCCATACCCATAGTAGAAATCAATGAGTTTGTAAGATGAAAAATTTGGAGCATTATCTGTCACAAGCTTGTTAGGTACTCCAAAACAAACTAAGATGTTCTCCTTAATGAAATCACAAACAACTTCAAAATTTGTTCTCTTCACGAGAATTGTTTCTACCCATTTTGTAAAATTGTTTTTTGTTGTCATAACATGGGTATGTCCTGCATTGGAATTTATTAAGAGTTCCAATAAATTCAAGTCCCCATTGGTGGAATGGCTCCTCGATCACCACAAGTTTTAGCAGAAAGGTTTCTAATTTAGGCCTTCCAACAAATGTATGACATGTTTCACACTTAGAAACCCACTTGATTGCATCTTTAAAAAGTGTTGGCCAATTGTAAACTCTACGAAGGATCTTGTAAGAAGTCACATGATAAGAGAAATTCCCACTATGGGCTTGATCATGATAAGCCTTTAATATCCTTTTTTGTTGTTCTTTGTCCACACAACTCAGAAAATAAACATCAATCCCTTTTCAGGAGAGAGAATTATCCCATTAAATGTACTTTATTGGTTTGAGTTTAAATGCGATTTTTCTTTGTCACTGAGATGTGAAGGACATTATCCACATGAGGAAGTGAGCAATATTGGAATACCACTCATTTGTAGAGCTAAGGAACAAAACCGTTGGCATTTTTGCAGGTTTATCATTACTTGAATCTTCACCTATACCTTTTGCTATCAACTGACGTAGACCTTGTCCTCGTACAATTTGGTGTGTTTAATGTCATTATAATATTCATGTACTTTGGAAATCCAATTGTCTCTTTTAGAACCAAACTCTTGGTGTGTCAGGATGGATTTAACAGTAGGATCAACCCAAAAAAGGTGGTAGAATGAGAGTTGAGAATATAAAACTTGAAATTGTTTACTTCCTTGACTACAACGAAAGCATGCTTTTCCATTTGAGAATATTTAAATTCATGAGGCTTCAAAACATAACTCATGAAAGCAATAGGTTCTTAAACTTCATATGTGTTTTTAAGGACTAGAATGGCTGAAAGAGTATGTTCAAATGCATAACAATAAATGATAAAATCCTTATCAAAGTCAGGATAGACAAGGAAAAGAGTTTTTGCAATTGCTTTTTATCTCATCAAAATCCTTCTTTCCTTCAGAGCTCCAATATAAAGATTGTTTTCCTTTCATTATTTTAGCTATGTGCTGGGTTAACTCAACAAAGCATGGGATGAACCGTAAAAGAAAATTAATCTTACCAAAAAAATAATAAACACCTTTATTACTAGTGGAAAGAGATATCTTTTTAATTTCATGCACTCTTTCTAGATCAATCTTGATCCCTTACTTTGAAACGATGTGACCAAGAATTTTCCCTTTTGTTACTCCAAACATAGAATTTTTTAGATTAAGAGATATACCATGAGCTCTGCATCTCTAAAGAACAAGTTTGAGGTGCTAAAAAGACCATTCCTATCTTTAGAGAAAACTGTGAGGTCATCTAGGTAAAAAAAAAAAATTATTTTTGAGATCTTCAAAAGCTAAATCCACTGCTCTTTGAAATGTGGCTCCAACATTAATGAGCCCAAAAGGAATTCTTTTGTAAGAAAAATTTCCCCACTAAGTTGTAGAAGTTGTTTTGTGTTGATCCTGAATATTCATCTCAATTTGATTAGAGTCTGAAAAATCATCAAGCATTGACAACATTTCTACACCAATTATTGCTTGCAAGATTTGATCTGTAATAGGAAGGGGATAGTTATCTTTTAGAGAGGCATGATTCAAGTTACAAAAGTAAACACAAATTCTTGTCTCACCATTTTTCTTACCAGGAAAATATCTATTTTAGATAATTAAACACTTTTCACCAGAGCTTAGAACTGGAGGGCTGGTGGGACTCCACCCATTACATTAGATATAAGCTATTAAGATCCAACACTAGAACAAACCCAAGAATTACCGACGGCACACCAACAACAAAGACCGCCACACCCCACTCTCTTAACAACCCCTAACAAGGCACACCAGCTACAAAGACCAACCAAACCCTCACACATTACCACCTTAAATAGGGATAATGCATGAGGGGTGAAAGAAGCAAAAAATAGACTGCGAGCCACTGATACAACAATCAGGAGAAATAAATTCCTTCCGAACCGGACTTTACAGAGCCAAGCCAACTAAGCCTAGGGTAAAAAAACAGAGCCATGCCAACAAGTACGATGCATGCAAAGCCTAGGGCAACAAAACAAAGCTAGACCAACATCCCCAACATCGACAACCAACAACCCCACTCATAGGCACAACATCGGCAAAAGAAAACCCCACCCTCTCACATCCACAGCCAAAAGACAATGATAGCAACACCAAAAGACCCACCACCAATAAACAATCTTCCTCCATTAAGAACCACGCTCGGACTGGTGAGGATAACAACCAACGGGGACCATTCCACTCTTTAAGCACAATCATCCTCAAAATTTGAAACATGTCAAACCTTCAATCTCCCATTCAAAAGCTGAGGACGTGTCAATCCAAAAGAAAAACCACTAAGGACAGAGATTTCTTCTTGATTTGGTGCTTAAGGAACTAGGATATCCCAAAATAAGAAGAAAAAGGGAATAAGAACAATCCCCCATCTAAACAATGAAACCAGATTCTGCCCAAATCCCTCCAACCCACCCGCTTCCAACCCCTTTTGAAAAAATGAACCATCAAAGGTCGATCAAAAATACAGGAAGGAAATCCCCTTAGCGACCACTCCTTCAAGGTAAAAGAACCCCCACCTAGATTCGACCCATAAGCCAAACCAAAACCGAACTGCTATGTGGGACCCCCATCAAGATCTGAATTGGAAAAGACAAGGGCAAGAAGAAGAGTTGGGACCTGATTTGCGTCTAACCCCACCATCGGAGCCTCCACTCCTTGAATAAACTCTAAAACTGGTGAAGCCCCTTTAGGCTGGGGCTCAACATCCAACACGCCGGCGAATGTTGTAAATAGGAATAAAACTTAACCAAATTTGACACCAAATCTTCAACAGGAAAAAGAGAAATCGAAACATGGCCAAAATATCACCTGATAGCTACCAAGAAAGCCTTCACATCCTAACTAAGAAGGAATCCTGCAAACTGACAAGCTTCCTCAAAAATCCCATCTACCAATCTCTTCTCAAGCGGTCTGGAGTGAATTGCTAATCCTTTCATACAATGCTCCACCGAGCATAAACTGAGATGGTCCATCTTAACCACCTCGCGTAACTCTTTCACCCACTACCACATCTCTCTCCATTGTCGTGGCAAGCCCTCAAGGCTTGCTCGATCCATAACCCTAACACTTCTATCCCCCAACTCCTTTTCACTCTACTACCGGGATAATATTTGCAACCCAAACAGAGTGGTGAATGGGAAAAATAATCTTATCCTTCAACAAATTTTAAATTTTTTGGTAAAATTTTCCTACAATTTTGGGATTTTATGTCCTTTGTTTCTATCTAAAAGGTTGAATATTAGGCTTTAGGGGAATATATATATATATATATATATATATATATATATATATATATATATATATATATATATATATATATATATATATCTTGGTTTAAAATATTTCAAATCTTCATAAGAGTAGGTTATCACGTCAATGTAATCTTTTAAAAGTCTCACAAACTTCATCTTTTCTTCAATGAAGCAACATTTACCATTATTAACAAATTTAGGATCTTCATCACTTCCTAAATTCATCCTTTCACATTCATATGATTGGCCAATATTTTGTGACAGCTTGCTTTTGATAAAATGGTCATGTTTATCAAAGAGATATTCTTTTTTTATTAATGGCAAATAGTTTTGAAGGGACCATACCCTATTACAAAATAGGCTCAACAGCCAGATAAACATGATAACATAGCAAAAAAGGATCTGAATCCAGATATTACAATAATCCAGACAGTAGTCAAAAGAGAAACTACTATGAAAAAGCAAGATAGGGATAAAACTTTAAATAAATAGCATAAAAACAACATATTATCAGCAAAAAAATAGAAACTTGATTGCATCCATCCTGCTCATAAGATATTATTTCTTCGAAGCCCTATCTATTCTTGATTTGATCGTCTGCAGAGAGGTAAATAGTGCTAGAATGGTGACATGCGCAGGGTCATTTACATCCAGTTGTGAGATGATCTAGTTTCTTTGCTTTTCTGTACCCCAAATGTCCTCAGGGACTCCACTCAAAATAATGATGCTTTTGACCTATTGATCAAGAAAATCACATATAGCTTTGAAGATGGCCATATTGTGATCGTGTCTATCCTTAGATTTCCCAAGTCTATTATCCAGAGAATTCAATTTCTTGTATATTTCATTTGTCTGATCTGTCCCAATACCAACATTCCCATTCAACTTTATTTTCCCCTTTTGCTTATTTAGATCTTTTTTGATACTTTCCACCTCATTTTCCAATATTTCCATTATGTGGAGAAGATTATCCTTCTCTTGTTGAGTAAAATTGTCTTGCCCTGCATTACTGATGTGTAACAGATTGTGGGCTATTTCAATATCCTTCCTGCTCCTAAGGACACGACCGGAGGAAGAGGGGGTTGCTTTAGAGAATGAAGGGTTTTTATTCTTGACATTTCTATGATTGGGAATGGTGGTCAGGTTAACAGTGGGAATATTGTGAATGGGAATGTGCGGGGTGGCGAGGGTAGCGAGAATGGCAGGAAAATTGATGAGGCAATTCCTGTGAAGGAGGAAGATAAGCCCTTGATAAAAGGAATGGCCCTGGTATGCTTTTGAAAGTCAAGAATGGAATGCTTCATTGAATTCAAGAGATAGTGTGAGAAGCATACATATAAATTTGTCCGAAAATTATTTAGAAAGATCAAGTTTTTTGTGGGGACAGTGATGTACCAACCTTCAAGGGAAATAAATATAACCATCATTCTTGTAATTTCATCAAAGGGTTCCGGTACAGAACTCACCTTAATGCCAACCATAACAAAGAGGAGCTCCTCCCCTGTTTCAACAAACTTCTTTGCTTCAGCATTTTTGTCCACCCGTTTGCTGAAAAACCTGTTTCCATCTAATGCAAGACCCGTAACCTCAACAATAATCTCCTCTTTCACCAACACTTTTTTCACTCCATACTTAACCTTCCTCTCATTCCAATCTGTAGCAAAACACACCAAAATGTTCTGGTTGTGACCTTGGATTTTCTTGATAAATCTGGTGACGCCCCCCATCTGAAGATAATTCCACATCTCAATGTTATCTTTCCATGTGGGATCATAGTTGGGTTCTAACTGACACGGAGCTCCCCCCATTTTCCTATCTTTGCTATTTTCGTGCTTGAAACCACCCGTAAATAAGTTTTTTTTGTCTTTCCTAGACCGGTTTTTAACCATCCAATTACAAGTCTGTGGAGCATGCGAATTTTGATGATTATAAATATAAGTACTCCTTTCCCATGTGCTAACTTTCTTTTCCAATAAATCCCATGAAATCCCATTAGTGATTGTACATAAGATGTAAACGCTTATATTTATCCTTGGTAATATAATTATGTACTTCAATAGGGGTGTTATTCTCATTATTCTAAGTTATGAAGTTATTACTGGTACCATAATTAGCTAAGGTGTCCGCCACCCTATTGCCCTCTCTATATGTATGGCCAATTTTAATATTATTAAAGGTATGGAATATATTAATAGATTCCTGAATGAAATCTTTAATAGTCCAACTTGAAGGATGTATCTGATTAAGATGATTTATAACATTCAAAGAATCACCTTCAGCAATAATGTTCTGAATGTTGCAATCCTTAGCAAGTCTTAGTCCCCATAAAGCTGATAAAGCTTCAAGATAGTGATTGGTTTGATTTCCCATTCTACTATCATAAGCACACAAATAAACAACCTTTATCATCCCAAATTATTCCTCCACCAGTAGTTGCACTCTGGGTTTGCCCTTAGAGGTTCCATCAAAATTGAGTTTATACCAAGAATTAGGAGGAGGGATCCAATGTATTGAAGACCTATCAATGGTTGGAGTTCTCCACTTTTGGACATTCTCAATGTCAATCTTCCAATTTGAAAGAATAAACTCTTCATCTTTACAATATTTCTTATTCTTGGGTGATTTAAATATTTCAGTATTGTCTTTAACTACATTACCAATGTTATTAAAGCTTGTCTTGCATGTCTATCTTTTGCTTCTGAATATTATGTCATTTATGTCTTTCCATATCCTCCATATAATATGGGGTATAACCATTTTCCATAATCTCATTACAATATAGTGCTTATAAGGAGGATCCCATTGTATCCAAGTTTGAATAAATTCCTTTGGCACTATCTTGCAAACATTGAACTTTGAGAAAGCATAACTCTAGATCTTTGAAGTGAACTCACAATGTAAAAGAAGATGTTCGATGTCACTCAGCCTCTTTTTTTCATAGGCAACACATGTTTGGCAAATTATAAATCCTCTCTTGATTAGGTTGTCATTTGTGTAGTATTCTTCCTCTGAGAACAAGCTAGAAAAAGAAATTTACTTTGGGAGTTAGTTTAGGCATCCAAATCCTGCTCCATTTGAAATCACAATGGATATTTTCAAAGAGAAAGGAACTGTATCCTGATTTGACAGTGCATTCTCCATCACATGAGTTATTCCAAACAAGCTTATCATTGAAATCAATTTGAGTTAGAGGGATGTTATCTAGCTACTCTTGAAGTGAGGATATTATGAAATTTAAATCATTCCTCTCCACCTGAAGTTGCTTCCATATTTTTCTACTACCCTCCATTTCAATGTAGTATTTGACTTTAGTTCCATACTTGTGTGCTAAAATATCTTCGACATAACCAAATTTATCATTTAAACTGAAGCTAGTCCAATTATCAATCCAAAATTGAATATCCCTGCCACTTCCCACTTTCCATTTACATCCTTGTTTGATGAAATTTCATTGTTTTAATCAAATTATTCCAAAAAATACAACCTTGAGGTAGTTAATCATCCATAAAGGAAAGAATTCACTTTTTGTTGAGCTAGATATTTGGCCTTAATTAAATCAATCCAAGGTTGCTCCTTTGTATGCAGTCTCCAACCTATTTTTGCAATTAAAGGCTATATTTATTTTTCTGATATCATTTATGCCTATCCCACCTATTATTTTAGGTGTACATACTTGATCCCATGCCACCAAGTGATATCTAAATCTATCCTTCGTTCCCTGCCAAAAAACATGCTTCTAAATCCTTTCAATTTTGTCCCTAAAAATAGCAGGAATGTTGTAAATAGACATAATGTAAATAGGTAAATTATGTATAGTGCTTTTGATTAGAAGACATTTTCTAGCACTGGATAGATATGGCTGCTTTTCCATCCAACCATTTTCTTTTGAAATATTTCAATTAAACCATTCCAAATTTTAGTAGAAATTTTTTTAGTTCCAAGAGGAAGACCCAGATATGTTGTGGGTAGAGAATTGATTTTACACCCCAGAATTTGAGCAATTCTTTTTTGTCTTTCGAGTGGAGTATTAAAGAAGAAGATGGAACTCTTATCAAAATTTATCTCTTTCCCTTAGGAAACCACATAAAATTTCATAATAGACTCGATAGCCTTAGCTTCAAGGAAAGATGCCATTAAAAGTATAATTGTGTCATCTGCAAATTGCTAATGTGAAGTTGTTTGGTTTGTAGAAGTAGGCCTAATTCCTTTTAAAAGCCCGCCATTAACAACTTTGGTAATGGATTTGCTAAGACTATCAGCCATTAGAATGAAGATTAAAGGGGATATAGGATCTCCCTGTCTTAATCCCTTACTACTAGCAAAGAAACCCACCTACTCATCATTAACCACCACTGAAAATTTAGCTGTAGAAATGCAAGCCTTAATAATTCTTCTGAATTTATTATGAAAACTAAATTTAGCCAAAAAAATGTCAAGAAAATGCCAAGAGACTTTGTCAAAATCCTTGTTCATATCAAGTTTCATTACCATATTAGATTTTTGTTATTATCCATTGAATGAATTATCTCATGCACCATGGTCACCCCATCTTGAATTATCCTCCCTTTTATAAATCCACTTTGTTGCTTTGAAATTATATTATCAAGAATATACTGGAGTCTTGTTGCAATAATCTTAGTAAAGATTCTATAAATAACATTAACGAATTAATAGGGAAGATGTCCTCAAAATCATCAAAGATATATTCTAAACTAACCAAATCTTTGGGCATTTTATTTACTTTTACTTTAATGCAGTCATCTTGATCAGCTTCAGATTCAATACCTTCTTTAATAGTGGATGAAAGTGATTCCTTGTAGCCAACTCCACTCCCTTCGAAATAAAATTGATTAAAGTTATCTCTTAACTCAAGAAAGGAAATAATATGTTGATCATCATTAAAGACTTGCCAATTTTCTACATTATCTAGAACACTGGGTCTAAAAATCATTTCAATTGTGTATTTATCTTGGTCAAAGTCAAGGTGAAGTACTAACAAGGAACCAAAGACTGACAAGGCATCTGCTCTTGAATTAATTTCTCTTGATACAACATCAATTGAAAAAGTGTCAACGAACTCAATTAAGTCCCATACCTTATTTCTATAATGCTTTAGTCTTTCATTTTTAACTTGGAAAAGTCTCTGGACCTGCTTTACTACGAGTTCTACATCACCTTGCACTCGAATGTTCTTGATTCCAATTTATTTTTTTGCAATCAAATTGAGGATGAGAGCTTCATACTCAGCAATGTTGTTGGTATTAGAGAATTGTATTTTATATGAAAATGGGTGGGTTTTTCCAGAAGGTAAAATAAACACTGCTCCCAAACCAGTTGAAGAACAATTTCCAACATGTTAAAGAGTCCAAATATCATTTGAATCATCTTGAATAACCTCAAGGATATTTAATCTTGAATCTGACATAATCATGTAATTTCCATCGCCAATATCTTCATACAACACTTGTGTCTTAGGATCATCTGAACTTTGGATAGTGTACTTTACCTATCTTTCAAGCAATAAAATTTTCATTTGTACCTTCACTGGAATAAACACATGGTAATAGTCCACTTAAATTTGCCCTCCAACATCTCAGAAAAAGATTCTTCTTAGAAGCATTCCATTAGAAGTTGGTATGTCAGCAACAAGGATAGTAATTTTGATTCTTTTTCTGGGAAAGCTGCAAAAGCTACTCGAGAATCCTTTATACGTCCTACTAGAGGAACTTCTTTAGTTTCCATATAATAACAAGAACCAAAATACTGGGTAAGAATGAGACCTAATACATGAGCTACTTGTGCATGCATGATGTTATTAGATGCATTAGATACGATGATACAATTACTTAATTTATGCCCTGTTATTAACAAAAGTATATAAAAAGGCTCAATTTATTTGTGTTGGAGGGAATGGAAACCAACAAATGTTGTGGAGATGTGGCCTTAGTAGTGGGTAAAATTCCTTTATAAGAGGAATAAACTTGAGATGATTTAGTCTTGACAAATTTGGTAACTTGGGCAAAAGATTTTGGATTCCTTTATAAAACCACCATGTTGCATTATCTTGTAAGCTCTCAACAAATATTCTAACTGAAACATCTTTATGAGAAACTCCAAGAACCCCACATGTAACATAAAAGGTTGCCAAATGTTCATCAGGATAAACTTTACAATCTCCCCCTAAATTTTTGGAATTTCTTTTGGCTTCCTTTGGTTAAATCATGGAAAGGTTGGGCCAAAGCCAGAGGTCCAATTTTCCAACCCCAAGGGATTGGTGCAACCATTCTAGGTAAAATAGTTTGTAAAGGATGAGTAATCCCAGATAAAACCAAAGCTTCAGTTGTACTTACTCGAGAAAGACCACCTGAATTCCTTTTAGTTGGAGGTATTCTCATAGACCTCTTTCATTTTCCTCTTCTTTATGGAGATAGTTAGAAAGAATGTTTCTTATGGGATTGGAAGATTATATCTTCAATTTTTAGGGCTCTCAAAATTTTGGTATATCTATGCTTAGCCAATTTTAGAAAATTCCTCTGGAACAATTGTTATCCAACTGTGGTGAATAATATTCAATGGGAACTACTCAAAAGTACAAACATGCCCCACAGTGGGCACCAAAAAACTGTTGGTTGGAAAATTTGTAGTTGCGAGTGTAGTTAATAGTTAAGGGTACAACAATCCCTCCTCTTTAAATGGGAGTTCCCTTATTCAAACCAAAATTTGAACCCTAAAATATTTACAAATATACATTCTATTGAATCTTGACGAGGATGTTGGCTCCATTAAGTAATTTTATAATTTTGAATACATTGAAAAAGATTAAAAGAAGAGTGGGTTTAAATGAAGAAAGGAAAATGAGAACAACACTTTCAAATAAGAAGGAAAAAAATCGTATTCTACTCCTGCATGTCAACATAACTCAAGAACGCACACACATCTACATATAATGAAATCCACTACTGTAAACAAGATATAGATTGAATCAAAGTTTAATATTTCTTGGCATACAAGTGTGAAGTCAAATTTTCAATATCCAAAATATGTAAATGATGCATAAGACTGAACAAAGCTAAGAAAGGAAGGTAGATTGAGCAATTAAGAAAAGAGAAAAGGTTTTTTCTTTTGTATTCAAAATTAATGTCCTTTACATCAAAATCTCCAACATCAACCCTGTTACAATTGAAATTGAAGCCTTATATAGGTAAGAGGGAAGGAATAACTACCTAAACTAATTAGTTGTTTAATTAAGTAACCAATCACTTAATTAGTCAAGTTACACTTAGATTGATTTTACATTAAATATTCTCTTTTACAAAAATAAAGTCAATGAAAAAATATAACAACTAGTATTGAGCTAAACCTTTTGTATCCTCCACTATTACATTATTTATCTCAGATAGTTCCTCCATATTGTCCTTATTCACATTTTCAATTTTATACAGGTCCTCCTTAATAAGCTTCTTGAAGCCCTCTTTGATATAATCTATTGAGTTCCATTGGGATGAATTATCCTTTAAGAAATCACAATGGAGGGCACGTAGATTTGGAAATATTTCAGACTTCAAAGATTCTCCCTTTTAGATAACGTTTTGTAATTCAGTATAAGCTTCTTTGAGAACTTTCATTCTCCATTCTACGCTAAGGGACCATGTATGAGACAAATTGATTTTATAATCATCAAAAATATTATTAGAGAGAAGTATTTTCTCATCTATGAGGTACATGATATGAAGATATTGAATGACATCTGCCCAAATCTTCACTTCTTTATCAATGTTTTCAACTCCCAAGATGATCTGCTTATGTGTTGAGATGATGTTATTATATGTTTTCCAAGACTTATCAATGAATTCCAATCTTAAGATAAGAATCTTTTCCACCCATGCTTTTGTTTCCTTTCCTTGAGTTACATGTTTATGTATCTCAAAAATTGCTTTCAAATCAATATCAGTTGTTGCACCAGATGGTGAAAGAGAGGCTAAGGGAGCTATATTCAACACAGTACTATCTGATGAGAGGAATGACTTGATGAAGTTGGATAAAACTTGCACCTTGTCTTCCAGTTTCTCCTCAGTTTTCTTACCCTTTTCAAACCTCTCAATTAATTTAAAAAAAATTCTATCTGAGATTATGCACTTCACCTTCAGGGGTTGATTCTCCTAAGGATATTATTAGCAGCTAAAAATCTGCTACAAAAACCTCTTGTTCACTCGTGTCTCCTTTGGGATTAGAAATTTACAGGAATTGTTTTCCTAAGGCATCTGAGACTAGATGGTAGGATTTTTTGGATATATTAGGAGGGGGAGAAGTACCAAACAATGTAACCACATCATCATAATTAGGAACTTCAAATTTGTATTGAGATTTCCTTTTTTTTAATCAATTATGGGTTGCACCCAAGAGAATAATTCTCCTCAAGATGTATATGAGGGAGGTAATGAGAGTGTAAGTGGTAGAAGAAGAGGTTGAGATGCATAAAACGTCACACCCTATAATTTTTATCTGCCTCGTTGAAAAAAATAGATCATAAAAGTTGGGTGGGTCACGTGAATCAAGGGGTAAACTGTGTTGTGGAGTCGTATATGCAGACACACATGCAGGTGGATAACCTACAAGATATGCGCACATACTTTTAGTTTTATGTGCAGCCCCACAGTAACGATTATCATTCGGCACACGATGTGTATTCAACATTTATGACATGTTCATATTTTGTTGGTCACTGTATCAGTAGTAATTATGACTGAGCACCATACTATGTGGTATGTTACGAGTTGTTTACCTTGTTGCAATGGATTATTGGACTGACGACTTGTTTATGCTCTGTGCCTTTATTCTATGGATCATGATCTTAAGCTACTTGCATTGTTGTAGCATACTTGAAATAATGGGAATAACACACTAACATTGAATATGTTGTGTATCATTGATTACATTGATTCTATTATATACTTTGCTATTACATTGCTAGACTAAGCCTAACAAGTTCATTTATTCTAACTCCTAAATGTATAAGTGTCGCAATACGTTGCTATACCAAATTTATTGGGTGACTGTGAACAGGTATGTGAACAAGCTATAAAAATATGCAAAGGTATAAAGTGTACCATGTTTGTTTTGTAGACATTCACCTTGGTTTTTGATTAGGTGGCTATGGTATAAGGGTGAAACTATAAGTGCTTGGGTAATATGATTTTGTTTATTAAATGCATGAGCTATATAATAAATTTATGTTGTAAGCTTCAAGGAAGGATCTAATGTTGATTACTCTTTGACCTTGATAATGTATGGCATTATTATTAAGGGATCTAAACTAAGGTTTAAACCATCATGGAGGATCTAATGTGAACCATCCTAAACGCAAACTTATACATTTGGGAAATGATTATTAAAGCCTTTCCTAATACAAAGCTAAAGCTTAAGTTGGTAAGGGGAATACTGGAGACCACCCCCTTCGTACCTGGATGGACTATAAATATTTAATGAGGTGCATTTAAGGAGCACCGCAAACCTTCCATTGTGGAATTAAACTTGAGTCGTTCTTTTTGGCAACAAGGTTGAATAAGGCATGCAATTAATGATTATTATTTTAAAAACTTGCAAACTACCAAATATGGTGGGAATGGGGAATGGCAATGGTGGTGAGATATCCAAAGTATTACAAAGCATTAATGAACTTAAATTCATTAAAAATAGTGACATGTAGTTTCTCGAGAGTTTTAAAGCTTCATGAAGAAACTATCGAATTGCTTGCATATTATTTTCATTTCATTTTGTTCTCAAACTTTGAGTTCTCTACTCCTCAAATTCAATTTTGTGAGGACTTTGCATGTGAGTTTCATAAGAAGAGGAGTTATTAAGGCAAAACCACATTATTTATCACCATTTATTCTAGATATGTGCAAGATTTTTTCTCTGATGTCTGGTCATTTTTGAAGGAGTTTTGTTGATGAATTTGGGAAGTGGTAATTGCTCAGGATAGTTGCAATGAACTTGCCTTTGTATTTGCAAAAGGATTTGTGAATACTCCTCTGGCATGATTTTTTCTATTTCTCCCCTAATGGCTTATTCTATTTATTATTATTAGGGATAAAGTCTCTACAATAGTTCTTGTTTAAAATAGTTGACTTGGAGTTTTGTGGTGGTAATATTCTTCTGGGTATTGCCAATTTCCTTTTTAAAATATTTGAATCTGGGTTTGAATGGAACCTCTGGAAAATTATAGTGTTTTTTAGTCTCTGTCACTTGAGCTAGTGACTTTCACTTGCCTCTGAGATTTTATGCTTGATAATATTGTGTTACTCTATAGCCTTAGATTTTCAATGGATATCCTTATACCCATCTTCTGATTTGTATATAAATATATATGTGGTTTTACCTTTGATATTGATGTGAGTGTGGGTAGTAATTGTTCAACCTGGTAGGTTCAACCATAGTTAGTAAGAGGAAGATTGTTTTCTCTTAAAACCCATTCGGGTTTTCTAGTTAGTTTAGGGGTTTGGGTGTGGTGACGCGTATGTTTTGGATTTTGCAACCCATTGCTCAATGAGAAGACTATGGTTTGAACCATCATACCATAAAGGGGACACTCTGTTTGTTTTAAAATGGAACTTACCTTATTGGTTATGTTTTCGAACTTGGCAGCATTGGCTTGGATACGGTTTCTAGTTAATGATTTCAGTCTTTTGAAATGATATTATTGACTGTTAATTGCTATAGATCCATATCTCTGTCATGGTGATATTTTTCTATGACCCTTATCCATAAGGGTATATGGATGGTCTATTGAATGTCTATCCATATTGAGGTTATCGATTTATATTATTCATACTGTGTTTTGATAAGAGAGGTTGTCGACATTTATAAGTTGGCAAATCGATAAGGTAAAGTGAATTTACCTTAATACTGTCGAACTATGTGAACTAGGTTTTTTATGAGATATGTTTTTCTCTGAAAATATGAAGCCTTTCCTGGCGACATCATGATCTATGTATTATTATTATGTCAGGAATTCTTGGTGCTAGGCTTGACCGAAATGAGTCTTCATCCCTTAGTTGGTATATGTTGATGATGGAGTGGTCACTGTGTGTTCAATTTATTTTTGGTCTTCATGGGTTGACTTATTTGATGTTTGAAAAATTTAAGGTAAATAGTAGTTACCTCAAGGTCATAACGCATGCACTATTTCACAATACTTGTATGCTAATCTATTCAGGGTGATTGTTTATAGTGATCTATGTTGCATGTAAAGGAAGTCTGGAGGCTAAAAGCACTCGATTACTTAGTGTACATATCTTGACCTGCTTTGACCTTGACATTATAATGAATTTTGGAGTAGATAATTTCGTAGTGATTAAGGTAAATAGGCTTAACCTTAATCTTTTCAAATTTTGATTAACCTCGGCTGAGTATTATCGATATTACTATGACTATGCAGTCCACGTTTTTATGGGTCAAACTATTGATTTTTCTTCACTACAAGATGTGGAATCTTGAGGTGGTTTTGGACTTGAATGTAATCCCTTTCTTGGGTAAGGGATTATTGCGTTGATATGAGATATATCGATTTCAGGTTATAGTATAGATCTAAGGGATATCTATAAGATATAATTACCTTGCCATCGAATATAGTAATTGTTACCATCAGACAATATAGATATAAGTTGTGTGATTAAATACTTTCTTGAAGATTATATAAGATAAGTTGAAGTTGTATGAAATTGATATAATTAATTTACTTATAGTCTTATGTTGAGAAGGAATGGATAGGTGGAAAGCTGATATGAGTTTTGTTATTTGCATTTCTAATTAAGGCTTTTAGAAAAGGAAGAAGTGAACATTTAATTGGAATGCAAAGTATAATCTTGAGAAGATATAAATATGACCTTTCAATATAGTAAGTGATTTTTTTTTATGATTTAAAATATTGCAACACTTCATTTATGTGAATAATAAACGACATAAATTGTTAAGTGGGAAAGATAACTTATCATGCCAATTCAATCGAACTGTCTTTTTCTAACATTTTACAGATGGAAGGATTTAAATCTTCTTGGTGGCTGATTTGTTAAGGCTAGGTTGATTTAATTTAGCATGATTAAAAGATGTACTCTTATTTTATTGTTGTAAAGCAAACGGGTGTTTTGATGATTAAAGTGTTAAAGACATTTAAGCCTCTAAGCTTTTGATTCAACTTCTGAAAAGGATCATAAAAGTTTAATTCAAGTTTGAATAATTATGTATTACTTCTCTTGGTTGGTTATGACATTTATTTAGTTTTGTGAAATTGTTCATATGATAATGAGATTGAATTAAACACTCTTATTCATGATAGTTATTATTATTAAATTGAATTATGAGTAAGTGGGAGTAATATCCTTTATGTGATGGCTTTAACATTATGAATTATACTAAAGCTATAAAATGGATATAGGAGACAATCTACTAAAGTAAATAACGGTGACTATTATTTTATAGATTGAATGAAGGAACTATTAAATGATGATATATGGTTAATGATTTAATATTATTTAATCAATATGGAAAAGAACCAATGTATTGTGGAAATTTAATAGCCATTCCTAGGTATGTAAACCTTATGGATATTTATGATTGAATACATTCTATGATGAGTTTTACAGCTGTGTACTTAAGGAAATATAACAACAATTTTGTAATTTAATAAGTTAGGGACTGCGTAATGAATGCAATATGTTGCCATAATTATCTTAAATGCTTAAGGAGTGTGCACAAGTGAATTTGTGGAATTTGATTACTTTTAATCAATCAAAACTAAGTTGTGGACCTTAGGATTGAATAATTAATGCGATGGATATCGCTTCGTTACGAAATTTAAACCATCGTAAAAAAATTCAATGAGGTGAAAATTTATGACAAAATTATTACACATGCCATGATGAGCATGGAATTAAGTTGTGCTATGAAGCAGAAATTGCCATCCAGCTAGTGTAGTTGGCACAGTCGTGCTCGCCTCATTGGATGCACAAGTTTTGTATGGTTCTGTGACTTAAATTAATTTAACTTAAAAAATTAATTCAATTCCGATAATTGGATCAAGTGATATAGTGATGGGACATGTTTCTATTGACAAATGTGTCGTCATGAATCTGAGCATGGCATACATGACTCTAAAACTTTGGCCGAAGTAGTGTAAGTCATTACACTGTCAGGATGCACCTAGTTCTAGCATAAGTGTATTAAGCTTGATGGGATTTGATTGATTGAAATCCCAGTAGACACTTAGAACAAAACTTGTAAATTAATGCCGAGAAGGGCACTACTGGTATACTTTATATACTAACTCGAAAGAGTTTTCTCTGGGGAATCGAGTAGGATCTAGTTGACCCATAATATTGTACATGATTTATTGATTTATTATTTGAAGAATTGTAATTATATTATGTTGGATTTGATGTTAGTTGTTCATTTAAATCATTTAAGGAATATGTTTAAATTGCAAAAAAAAAATCCATAGTTATGGTGTTTGCAAAGTGGATGTTAAATTTTAGTATCAGTTGCAATTCTTGGACTAATTGGGTTCTTACGCTAACAAAATATATTTAAAATTGTTAATTGAAAGTAATGGATATGTGAAGGATGAACCATTGAGAATGAACTAGATCAAATTATGATGTACGTTCGGCGGTAAATAAGTTAGATAAAACTCTAACATTCCTTTGTAATCTCTATTTCTTACTCAAAACCCTAGCCGCGTTGGGCCATCACTCAGGTAAATATGAGCACTCACCCGAAGCATGGAAAGTTATTAGGTCCCTCTTTTTATACCAGATTTCTCAAGATGTTAGTATGATCATTCATATATTCCATATCCATAAGTAATTAAAGGAAAAGCATAACAAGAATAAACTCACAACCATAGTGCATAATGAATCAAACAAGGATCAAGATCAAATTTACCCTATAATAACCAATAACATAGATATCAACAATCAATATCCATCCACAATGATCCATTTTATTATTTCATCATAACATACAGTAGCTGAACATACCAAAAGTAACAATACGAAGTCATGCGCGCAAACATACTAGCAGCATAACTCTGTTACAATTCCAGTGGTCTGACATGATCATGACGCCAAAACTATGCAAATCAAGACACACACACACACACACACACACACACACACAAACACACACACACACACACACACACATGGGGTGGGGACTTGCCCTTCACCATCCATGCAATCTCAAAATAGGATATATGCTCAAAATAGCCATGCGTCACTACAAAAGAAACTAAGGAAGCATGCAAGATTCACCTAATAATAGATTACCTATAATTAACTCTAGATCTAATCCTATTATTAGCTCAAACTCTACATGTCTCTTCAGCTTCATCTTGTTCCTAAAATAGCTTTACGTATCTTTCAATTCTTCTTATTCTTATCCATTGCTTGTTTTGTACTCAATCCATTCTCAGTCCGTAATATGCAAAACAACTAAGTCTTGAACTTTGACTTTCCTGATGTGCCCTTATTTTTTTGAACTTCTGCATGTACCTATACACCCTGTTCATGTATGCCTTGTTCCTTTGTGCCTCTCCACATTTAAGCAATATTTTTTCTAGTCAACATTACACCACACTAGAATCATTGCCTCCCCCGACACTGGGTAATCAAGCCTTGTCTCTCCAAAGAATAAAGAATGAAGTACAACAACAAATTTACAAAAATAATGAAAGAATAAGAAACTAACTCAACAACAAACACACTAATATTCTGTAGGTGTCAACAACTCAGGGTACTCATTCTTGATGTCTGCTTACAACTCTTCCCAACCATTGAGACCCTTCTTGGCCTTAGTAGGGATGTCATCAAGTACAACATCCATTTCATCTAAATTCATGTCTTATCCCTTGTTCTGTAATCACCAATCTTGATACCATGCCATCCATAACATCCATACGTCGCGCCATTAACTTTCCCAATTCCTTGATCATGTCATCATAAGGGTCCCTGGCTGCTTTAAGCATGTCGTACTTCTGTGCTAGTAACGCCAACCTCTCCTCATGCCCCAAAGTATCATTGTTCTTCACCACAAGGATTCAATTCTCCTCTACCAATGTTCTTGTCTTAATGATGTTTTCAGGCTCTTTAAACATTTTCAACGCTAAATTTTCCATCTTCAATTTATCCTTCAATGTATCAAGAATGGTGTCATATTTAACTATCTAGTGCACAATTTGTTTCTTAGCCCTTTCCTTCTATGCTGCAACATCCTTCTTACTCGACATCTGCATTGTATCCTCATCCAATATGAAATGAACTAACGTCTGTAAGTAATGCAATGCGGATGGGAATCTCTTAGACACATTTTCTTCATATTGTAGTCTTGCATGTAAAATTTCATTGCCAATATTCTCTACCATATCCAGAATTGCATGCACCTTCGCCTCAGCTCTTTCTTTTTCCTCTGTCAAGTGCTGAATTTATTTTTCTTTATCCTTCCTATCCTCTAACAAGGTTTCAATAGTATCTGTTTAATCTACATTCCTGCATACGACCTCTACAGATATCTTCGTTAAAGCATTGTTTGCTTTCTCATAAGATAATTGAGTCGGATTAATGACCACACGTGTGGAGTGTGGTGCCTTCTTCATCCTTCTGGAGGCACATGAATCTTCAAAAACATCAAAATCAGGATCATCCATGTGAGTCTGCATACTCTATGATAATTGTTTCTGGTGCGGGTGTTTGTCATGTCTAAATCCATCAGTTCCCATCCATATAACTGTTCCTTCGCAATCGTGATCTAGACCATGGCGCGTATAATATTTTTTGGGTCTTTGATGTACCCAAGACTTGCTATCTACACCATTTATTATTCTTTATGTTCACTTACGCGCTCTCATATGTTTCCCTGTGTTTCAATGCCTTCCTTCTTTTCATCTCCAATTTCTCTCTAAAGCCCACTAGTCGGGTGTGCAACATTATCTTTTATCTCTGTATCTCCTCCAACATAAATCTCTTCTCCATTTTCATGTATACTCATACTAGGGATGTATACATCGAATAATGGTTTCTTGCCACCGATCTCCTCATCTTCTTATACCTCGAGGCTAGGTGTGGAAACATCATCGTGCACACTCCCATGTGATGAATTCTCCTCATCACTTTATTTCACAGGAACATAGTTGCACTTTTTCTTTCTCTCCTCTTTGGCCTTATTTACAGGTGTAAGGTGTGGTGATCGTCTCAAAGGATGCGAAGTTCCAGTGCCTACATTTGCATTCTTTCACCCCTGTGAAGTATCTCCTGCCATGACCAAGGGCAGTACTATCTTCTTTCTCTTTCTCTTCCCACTCAAGGACATTTTATAAGCCCTCACTTTCATTATTTTCCTCCCTAGGGGATGTATTTTCAAGTGGCCTCTTCTTTCCCACACTATGTTTACCCTTAAGAGGACCTGGAAGCGACAAGTCCTCACCTGCAATCACTTCTCCTTCTTTTAATCTCAACCTAAGGTATGCATACACGTGCACAGGTTCAATTTTCCCTACAATCATGACCTTTAGAGTAATATCAATGTTATCAAACTCCATTGTCTCCACATATGCCTCTTTGCCAGGGTAGACATTTGTTTTGTGCAAAATATGGATATCTATGTCTACTTTATCAACATCAAATTGTAACTTCCACACATTATCTAACATGTTCACTGAATCCTTAAAATAATAGGTCGTAAAGGCAAAAGGTAATTTACACCATGGGCTCTTCTCATCAATCTTCATGAAAAAGTGGCCCAAGCAAAAGTGTTGGTACACCGTAAACTCTGCTTGTCCTTTCAGCACACCAGGAAACTCTTGTGGTATGTGCCACTCTCCTTCAAATGCATCACACATTCTCCCAAACCACTTCTCTTGGCATTATTTGTAAGTCTTAGAAATCAAACCTTGACATATGAACTTCGAAAAATTATTCATTGGTGACTTATTTTCTAGTGGATAAACCCACATTTTATCCCTTGGCCCATCAGGCACACTAATCTCACAAATCACAATCAACCGTAAGATGACACTCCAAGTAATCTTCTCACCCTTGTCATCTTGGACATGTGCCTCTTCCACTATGCCTTCCACAATATAGCTTACGATGTTATAATATGTCTTGCTCTCCATTTTGTGTGCTATGTACAGTAAACACTTATTCACCTCATATTAATGTGAAATCACAGCACCCCCAAATGAGTTATGGATATGCTTTTCTAAGGTAGGGTCATTTGGTGTGATTTGCATAACATGGGACCATCTCTAAAGCTGTAAGACTTACAAATTTGAGATGGACCTCCAGAGAAATACAGATTCTTCTTCCTAATCCTAGCACTAAACTACTTCTAAGGAAGGAAATGCAACTTTCTACTCCTAATCTAACAATTCCAAGGAGACAAGGAGAGAGAACGTGCATAAAGAGGGAAATCCTACACTAAAAAAGTGATAACACTAGGAAAAGGGAAGTGCTGGTCACAATCTCAGCTGCCTGAAGTGGAAAGAGGTGAGCAGAGGAGAGGGTGGACAAGATGCACCACAGACCAGAGATAGATTTCACACAGAACATCGCTTCAAAACCCATTAAACACAGCTCCTAGGACCTGCAACAAACATCATAATATGCACAGTATACCCTACAATGACGAGAGGCAAGGAAAGACAATAAAATAAGAAAAGGATGGACAAAACACATCACGAAACATATTTTATTGCTCCAAGATTTCACACAGTACACCATTAATGGGAAAGAGACAAGAAAATGATGTTAAAAAGCCAAGGGAGGAGGTTCAGACTCCATTTTTGACCCTGGGGAAGAAAATAAGAGGGGGGCAGGGAAGAAGAATGAAAAACAACTTTTATAATGAATCTTGCCCCTGTATTTATAGATTTGATTGAAGAGAAGAGAGAGAGAGGGAAGCAGGAAAAGTGGGTCGAAACTCAACCATCGTTGTTAATGCTTATGATAAAATCTACCCCCAAATCCGTCTTTACTGCATCAATCCTTGGTTTGGCACCTTGAAGGAAGAGGAAATGACAGAAATAAATTAAATCTGATCTAGTTCTTGAGACAGATGGATCCTGCATTGAAGGCCCGAAGACGTTTCCTCCATCTGGTTGGTGAGGTTGAGATCTTTCCAATGGCATTAGATTTTTATATTTCGAGCCCTGAGCCAAAAGATAAGCCCCTTTGAAGTTTGTATTGGGTCCGTATGAATGGACTGGGAAAACAACTTGAAAAATGGGTCCCCTTTTGATAATGTGGGACATGTGATAGCCAGATTAGGAAAAAATCAGGTTTACGGGTCCGTAATTTATCTTTCTCTTTTTCGCAAAACACAAAACGCAAAAAATTCCCGTGGCCCCATTGCTCCACTTGGACACGTGGCACCCTTTTGTTGGCTGGGGAGGTGCACTCCAATATTTTCCTTTGTGTCATTTTGTGAAAAGGAAAATTTTCACCTTTTCCTCCACCTCCCTGCTTTGGCTTTGACTTGGGTTCAAACTTTGACTTTTTCCTTTGCCTCATTCTGGAATGCGAGCTCATAGGTTCGAAACATTTTCCCTTCATATTTTCTCTATGTACCGGGTTGTCTGACCAAATTTGCTGGGGGGTGAATTTGGGATAACACCTCCTTCCACCTCTTTGATGTGCCCAGTTTTCAACTAACCAGTTGCATCAATATCCTGGTAGCTAGGTCTTATGTGTTTTCAACATTAAAATCCCAACCCCTTTTTTATACTTAAATGCGGCTGTGGTCACTTCTACTACATGATCATATGTCAAATCACTTGCAATCTCCATACCAGAGTCACACAAACCTATAAATTTGCCAATTAATTTCATTGTAATCCTCATTCTTCTCCCGGAAAACTAAAATAAGTATTCGTTCACGTGTGACACGAGCCACTGGTATAAACGTTTGGGCTTGCCAAAGTACGACAATTCAAACAACGGAAAGACCCCAACACTCTCAAGTAACCTATAGATTGACTTTTCCATGACTCTATACCCATCTGTAGTCCTCCTATTCATCCTTACAATGGTCTCTACCTTCAAGTCCTTCATGGTTTTCTCAGTTCGGTGGTTGAAGTTGTTGATCTTACATTTTTCCAACTAGGAAGTCCATGGACATCCTTCAATAACTTCCGTTGGGTATTACATATTTGCGAACCATTCTTGTGGATCCTCTTTTGCCACAAGCTCCTTCATCACAACTTTCCTTGGTGCCATTTTTACTTGGTAGCGTGCTCTAAAAACTAAAATTTTCCCATACCTTACCCTCGCACTCCTTGATCTTTTCTGATGCTTTGAACATCCTGTGCACTAGCTATAAATCTATCTTTTTGAAACCCTAACTATGTGAAACTTCCTTCCTTACACACCCCACAAGCTCAAACACCCTACCACACAGAGCTCTATCAATATCGTGTTGTGAATTTTCCTGGTTCACCGTTTAATCAATCGCTCTTTACGCTTTGCACTTCATTTTTCTTCTCAGCTCGAAAACTCAAAGGATGTAAGGTAAGAAATAGGTTCGCATGCTCTCCCTTTATAGATTTTGCGTTCAAAATTTATCTATTTTTCCACATTAATTTCTCCTCAACTACCACAATATGTGGCATTAATTCTACTTTTTCACTCTTCCTCACATCGCGTTGTATTCTTCCGCGCCCCAATCATAACCTTCTGGCACGCCCACTACTTCACGACCACATACCTCCTTTCGTGAGCTTCCTTGTGCTCAAGTACCTATCCAATGTGCCTCATACCAATTAGTTTCCCATGCTACTACCTACCTCACATTACATTGTACATCCATCCATCTACGCGTGGTCTCCAATATGAGAAACATTTCCTTAAATTCCTTCAATCCAAGAAATAGTTTCCTTTTATATGTACACACCAGTTTGTAACATAGCACCAATCACTAATTTTTTTCAATCCACCCCACACTAAAAGTATGTGCGGTCCTCTGCACATGAATTTAATTGATAGTAATCAGCTACTGGCACAAAAACGCGCTTATTACAAACAAAAAATTGAACTAAATTGACAAAGCATAACAACAATGAAAGGAAACACTTATAAAGAAGATGTATTAAATGGAAACCTAATCAAAATGACAACACTACCTTATTATAAACACTAAGAAGACTTATTTATATTAGGGCTTTAACCTAATCCCATTGAACTAATTGGGAAACTGAGTGCCATCCAGCACCTGTAACTGAAAAGTTCCTGAATCAAGTATATATGTCAGCACATACGGTCCCAACCAATGCACCTTATTTTTCCCAGGGTGTCACACAAGCTTAGAGTCATAAAAAAGAGCCATCTATCCAACCTCAAATTGCTTATTATTAATATACCTATCATGTCACTCCTTCTGCATGGCCTTTTCTGTCTTTTGGATCCAACGTGTGATGGCACACCTCTCATCCAATTACATCAGTTTATCTATATGATCTGCAAGTGCTTATTCATCATCCAGTCCTCCTGCATGTGTAATATGCAGGGAGGGTAACATAAATTCTATAGGGAAAAATAACCTCTACGCCAAATTCCAACTGAAAGGGTGTGGCTTTTTTCAATTGTTTGTAAGTTGTCATGTATGCCCAAGTACAGTAGAGACTTTATCATCCCAGTGTTTTCTTCCAACATCGTAGATCTTCGTCAATATATGTCCTAGTATCTTGATAAAAGTCTAAGTAGTTCCACTAGCTTGTGGGTGATAGGGTGTTGTCTTATGATGTACCACCATAAACTCGGCCAATAATATTGTGATAGTCCCATTCAAAAAGTGTGTGCCCCTATCACTTGTCAAGCTCAACGGACACCCATACCTGTTGATAATGTTCTCCTATAAGAATCTTGCTGTTGTAGCTGCCATGTGATCCTTTGTAGGTGCTACTTCTGCCCACCTAGTCAAATAATCTGTACATGTAATAATATAGTGTGATCCAATCCTGCGCATAGGTGGGGAAATAGGACCCAAAAATTCTATTTCCCATTTCTCAAAAGGTTCTGCATTAGCTATCGATCTCAATGGTATTTAATCCCTATGCCTAGGCTTTCCAAGGCACTGAAAATGATCACATGCCATGACATACTCTTTACAATCCTTGTATAACATTTCCCACCAAAGGTCAACTAGAAAAATCTTGCGTGCAGTAGCATTTCTTGCATAATTTCCTCTTGCAATTCCACCATGAGCTTCATCCATTATAGCCTTTTGCTCATGTTTAAGCACACACCAGTGCAAAATTTCATCACAAACTAACTTGTATAAATCTCCACTGATCAACATGTAAGGCGCAATGCATATGGCAAGTTGTTTCTTCTCTAATCTCTTCACCCCTTCAAGTACCACATCAATACACAACAATATAGGCATTTCTTCTAAGTCAGAGGGTGCACAATTCAATCTAAATAAATGTGCATCTGACATTATGTCCTCAATGTTCTGGGCATCCTCACCTGAGTTAATCCTTGATAAATGATCTAGTCCGGACTTACCATTTCCCAGATTTACCACCATTGTAAAGTCAAATTCCTGAAATAAGAGAATCCACTGGAATATGTGCCCCTACAAAACAAGATTATTAACCAAGTACTTAAGTGTAATGTGATTTTTATAGAATATAAATGGAGTTTCTAACTCTCCAAACATATCTAACAGGAGTTCCTTAGCTTTTTCACTATCCCCCATCCTAAGACACTTCACAATCTGTAATGCTTCATTCACCAGAGTTTTAGTAGAAAAATAGTCAATTTTTTTGAATCATACATGAGGTCATCTCATGTTAATTAACCGTTTCTCTTGTTAGCTCTGCATGAACATACCATGAGCACATGTAACCTCTTAGGGTGGTGTAGAGCATATGTACCTAGAGTGATGGCAACAAGGCCTGCCCCTCCATCTAGAGTCTCTCACACTTTTGAACGTGGTGCGAAGCAGAATCCTTCCCATGGAAGTCACATATCTGTGAAGGTACAGTGCTCCTTAGAGACCTAGTAGAGAAGGTGATTCTCACCTCTCACCACTCTAAAAGGTTATCTTTGTGCATAGTCTACCAACTCGTTGTTGTCCCGTACAGGGTATAAACTAGCATATTTATCCTATCACCCTAATCCTTCCACTGAGATTTCATGGCACGTAGAAATACGTCAGGATTTCCTTCACTAATATACCATGATACCTGGTTATGACCCAAGCACCAAAGCATGCACAACATGATTACGTGAGTAACTATGTTCTTTCTCTCTTTCCTGACCATTTCATACATTCCATGAGCCTAATTATCACATGCAATACTAGTTGTATCACTCATAGATTGAGCATCATCCCACTATAGAACACCTTCCTTAGATGGCTCAAACACTTCAGGATTCCTAACTATACATGCATTTATCCTATTCAAATCATCTTCACTCAAGGGTTTTACATATGGTGAAACCTTCCCATCTGTCAAAGGAATAATTATGCGCTCCTATTTGTTCTCAAAACTGATATAACCTTTATTAAAGTGTAAATCAACATTATTCGCGTAACACCAAGGATGCCCAAACAATGGTGGAAAAATTTATGCTTCTGCAAGCCCCAAGACCTCAAAGTACCCAGTAAACTTGGGCCCTTATATAGTAATAGTGGCATCCTTCAATACTCCAATGGGTGTGGCTTTAGTCATATTCACCATATACAACACATTCGAAGAGGGATGTAACGGTGGTATCCCCATCTAATTCCACGCATCCAAAGTGATTACATTTACTTCTACACCTGTATCAATCAATATGTTACTCAACAACCACCCATCAAAACTACATTCAAAGTGATCTCTTTATCATACTCAAAACTATGAGGGGCTAAGTTTGCATGCAATATCTATCTCTCGCGCTCAGATACATCATGCGGTATCTTCTCACTTAGCCATTCCCCTAATAGAGGAATGATATTCTCTTGGCATAACATCTTACAAACCTCCTTTAAATCATAAACATCTTTATGAGGAAGCTCAATTGCCTTCGACTGCTCCATCTTGCACTACTACTCCTTAAAGCACTGTATCTCACCCTACAAGTTTCTAATAACCTCCATAGTCTCTTGGTATACCTTTTTTTGATGGGCCGGATATGAGTATTTCAAATTTATCACATCTTTCTTTATAATAATTTTTTTTTTGCTTCAGGATCTCATGAGTGCACGTAACCTCGGCGTGTGTAGTCACTAACACAGGAAACATCTCAAGATCATGCACAATCTTAGGCATCCACTGGTCTTCTACAGCGCGCTACACTTTAATCATCCCCACGCCCTTATCATTCTTCTTATAGTTTTTACTCATGTGCTCATATAACTCAAGATATTCTTCAAAATTATGTTGCTTCCTACACCATGATCAGACTATGTTATGAGGGCATTCATGCCTATAATATAAGGGGATCCGTATGTAAAAAAGGTTCCGTGAGGGAATTCACTTCTTCCACCGCCGCAACCACATCCTCTGTAGCCTCCATGGTAACCTCTACCTCTACCTCATCTGTCAAAACACCCTTCATGATTTTCTCCTTCCCGCTCCTTTGAATTATTCGCAACACTAGTCTAGCACACACCAATTTCAATAACTTTATGAATCTGATCAATCAATCTACAATTCTTTGTATCATGAGCATAAGACTTACAAATCTTACAGTAACATGATACATTCTTCTAAATCGTGCATTATAACAATGAGCATCTACTCAAATCATGATCTAAGTGACATATCTCACAATCCAACAACATGGCATACACTGATTTATGAGGGTAGTTATCCTTAATATGTCCTTCAACTTCACAATTTGTACACCATATCCTACTGTGTGTCTCATGAGCTGAATTGACTGATAGTTTCTCCAACTGCTTTTCCATATATGTTATATGTCCCTCCAAGAATGGGATGAATCCAGTGTTTACGCTCCCAATTGCCTCAACATGTAGAGTTTTATTGAAAGCCTCATGCGGATCTGTAAACGTCTTATAAGAGAGCGCCCTTCTAAAAGGTGTGATCAAACCACCAAAAACCCATTGTGCATGTTAGCTAGGGTGAATATCACAAGAAAAATTTGATATCAAAGTTTTAAAGCGTGCATCATACTCCCTTACACTCTCATCCATGCCCTTCTTAATCTCCTTTAGCGTGCTGATGATTTTATGTTCAAACTCAAGTATATGAAAATCAGCTAAGAAAGAATCACGTAGTGTGTTGTAATCTACAACTTTCTTGTTTTGATCATACTTCCTATACCAACTATGCACGTGCCCTTGCAAAGTAGTAGCAAACTGACTTTCTTTACACTCAGTATCTATGAATCCCTTAGCACGCCATAATATCTCACACATGTGAACATGCTCTGTTGCATCCTCAATGCCTCTATCCTCTTGTAGGCAGAGAGACGTCTCCTAATATAATTGTTATGGCTAGTGCAGACCATGCCCATCAGATCCAGAATGTGTATTACCTCCAATATTCCCTCCACCTCTAGAACCACTAGATCCACTAGATCCCAAACCTCTTGATCCTCCCTCATGTAGTGGGAACCAGACCGGAGGATGAGACACTCAGTGTTAGAACTGTTAAAATAAATTGAACTCCCATAGTTTGTGAAGTTTTTCTACGTCCAGATGTATTACCAACATTCTACGCACCTACGCTTTATCCTATTGATGTGCCAGAATATATACCATCCAGTCCTCCAAACAACAAAGATGTTGTCACCTATGATGTCATAGATTTTGTTTGATGCACTTTTGTACTCAATGGAAAATGAAATCTACCTATCGCTACTCTATCACCAACACTAGCATGTTTCTGAATAATTTTTTTAGGAACTGGAACACCAAGCGCAAGGGCTAGTGATGCATGAGCATCATCTCCATCTTTGTAAATAGATCAAGTTGTCATCAATTTTTGGCTTGCAGGTGTGGTTGTAGGTCCAATAAGTGTTTGTGAGTCTTTTAGGGGTATCAATTAGAGGTTAGGCCTTTCAAACACCAAATTATTCATTTTCCCTCCAAAAGGTTGAATTCAAATTTTAGAACCATTTTTGGTTTGTTTAGGAGTTTAGGAGAATTTCGAGGCATGTTTAGTGTACTAAAATTGTAATAGGAGCCTTCGGAGTTAAAGAAGTGTCTTAAGGGGTTAAGGTCTTAAAGGTTAGTAAAATTCAATATTGTACACAAGGTACTCATATGACCAAAGAAGACAAGAGATCCTATTCGGTTAGAGCTTGATGAAAGAGACTATAAATTGCAAAATTGTAATTGTATTTCTCATTCTTACCCGGGTATGGATCCAAATGTGAGATTTCAAGTACTCTGAAAAAGAGAAAACTTAGATATTGATAGTTTTTGTATGATTTCAGTATTTTTTGTCGAGCATATGTGTATTTCTTGACCTCAAGGGTGTACTCATATCCACATAAGGAACGCCAATGATATTAAGTTTAGCATTATTTTGATAGAACTCTGAAAGGATTGTAATGTAAGTGTACAATGAGTTGTGAAAGGATTTGTATGCAGACTTGGAGGGAGAGATACATGTCCATGTTTCAGATGATTTGATATTTATTTACTCTTATGTTATTGAAGATCTTATTACTCTATGTAGACATTTGAGAGTATTTCATGTATGGATTGTCCCTGTTACCTAGTTGATGCTCACTCTAAACTAGTATGAAGATTCAATGCCCTGTTTTGATTAACCATTGCATGTCTATCATAGTTGACTATGAATGAGGAAGGTCTTGTGATTAAGAAACTTGAATTCTTTGTAGTATTAGTTATAAATGCAAAATTTTGGTAGATATATTCAAATCTCAGTGCTTAGCTTAACAATCATATGCAAAAGTGTCAAACCAATGACTGTGTGTGCAATGACTACCTTGCAAGTGTATATGTGTGTTAAGAGGAGTTTCTAGAGGTGTAGGAGATAGAGTCTAATGTTTACTGAGAGTGTGGAGAATAATCTCGTATTACCAAGCTTTATGCAACAATTAACTTGTCTCATATAAGCTTGAAAGGTGCATACCAAAACTTTTACAAATTGGTTCAAAATTGATGGTGTCTATTTTCACATATACGTGGTGTAACTTTGAATTTTGGTAAAATAATAATGTGAAGGACTTGGTAACAGTCCTTGGAGTGAAGTTTAAACTTTGGAGGAGAAGTTTGTTGAAAATTATTGCTTAGATAACCCACTCGGGCTAGTCACAAACATCACTAGGGTTTCTAAAGAAAATGAAACTTATATTCTTATTGTACCATGGAAATTACTTGGAAACAGGTAGTAACCTCAGTCATAAAGTTACCCAAGCATTGATTAAGGATTGACATAGAAAAAAACCTTCAACTAAGAGATTCTTCTGACAGTTAGAGTGGGAAAACTGTGTTTTCTTACAAAAGAACAAAGATAAATGAAAAGAATTCAGATATTTGAGGGAATGTCATAATATACTGGTAAAGGAATCATGATGAGAGTAGTAAGACAATCCTCGGGTATTATTTGTAGCCCTTGATTCAATATTGTGTTCAACTTATTGTGAATCTTACTCTTCCTTGTCCATATGAGCCTCCCATTTGGGTTTTTCAGCTAGTGGCATGAAAAATAAGAACAGATGATGTAAATTCCTGTTCAAACTTGTGTGTATTCCTACTTGTAACCCATTAAAAGTAGAAACATTGTAGAATATTGATCAAGAACGATGATTGTAGAAGTCATGTTGTGAAGATTTTTTGGTGGAATTTCCAGTTACAAGTAACCAATTGACTGTAACAGTTTTTGGTGAACAATGTAAAACCAATTGTGAGAAGGTTATTGGCACAACTTACAAAACTAATTAGGTGAGAGGTTGTTGGTAGAATCCAATATAAAACCATCAGTGATGGAATAAATGTGCCTTGGCACATGAATGGGAGTTAATGTGCATGCCTAATGTTGCATGAGTTGAGGACTTTTAAATCAATGAATTACACAGAGGTGGCACACTGACAGTCAAATAACGAGATATGTTTTACCATAGTGAAGGAACTTAAGGTGGAATGATATAGGAATTTAGTCATTTACAGTTGAACATGGAATTAAGATTTAACTATTTAGTAGCATATTATGGTTTTATGAAAGGAAACTATTAAAGGTGAAAAAATTTGGTGGATAGCTCTTAAATATTGCTTGCATGAGTGAATAAGGAAAGGTTATCTTGAAGGGATGAGAAGACATTATTCATCCTCCTTATTTTATAGGAGCATATAATGAGTTTTGAATCCATTTATGGCTCATAATAATATTGCCTAAGATTGTAGTAATATATGTTATTAAGGGGTGAAGGATAATCTTTAATGAAAAGTGCTTAGTATTTGACTCTGAGAAAATTTTAGACCTGTAGATGTGCACTAGAAGCCAGAGGATGAGATAATCTTTGTTCCAGACATGTTGTATAAAAATGAACTCTCACAGTTTGCAAATTTTTGCTACTTCTAGATAGTTAAGTTAGTATAATGTTCATGTGTGCCCATAGGGCTATCTTGATGATCGTCAGAGTAAAAAATATACCATTGATCAGACCACCAAACAAAGAAGATGTCTGCGCATCCATAATAGAAATTTTTGTCCAAGGAAATTATGTACTTAACGGAAAATTAAATCTACCTAGTGTGTATACTTTGTTCACCAGACACTAGGCTATTTCTCAATACATTGGTGAATGCAAGCAACTGGAACATTTCCAAGCACAAGGAACTAGGTCACTCAGGTGGGATCAGATACGCACCTATGGTCCTTATTCTTTCTTCTTCTAGATATACTCTCATCTAGAAGCTAAAGAGGATTCTCTACTGCACTTGCCTAAATGGGGGAGGAGCCAGCTGCTCAAATTCCACATCCTCCACGTGAACCTCAAATCCTTTACGAGACATCATCCTATCTCAACAACTCCATAGACTCATCAATGTCATGCTTCTTTGTCAATTCCCTCTCACACACTTCATTATACTTAAGTATGTCTTTCTTATCTTTCCCTTTCTATTGTAATATTCCGTCATCTTTCACCACACATCTGCTTCTACCCCTGCGTGAAGTGGAGGTTTAACTAACCATAAGATGTTCTTCCAAATCTATATTCACTAACAAGATCTTAATCGCTAAAGGGGTAACATGTAATTAAGATCCTCTGGGTTCGCACAAGAACTGAAAATCGAGCAACCTCTGGATAGGAATAAGTCGAAAACAATGTACTCCAACACGTAATTGTGTAAAAAACCACTCCACTAATGATATAAAGTGCATGTGCAAGTCACATGGGCATCATACATAGTCCTAGTAATCTTATTTTGTCCAAATAATTGATTCTATACCTCCAATTTTTATTTGATGCATATGCTACCAGCCACTTGTACAAGTCTATGGGAAAACAACAAAATGAATGTCTCATAGAGTTCATTATACAAATGATCTTAAACCCACATGCATGAGCATTGAAATCAGGTCTATTATTATCTCTATGAGAAAAATAGTCTTCTAAGTCCTTACGACCCAACTTTCAATGTTGTCCAAACTCAACCGAGTACGTCTTCATCATGCAACATCCTTGTAATATCTTGAAAATATGTCCTAACAATGAAAACAAAAATGTTGTCATTATTTCCTGCTCCAAACCAAAGACACATATGGCACTATCACTCAGACAGTATATGAGAACTCACCCAAAGCATTGCAAAGGTACCAAGTCCCTCTTTTTATACCAGATTTTTCAATTTGTTAGCATGATCATTCATATATTCCATAACCATAAGTAAGTAAAGGTAAAGTGTAACAAGAATCAACTCACAACCATAGTTCATAATGAATCAAACAAGGATCAAGATCAGATTTTACCATACAATAACCATTATTAGAGACGTGAACAACCAATAGTCCATCCACAAATGATCCATTATATTAAGTCACCATAAAAGAAAACCATACCTGAATACATACCATAAGTTACCATCACAAAGTCATGCACGCAAACATACCAACAACATAAATTTGTTACAATTCCAGTGGTCCGATGATCATGATGCCAAAACCATGCAAATCAATACATATATATATGTGTGTGTGTGTGTGTGTGTGTGTGTGTGTGTGTGTGTGTGTGTGTGTGTGTGTGTGTGTGTGTGTGTGTGTGTATACATACATACATACATACATACATACATATATATATGTATGTATGTATATATATATATCTGTGTGTGTGTGTGTGTGTGTGTGTGTGTGTGTGTGTGTGTGTGTGTGTGTGTGTGTGTGTGTGTGTGTGTGTATACATACATATATATAGGGGGGTGGGGGTGGAGAATTTCCCTTCACCACCCATGCACTCTCAAAATAGGTTGCATGCTCAAAATAGCCATGCACCGCTACAAAAGCAACTAAGGAATCATGCAAGCTTCGACTAATAATAGATTACCTATAATTAACTCTAGATTTAACCATATTATTAGCTCTAACTCTACATGACTCTTCATATTCCTCTTACTCCCAAAATAGTTTTACATATCCTTCAAGTCTTCTTATTATTATCCATTGTATGCCTTGTATTCAATCCATTCTCAACCCGTAACATGCAAAACAACTAAGTCATGAACTCTGACTTTCTTGGTGCACTCTGTTCCTTTGTGCCTCTCCACACTTAGGCAATATTTTTTCCAGTCAACATCCTTCATGACACAAAAAACTAAAAAGTTACTTTGAGCATTTGTTGAGTGTGAAAATGACCGACCAATGTAAATAACTTGAACTGATTGATGACGATCAGTAAGAGAAGTTGCTTGATTGTTGAATTGCCTTGATGGAAGATTTGGAACTTAAATCCAATATTAAACAAAAACCCAAATAGGGTAGATGAAGCAGTAAAAATGGAGTGTCTACTGTGATGCAGAGTTCATAAGAGCCAAAAGACTAGAACAGAATCTGTAGTCAAATTCTAGCTTGTAATACAAGAATATAACAAGAGCGTTAGATCTTCTTCACATGTAACTTTAGAAAATGTTGTGATAATGTTATGGCAGAAAGTGTGGACTTTTAGGATAAAAACAATAAGAACTTGTTGCAATTTTTAGCAAGGAACATAATAATGTGGTAGTGTCTAATAAGTTGAAAAGAAGGAAGAAGTTTCCTAGCAGGATATCAGGTAAAGTTAGGAAAAACTTTCTATTGTTGTTATAAAAAAGTTGATATCAACATAGTTGAATTACTTATATTTAGTGATTAGCTAAAAACAAAAATTGAAATCTGATTTTTCCTTACCATATGACATGAAATTTGGTTAAAATGGTACTCTTGTGTTTTTCAATACAACATTGACATTGTCCGAGCTTCATCACAGTATTTGAAGTCATAAGGGAAATTGTTAAAAGACTCGAGACATAATGGATAATAAAAATTTTTCTAAAGTAAATCAATGGAATATTGGTTTGGGAACCAATCAGATGCCTTGGAGGTATGCAAAAATCAGCAATCATACATGGCATAAAAAGGAAATTTAACTTAGAAACGTAAGAATTCTTTCACTAATGATTCTAAAAAAAATCTAGAAATGAGATGATATCGTAAGTCATATTTGAAGTCTTAAGGATCAAACTAATGACCATGTAATCATTAGATATCATGGACTAACCTAATCAAGAATCTTCTGCCTGATTTGAATAAATTGGTTGAAACATAACTATGGCTGCCTTTCCAGGTATGCGATGAGCATATGAATTGGGGAATTTATTTCGTCAACATGAGCTTATATATATGCGCCTTTTATTGATAGGATAGAAACCCATTAAGGGTACAAAACAAATCTATTGTTGAATTGTTTCTGGGTCTGCATGATACTTTTTTCTCTAAGCAAAATAATATACTTACTCATATAACAATTGCCTTTGTATCCATGGTTATTATTCCTAATTCCGTCTCAAGTACCAATTGGTTCAAACCGATTAAAATGGATACATGTGCTCTAATTTTGGGATTGTGAATGCTTAATCAATGGGGTGTATATCCAGGACTGATTTTGCATGATTACCTTATGTTGTTTATTGGTTATAAACCAATTGTTGATGCACTTGGGAACTGGGATGAAAATCTTACTGGGTATTAGATAGATGATTTGAATACCTAGTAAAATAAATTATGTGGATAGTAATTATATATTGTCTGTTATGCGAGAATATTATGGTTGATAATCTGATTATATAAAATGATTTATTCAAAGTACGGATTTGTATTATTTATTTATTATAAAGTGAAATATGATCTCATTAGGAGTTCCAATTCAAACTTAAGTTATGTATGTAATATATTGTTTGAGAGCCTTATAAGGCGCATATTTATTGATAAGATATGGGAATCAATCTCATGACTCTATGAACTAATATTTTCAATAACAAGATAACTTGTGTGATTTTATTACACTCTTACTGAGTTGTAATGGTGAATTATGTTCAGTGGTACTAAAAAAATTATGTACTTCGCATTATGACTTGTGAAAATTGTACTTGAACCTTACAATAATGTGTATCTTTACGATAATACTAGTTCTAAATTATGAAATGACAATCAATACCAAGTTATCAATAATGTACATCATCATTTGCATGTAGTATTGCATGAGCCTAAATAAATAATGTTGATTTGGACAAGGGCTATAGATTTTTGAAATAATTACATAATTCTTTAACTCGATCATATAAGAGATTCATAGTCACCCAATAACTCTGGTGTAGCAATGTATTTAGTACAACTTATACATAGTACGTTGTTAGACTACTTGAATCTTGTTACGACAATAGTCTAGCAATTTAATGAGCATTAAGATGTCTTAAATGTGGAAATCAACCTTAACCTTTAATACAGCTATTACATATGAAATGTGATTGATACATATTCTGAATATTGTAATATTAAACTACTTTTTTTTAAGTAGCTTAAAAAGATTATATCTCTTACCTAAAGAGGTATTTATCGACGTTAAATAGCATAAGGTGGATTTATGACAATATCTAATACTGGGATTGGATTCTTATCTAATTTTAACTCGTAACATGGTTGAACTCATAACCTAGTCCTCAATAATGAAATTTGTCACCGATGACACCTATGAGATTAAGATACATCGAGTGATATCATAAATAGTAGAGTACACCTAATGTATCCATATCGATAAGCGTTGTATGCAGGGTTTGACATGCATTCTACGAAGTATGTGTGCATATCCTTTACAGATTATGCACACGCATGTGTGGCTGTATATACAAAGCATGGACTCTAGAGTCCTGCCCATCTGATTGAAGTATACTCTATCCAATTTTTACCATCTTAGGATGGATCAACGAGGCAAGTGTAATAATTACTGGGGTGATGATGAAGGTCACTAAGTAATCATTATCATTGTCCTGATGGTTTTATCTCATTAATCAAAATTAGAACAATTAAACACAAATTACTCTCGAGTAGAAAAATGAGATCTACTCATTATTAGGCACATTCTTAATACATGAAATTTTCCAACCTGAACATTCAAATTAAGTGATGTGATAATAGCCTTTCAAATTGTATAAGAGATGTCACACAGGCGGTACAACATGAGAGAAGTTTTGTCTTTACAACCCATCATAATGTGCGGTCACGATATTTAATGCATGCAACAGAATAGCTTGAACACTTTGGCCTAACTAGTGTATTAGAAAAAATAACGATGTCAGTTCACTGAGTTAACATTACAACTGGTGTGAGATGCCAGATGAAACTCAGTAAACTTAATTTTTACCCTAGACACTTGGATACTCTGCCTTGCAGATTCTCATATATATATATATATGAATAGGTTAATCATTTGGCATACTAAGTTATGCACACTCGGGTAGCCTGCAATGATAAAGGGGATCCGGGTAAGATCATAATATTACACTTTACTGGATGTCCGATGGCACATGACCCTGTCACTTAAATGGCTTGTAAACTATATTAGGATTTTTGAATTATTATTGATGTCATATAAAATCCATTCAAGGTATGCCACCTAATGGGTTTAAGGGGGGGTTTATGTTAAAATTAAAAAAATCCTTAGTTTGGGAATTATTAGAACATAGGTGTTACACTATTTGGGGGGTGTACTGGAAGTGGCTTTAATAGTCAACAATGGTTGGCCCTCACAGTATTACAAGTAATACCATTATGAAAGCAAGTCCCGTGAGGATATGAAGCATGTATAGTCCTACATCATGCATCCTCAATGTGGTCCCTCTTGAACGCATTATCCACATCATTTTACATAAGGATGGTCGATGCAATCACCTGACTAAGGAAGTCTATTACCTTGGCACGAATTTTTGTGTGGGGTGTTGGGAATCTTCTGTATAAGGAAGCTTGTTGTAAGTTTATGATCAACATAAGAAATGACATTAAGGTCTCACTTTGGTCAGCTTATCTAAACTAATTGGTCCATACCACTGTTAGGGATAGGATGGAGTGGTGGGACATGTTAGATTTGATGTCTCTCAATGTCTTATGAGGTCAGTTTATCATATCATCTACTTCAATCGGTTAAGAGACTAATACTCAATCTTATCTCTAAAAATAAGGAAATCAGGAATATCATGATGTGATCCTTCCCTCAAAGATAACTCTTAGTCATTCACCTAGTATGCAACTAAAGGTAATCATGTAACTTTTCCCATCTCGTGAAGGGTTGAATTTTTTCATGTCTAAGAAGCCTGAGATCATTTTAATGAATTGAGTTGAAGGGTTGGGGTATTCTTGGTGTGTGTAGGAGTCTAGGGTCAAGGATGATAGGTGGCTAAAATCACTTATTCCAAATGAAAATGGTGGTATTTCAAGTCAGGGGGTATTCAATACTGAGATTGGATATTACCCAAGCCAAACATTGGTGGATAGACTGCATATCATTTTATCCTTTCAGGGATTTGATGCCCTAAATTAAGTACCACATTTGGGCTGCAAGTTTTTCCTTAAAAGTCTGGGGAATGTAGCATTGATGGTATTTTGGATAGTGTATATATGATCCCTCCATACATGGGTAGCATGAATGGTTTTATTCCTAAGTAGAAGTTGATCTTAGAAATACTTAAAGTAGGCGAATGAGTGATTTACAAAGTTACCAACAACTGATCGCCATTTGGTAATTATAGGGTACTTGAAAAAACCTCTAAAAAATGAATAAATGGGCACATACAAGTTGGTCTACTCTTCCATGATTACCTACATGACCACCAGATCTTCCACTCACACCTAGTTCATGGAATCCTAGTAGCACCAAATCAATTCATGTATGTTACTATGAGAACATTATGGAAATAACTTAGGAATCCATGAACAAGGCATTCGCAGACCCATCTCACTTCCTCCAAATCAAGGTCTTTTAGGCTTAAGGTATAAACCCAACACTAACAACAACCCTCCCACTACTACATCACAATCCATTTCTACCAATCTTGTTGATCCTACTATCCCAACCACTCAACCCAATCACAAATAATTTAATCCCCCTACCAATAACAAAAACCTAAAAAGGGATTAAGCACATAATTCACAGATGTTCTTTCCTTCCCACTCAACCTCCTTTCATCCAATATCCAAATCCCTTTGCATTCAATCCATTCTTATCATCATATCCATCAATATCCTTTTCTAATCTATTCATTTGAACACTTGATCAACTTGATCACACATGTTGTATGACAACAATACCTACTATAGCCATACGACCTTGATCTATCATTAACTCCAACATTCAAGCACAATTGTCCTCCTAGAGATCCAAACACACTTTAACACACTTAATCAACTTGTAGTGAATACCCTTGGGCATGTTTTTTGAAACTCTAGCCAATGTCATATTCACACTCATTTTCATCCCCCCATAAAGCCACTAGTGATTCTTAACCCCTTGAGAGTTTTCAAGAGAGTGGAAGAAAAATCCAAAAATTACGAAGCAAAAAAGGAAAAAATCATATCAAATTAAAAAAAAAACAAATGAAATCCACCTTAAGGCTCTCTTTATGGGTGTTTCCAACAACTCTACCGGGGCTATGGACGCTTGGCTAGCAGTATAGAAATGTTGTGATAAGAATCAGATGTATCTCCATGGGGGCTATGGACACTTGGCTGGCAGCAAAGAAATGCACGACTTAACCTTCTATTCACCTTCCATCAACCTACTTGACTTAATCACTCCCTATACATTGGATAGTTTTTCTCTACACACTACCAATTCAATATTCAATTCAAGTGGTAATTAACTATCAAAATCACACACACTTCGATCTCGAAGAGACATAGGGCTTGCATGTTTCCAAGTATTGTTTACACCTTGGTCACACTTTTGTTTTATCTCAATTCTTGTTTTACAAAATGTGTCATTAGGCACATCTTTTGTTCATCACTAATGCCATTTTCCTTCCATCCATCACATCCACATCCTTTTTTTCCCCGATCAAACATCCATGGGCAGAAGATGACATTTTCCACTTCATCTAATACACCTCATGTACATTTTAAACTGTCATTATCATGACTGGGGACAACTTTACTATCATCCGCTAGGTGAATCATCCATTTTAGATACCTTCCACTTCCCATCATATCCTACACCTGCAGAAAAATCAAACCCATCCATCCATCCACACATGCCACCCTACTTTACACCTGGGGGCACACCACATCTATCCCTTAATCCATACCCACTATACCTAAGGGCATATTTTATCATCTTCAATATCCCCCCTCTTATCCTATCCCATATCCATCATCCTATATATCTCCCATCTCCCATCCCATCTAATCCTAACCGATTAACCAATCCCTATCCAACATTAAACAATTCTCAATGCACAATCAAACAATCATCATCCTATCTGCATTCTCTCCTTCAATATAAAATCAAACAATCCTCATCCTATCATTGTCCTATCTAACCTATCCAATTTCCCTCATCCTACCCAAACACGCTTTGGGACTTATAGGATAAAGTTAGATCTCACCTTACATCCCTTCATGCCCCCCATGAGCTATCCCATCCTGAATCCTTTCATCTTACATATCCTCAATAATTCCCCCCATCCTAAATCCAAAATCCCAAAATCTAACATCAAATAATATAAACTTCAAAAATCCCAAATCCAAAAATCCAAACATCCAAAATCCAACATCAAATAATCTATACCTCCAAAAATCCAAAAATCCAACCATCTAAACATCAAAAATCTAAAATATAAAAATCAAAACATTTAAACAATCCATAAAAACAAAAAATAAATACAAAAAAATGTAATTTGTGTGTTTTGTTCGTGTGTTTGTTTGTTTGTTTGCATTTTCTCTTTTGGCTGATGATATGAGGCCCATTTGTTTCTTTTTCCTATTACACAGTCCAATGATATGAGGACCATCTTTTTTATATCAATTTGTCTAATGATATGAGGACAAGGGCATTTGGCAATTCATTCATCATGGTCTTTATACCTTGGTGCATCTTGCTTTAGGCCACATCAATCATAACCTTGTTAATGATGATATCAGTGGGAAATTTATGGTAGCACACCCATTTCTATCATCATCTCTTAGACTTATCATCATTCATGCCCAAGCCTCATCATCATATAACTAACTTTCTAACCTCCTCATCCTCTTATCCTACCAATCCTTTCATCAATAAATAAATTTCCACATCTAAATCTTATCATCTTGCATCTAATTTCCCTAATATTCTAATCCTCCAGATCCAAATATCCAATCAATATTCAAATCTAACATCATCAAATCTAAATCTTCCACTCTCGACCATTTGACTGGGGCATCCTATAATCTAAAATCCTCAACATCTCAACCCCTTAACTGGGGCATCCTATAATCCAAGATCCTCAACACCTACCCCCTTGATTGGGGCATCCTCAAATCCAACATCCTGGATCTTCACCCTTTTCATACATCATTGACTAGGGCATCCTCTACTCCAAAATCCTCAAATATTTTACTCCTCTAATCCTCATCTTATAATCCTCTAATCTTCATCCTCTAAATCCTCAAATCTTCTAATCTTCTAATCCTCTAATACTCAATATTATCATCCTCTAATCCAAAATCCAAAATCCTCACCCTTGTTATACATCATTGACTGGGGCATCCAACATCCAAAATCCAATATCTCCTAATCATCTAATATTTTACTCTTATAATCCTCTCTCCTAATCCTCTAATATTAATCCTTTGAATCCTTGAATCTTCTAAACCCTTTAATCCTCATATTCTAATCCTCAAATCTTCCCATCCTCTAATAATCTCTCATCTACTAACTTGGGCCTCTCCTCTTTTCGAGTGGTTACCTGCCTCGTTCCTCCCCTCCTAACCCCTCGAGGGGGAATCATATCACCATCATAACATATTCTCTTATTTTTATTTGAAATGTCATTGCTCGACAATACCACTTCAAAGAGGGGTAAAATGTTGACATCTAAAATGTCGACATGATTCGTTACGATTAATTTTTCCCGCAACATCATTGAAATCCATATAATAATTAATCGCAAGATTAATTATTATTAATTTCATCATTAATCCCTTTATTCTAATATTTCATCATTTATCTAAATATTTCATATTTCATCATTTATCCCATCAAAAATCCCTTTTATCACATTTACCCTTTCATCATTTATCATCTATCTCATTTTATCATTAATCACTTTAATTCCTTATTATATCATAATATCCTATTTTACTTTTTCATTAACATTTTATAGGAATTTAATATTCCTACACATCTACCTACCCATATACCCTACACATCCCTACACCTAGCCTTTACATGTAACCTTACCCCTAATCATCATTTATTAACCTAATATATTCTAATATGATCGCATCCTCACACCTCTAAATCTAGAGGCTTCTATTTCTAGAAGCCTCTCTAAATTTCCCTCTTTCATATTTAAAAATTCAAATATCTTCCTCCCTCCATTGAATTTTTAATTTAATGGAAACCTCTCTCAAATTCTAGAAATCTCCATTATAGAATTTTCCATTCTTCTCATGCATCCTCCACCCTTGATCTAAATCCAACATGGCTTCTTCTTAGGATTTGAATCCTCTTCTCCTTAGCTATAAATTTAACTCTCATCCTCCATGAGAGCACAAGTTAGCAAGATCATAAAAAAAACTTTTCCATTTTTATCACTTAATCAATCCATCACTCATCTCCACTCCAAGCATCCAGTCAATTCATCCTTCACCAATCTAGCAATTAAGTTATCAAGGGGAAGTGTTGCCCAAATCATTCCACAAATTCTGAACCAACCAAACAATCATCTAAGAGAAAATCCACCACATCAAAGGATGAGTTGTGTAGTCTTGTACGTAAGTGTAGGTATAATCTCTTTCCTCTTTTCAATACATTTATCTAAGGTATTGTTGAATAGATTAGATTTAGGAATCAATTGTGTTTTTTTGGTTTCTAACTTTCATCTAATCTTTTTAACATATACACACCCAGTTTTGGTAAGGTTACAGGGATCCCTATTTTTCAATCTTCACTCTTTTTTCTTCACTTGTCTCTGGACACTAGTGCCTAAGATTGGACACTGATGTTCAGTGCTCTTGTCCATCTTGGGCACCCATGTCCTCTTTGTGTTTGATCAAATTTTTGACATTTGAGGTCAGTCTTTTTGGTTGTCCCTCTCATATCCCGAGGTACTAGTCGGCATGTCAGGTCATTAGTGTTGAAATTCAAGCAAGAAATACCTATATAAACACAACATACATACCATTATATGGGCAGAAAATTATTATCAAGGGCTAGCTATCTACTTAGATCAAGGGACTGCATTTGGGAAAATTAATCTGTATATACACTGCATAGGAAGGGGAGTGTTCATTCTATTCCATCTATTTGCATTTTATCTAACTACTACCCGTTATCTTGGCATCATTGGCACAAGGGTGACTTAGGAGCATTATTGCACACAAAAACACGCATAACTACAATGGGTTTGAGATGTATTGCAACTTTCAGTCGTAAGTTCACCATTGTGACAACTAAATATAGTCTGACCCCTCATTTTGCATATTTCTTTTTTAGGATTTGATGTCTTTTTTAGGGTTTTGTAGGAGGATATTTTTGTGCAGGTTTACAGGTATCTTGGTGATCCAAGTGCAACATACAGGTGACCAAAGGCGAATAAGTGTGAATCCCTAACAACCATATATGAACCAAGTTCCAACCTTTTCTGCAGACCTAGGCACCCATAAACAAGCCTAGGGCGCTCACAGTTGCCCCTGTCCCTCTCCAGGCCACCCAGTCCAGCCAGTTCCACCTCTGTTACATTTTTTTGCGGTTCGTTGCGACGGTCTATGCTTCTGTTTCATCACATTTTCCAGTCCATACTTACTGCAGGATAAGTAGAATTAAGATAAGTATCTTACCCCTCTCATTTCCTTTCATATTTAAAATTTAATTAATTGTGTAACATTTCTATTTTATTGTATATCGTTTACAACAGATCTTTACATTTAGATTTAAATAAAATAACCATATTTTATTGAATCAGGTAAATGCAAATGATTTATAAAAATAGTAAAAATTTGTTTCTATAGTATTTTCTAGTGTCACTTTGAGTGTGTGTGTATGCAAGGATGGAATGTTGGCGTAGGAATATTTCTCATCCTTTCTTACATGGTAAGTACTCTTGTTATTTTCAATTTAATTTTTTTTTTCGATTATGTTTTACGTCTACACTTGATTCCCGTCTTCTCTTGCAGGTTTCAGGAAGCTTGAATTGGCGTGATTTCAACACACGGGTGTGAGGTATAATTTCTAACTATCCCATTTGGGAGTGTCATACTCATTCTTCAAGTTTTACGCCAACTCATGGCTAAAATGATTCTCCAAGGGGGCAATATGTACGCACCCAAAATTTCACGGTGCTACATTCACAAAACAGTAAAAAACCCCTATGATGATAAATTTTATTTCTAAAGTAAATGATGATGTCCATGTCCCATTTCTTTGTTTTTAGCATGCATATGCAGTTTATTCTTCTTTACTTCTCAATTTCCTAGCTTTACTTGCTTTCGTAAACCTTTTTTGTTGTTTTTCCTTTGCGTTTTCCTTTTAAGTTACATAAACTCCGCGGTGGTTGCATAATCGCTGGTTGGCCTAGAGCGGTGGTTATATAACTGCCGTGACGGTTGCATAACCAACTTTCTGCGTATATTGACTATCCTGTCTGCATTTATCCAAGACTTCAAAATCCTAGTTTTGTACGCATGTTGCAAGTTTCCGAATGCTTTTCTCGAATGTTTCTGTACCGTTTCTCTTGATTATTATCTTGTTGGATGTGTATGAAATTCCTTTTCCTTACTATTCTTAGCTTGTTGAATGCCCCTTGTGTGGATGATTTGGCACTTCTTGATTGCCAAGTGTGTTGGACTTATTCCCTGTCAACTTTCTATAAGAACCAAGATTTTTTCATAAGCATTGGTGGAGATTCTTGAATTGTTTTGCACCATTATTCTGCTGAAATCCTACCAAAAATTACAAAAAAAACTCAGCCTTTAGTTTGTTTCTCTTCTACCTGCATTTTTCATCAATCTACCTGCAACCGGTCTACTCCACACTCTTCTAGCTATTTAATTTTCTTCCACAACCAACACAACTCTCTGGACCAATTGGACTCATCTCTAGAGAAGAAGTTGAGGGGATAAAGAAAATCATAACTACATCTGGATATTGTCACAGTTATACATTTCCAAGTCGGGGGTGTAATTTAATTTCTTTAAATCTAGAGTTTACATTTCTCATCAAAGCAATAGTTGTTTTAATGAAGTAGAAATAGCAAGTGTTTATTCCCTGTAAGTAGATTATGTTGATATCTTCTTCTCAGCTTATCCCTATGGATTTTCCTAGAAAAGTATTTGGAGGAAGTTCTTGTGCACGATGTTTCCTCATTTCTTCATTTAAAAAGCACATATAACTTTCATTTTATTTATTAATTAGATTAAACGTGCACATGAACAAAGCTTACATTGAAAACATCTTCCCTACTTATCCGTGTGGATTTGTAAGAGAAAGAATCTTGAGGAAGCTTACGTGTTTGTGTTCCTTTTGTCATATTTCTTTATAATTAGTTTTATGTACAATTCATTGTTTCAATGTGGAAGTCTCAAGGGAAGAATAAATCACTTCTGATAAGCTTCATTTCTTCCCATGATTCTGAGGTGAGGCATTGGAAGAAATAGTAGAACCCATAATTATAAATTGGAAATTTTTTGTGTTTAATTAAGTTAGGCTTCACGTTCAACAATAGAGGTATAGCCACATATGACTATTCCATGTTTATTTTATTATTAGTGTAGAAGTAGATTAGATTTAATTTAGAAGTAATTTCCTTTGTCTATAGGTTTTTGTTGTTTTATTCCCAGTAAACAAGAAAATCCAAAAACATAGTTTAAAAGTACTTTAGATTTATTCCATTCATCTGCATTTAAAAGATTCTTCAAAAATACCAAAAATCAATAGTTAGTTTATTTTATGCTTCTTTGATTAAATAGATGCAACTAGATTTAATTAAATTAAAAGGGAATTAATCAACTTTATTTAATTTAGATTTTTTTGCTTTGTTGAGTTAAAGGTAGGAATCTAGATTAATTAGATCTGCAATGAACAAAAACCCCCTCGTTTCCCTAGTGACCTAGGCTACCCAATCTTAGCTTTAGCCCCCTTTGGTTTCTTGTGTGTTTATTTATTCCCTCAATTGCTTATTTTGTGCCCACATGACCATTCAGGGTCCAAAACAACCAAGACATAGAGTTTGTCACCCAACTATGCCACAATCAAACATAGATACTTTTCTGACATACATTGACCAAGGTTTACATCGGCTCATCTTCTAGACTACCCTGGTCCCACCTAATATCATTCACCAGCTTACTGCTTTGAAAGAGGAGGTAGAGACTGTCGAGGAGTTCTGGGCAAACCATCTCGGTAGAGACTAAACTCATCCTTATCCCATCGCTTGTCATATATTCATGACCCTCTTTAGAGAGGAATTCATAGACAACGAAGAACAATTTCCTCGTGCTCCACAACCAAGTAGAGTCTTATTCAGTTTTACTAATATTGACCGCGACTTGTGTACGACGATCATTATTGATCAAAGCATCACCCCCGAGCAATTGAGAGAGGCATTTATTTCCCTCAACAAACAAATACCCATTTTCAGTTGAGAATATTAGATTTCCTTGCTTTCTTGTTGTCATTTCCATCTATTCCACCCACCTACTATTTCTCCAACATATTACCATCCCATCCATTTCATTCTGGTTGTCCCGGGACAACCTTGGGAGGTCGTGTGCATCTAGGAGTCACATGTTGATTCTTAGGCATACACTCTCACTAAAATCAACCCCTTCTTTTTGAGAAAATCCTTTGGCAACAAGACTTGATTTGAATTTTCAATTCATTAATCATATCTAAACTTGGTCTCATATATCCATTTAGTACCGACAAGATTTTTGCCTTTAGGAAGTTTTGTCGATTCCCATGTATTATTTTTCATTAAAGAGTCACACGCTTCTTGCATTGCATGTTTCCACTCTTTCTTTCCTTTTACTTCTTCATAAGATTCGGGATCATTTACTTTCTCTATTCTGGTCATTAAGGCACTGTTAACATGATGATCCTTTTCTTCAATTTGCGTACTTTTTTGATACATTTCTTGAAGGCATTTTACTATCATTGTGGGGCTTTGCTCATTGTCACTATTTTCTTCCTTTTCCACATCTTCAATGTCATAAACTATCTCAAAAGTAGATGTATATTCCTTATGAAAACCTTCATCAAACACAACATATCTACTGATAATTACCTTTTGAGTTTGAGGATTAAATAAATTGTATCCTTTATACTGTTCACTATAACCAATGAAGATACATTACTTACTTTTCTTATCAAGTTTCTTCCTTAATTCATCAGGCACATGAGCATAGGTATTACATCCAAACACTCTAAAATACTTGATTGATGGCTTACTACCATACCATGCCTTGTGAGGTGTCATATTTCTTATAACTTTTGTGGGAGATATATTTAGTATGTAGGCAACAGTAACTATTGCTTTAGCCCAAAATGAATTAGGAAAATCCTTAGTCTTGAGCACGCACTCAACCATTTCTTCTAAGGTCATATTTTTTCTTTCCACAACCTCATTTTGTTGAGGTGTGCATCTAACTGTTAACTACATTTCAATACCTTCATTGTCACAAAAAAATAACACTCTTTTGTGATATACTCTCGTCCATTGCCTGTTCTAATAATTTTAATTTTTCTCCCACTCTCATTTTCCACTAGAGATTTAAACATTTTAAACTTTTCCAACACCTTGCTTTTGTTCTTGAGACAATAAATCTAAATTTTTCTTGAGAAATCATCAATTAAAGTCAACACATTTTTTGATCCGACAAAGGAAGGAGAAGGAAATGGACCAATAACATCACTATGCACTATCTCAAGTTTTTCTCTTGCTTTATATGCTTCATTCTTGTGAAATCTATCTCTATGGTGTTTCCCATACACACAACCTTCACGCACTTTTGAATTTGGATAAATTTTGGGAATACCATACACCATATTAAATTCCTTCATTATACCCAAACTTTGATAATTAAGGTGCCCAAATCTTAAATTCCATAACACACTAATATTATCATGTGATGCAACAAGAGAATGTATGTTCTTCCTGCATCATATTTGTATGTTCTCCCATCTAAAGTACCTAATGTGATCACTTTGTAAAAATGTTTCGTATACTTAATAAAACAAATCTCCTTGTAAAATTTAACTTTAAAACCTTGCTTTGTGATTTGACTAACTAAAAGAAGATTCTTCTTTAAACCAAGTACATACTTCACATTAGTAATACATTTTACTTCATAATTATTCATTTTAATAGGAACATCACCATGACCCTCTATATTATAAGAAAACTAGGTCATCAAATCATATTTTACATTCTAATATAGCCACCCAACACATGCTAAAATTATGTCAAAGGGAATGCTTCTAGCCAAATTGCTTTATTCACATTGATTTTTTGGTCTTATTTGCCTCAATACTTGGACTTGTGTTGTGTTATATGTTTCTCATATGTCTCCAAAATTGTGACAAACCAAATACCGTACTTAATTTGAAATATTCTTCTCTATAATTATATATGAATTCATTGTTTATATATATGTTTAGATCAACAAATCAAATCTTAATAAAAATAATGTTCCTTTATACAATTATATTTGAAGTTAGTTTATACGTGAATTGCAAGATACATGATTAGTTGTAGTGTATTGTTAATGTAAACCTATTTGTAGAAACGAGTTAATTGAATAATAAATAGCCACAAACACTTAAATTAAAATAACTCTTACATTAAAAATTGAACATAAAACTATCTCATTACAAATATAGTTATATGAATAATGATTAACTACTCTCTTGAGATGCACGAAATAATTACAATAAACAAGGCCATGATATGCCAGATCTTGTCAAAGAAAACACACTTGGTATAAATGGTAAGAAGTAATATACATGAAAGGTAATAGTTAGAAAATATAGGTACGAACTAGGTAACTATTATAGCATTAGCGTTTTTGTGTGCTAATTAGTAATTGATATATGATTAATTGATTGTTATGGTATTAGTGTGTAATTATTTTATTGGTAGAGACTAGTTAATTGCTATATAATACTAGTATTTATGTTTTTGTTATTTGAATCATATTAGTTAAATGTTAAGGTATTTGTGTTTTTATTTTATTTTTGGATAAGGTAAAAAATTTGGTTTTGAGGGGACCAAAAAACCCACAAGTATCAAAAGAGAAAGGATATTACAATGAAGATCAAAAGAAGCAGCTTCTCCCAACGGCTTAGAGAAACCAACAAAGAACCAACTCCTCATCTTTGAGGATCTTTCCCATGCAATCTTAAATTCATTTCAGTGGTATAGTTTACACTTGATTTTTCTTTTTCTTCCACACAGTAGTCTAACCTATTAGGAAATATACTTTACTAGTGCGTACATTATTGTTATATTGTTATAATATATTGTTTCAACAATATATTATTTGTAGAGGTCGGTTACACCCGTAATGTTATTAACAGGTTTATTGTTTGTAATACATCCTATTTTATAGGATGTTTGTTATCTACTTCTGTGGATATATTTGTATTATGATCTGTTGAAGGATTAATCAAAGGATATTTATTCTGTAAATCTGGTTCTTCTACTTTATTTGGTATCAGAGCGAGAATGGAATTCTAAGAATTTGTGAGGGGCAGCTGCAGTGAGCTTTGTCCCTGTGACATGGAATTTATGTTTAAATAAATTTCTCTAGATTAGCTTTGTATTGTTTTTTGGTGATTATTTAGCTTTTATATAGCTTCGTACAACCTTTGCAAATAACTGACGCCCAAAGGAGTGCTATGCAATTTATGCCATATCAATTGGAATTGTATTTCCCATTAATCGATATCACAATGAACTATGATCATAATTCTAGCAGAGTATAGAAGGGGCGTTTGGTGTACTATATCTCATATTTATAACTCATTTTTGGCGTGATCTGCAACGCATCGGCTAAGAATCAAGAATTTTTGCCACCTGTTTGAGTCTTGGATTTGATTCAATGAATCAACTGTATCGAGGTGTTTTCATTCTGCTTCGTTCCTCTGTATCTTGTTCCCAGACGCATGCAACTGTTAAAACCAACAGGAGAAAATTAGACCAATAAATCTGTGGTCAACTACATTAGATTTGCATCGTGGCTTATTCGATAGTGTAAAGCTTATCTCTTCCTTATATGGTCGACATCCCAATGCAAACTTTGATAGATATGCAATATTAATGTGGCAAGAATCAGATAAATCGGTGAGGAGTGTGGGGGTTTTAGTGTTCAGTTTGTTGTAACCACCACAGATCCAATTTGCTATTGAAAATAATAGATTTGAAGACTTGAGCATAGGACCTGTGTTTGGACCTGTATGTGCAAACTATTATCAAGATGTGGATCTTTATGAGATATTAGTCAAAGAAGAATTTGTTATTGCCAACATATACACGCTTAATTCAAAATTGGTTGATGAAGAAACCATCGCATTTGCAGTCGCAGTTGTATTTGAGGAGGACTCTTTTAAGCGTAGTGGAAACAATACTTCTCTCTCAGGACAGAGGCGTTGTCAAAGCTCGATCTGAACAAGTTAAGTCCGAGAAAAATTTATAAGCTCCCTGAACCAAGCTTGATACTGATATCAAAGATCTTTGTCTCTGCACATCTAAATCAGAAAGGCAACCTTAACATTAGAATCGACGAGTACCTAGTCAAAGTAATCTCCTTCAGAAGTCACGCGTTATAGCATGTCTCCCAATATAGTCGAGTCGTTTATAGTCTTTTGTCTAAGTTTTGTTATGTTTTAAAATTTTTGAGTTATATATATATATATATATATATATATATATATATTGGTCTTGTAATGTGTCATATTAGTTAGCGATTAGTTTGTCTTTATTAGGTTGTTAAATTAAAGTCTTCCATGTTTGTAAATTGTCACAATAAGTATTTTAATTTAAATAGGTCATTTTTTTCAGTTGAGTATTTGTCAAAAGTGTCAAAATAATTAAGTTCTTGTGTGTCTTTATTCTAAAAGTGTGTCATCAAAAGTTAAGTATCGTCTTGTCCTTGTTGCGTTAAATTGTCAAAGTCATTGTAAGTATCTTTTTATATAGTCAAAATATTATAAAAATAAAAATAAAAATTGCCTCACTTTTTAATAATTGGACGCATTTTTGCTTGTACGCGACTTCCATCTTGTGGGGGTATTTTTTAAGCTTCATGATCACATCCGACTAAACTAGCAGCAATTGACCGGAGGATGGAGGCAAATGGAGGTTGGAGGTCAATGCAAAGGCTATTATACAACCACAAAAGTAGAGAACGAACATCCTATAAAATAGGATGTATTACAAACAATAAACCCGTTAATAATAGTACGGGTGTAACCGACCTCTACAAATAATATATTGTTGAAACTTAGATTTTATAGGAAAAAGGAAGGGAAATGGTTTAAGCCATTTGGAAGCTAAGGAATGTCACCTCTCTTAAAGAAGGGGTAGTTAACTATAATTAAACATTAGGGAAGGAAAGGGAAGTTGATACATATGAAGTGAGTCCAAGAACAACCAACTTGACTAAGAAACGTGCGCTAAAAACATGGTTGAAGAAGTTGACATGCATTTAGAACACGCCAGAGAAGGCTCGGGAAAAAACCCATGCAACCGCCAGTCTACGTAGAGAGGCAGTTACACCACCTTCGCCGAGGGCATATAGGTGGTTGCATAATCGTCGGGGCGGTTACCTAACTATCGCGGCAATTCCGCGACTTAGAGTCAAAAGCTAAGGAAAAGACTACGAAAGAGATAAAAGAAAGCACAAAAAACATGGAAATGGTTAAGGGAAGCATTCTAGGCTACAAATATATACTGCAAATGGGAAATTGGACTCGAACACTATTAGAAAAGATATTAATCATCATTGGGGATTTTAAACCATTCTGGCAATGTAGCACATGAAAAATTTGGTGCGTACAGGTTCACTTGGACAAATACACCTACACTTATTCATGAGTATGATGGGAAGACTTCTGCTTTGGGTCACATCCATAAATGTGAGAGCGTATGCTTTGGTTCTCTGTGGGTGCATAAGTCTTATTCCACTCTGCGAGGCTACGCACATGCGTGGTATGTTTATGCTAAGCTCGCAGGAGACTGTAAGCTGAGGAGATATGACTGTAGGTATGATCCATACATTTGATTATTTTTCTAATAAACCTCCAGTCCATGAAACATTGCAGATCATGAAGCGCATCACGTTGGGGAATAGCGCAAAAGTAGAAGAGTCTGTGCTTAAATTTCTCAGAGAACCAGCTTCCAAGGTGCGCCTAGATATAGAGGAGAAAAACAAGATACATATGAGTCGCGCTTAAGAGGAGAAAGAAAAGTGAAATCTGGTATGTATGATTGATGATGAAGAGGTGGAAAACTTGAAGATTAACTTTACAAAGGGTGCACGCGAGGTAATGAACACAATAGATAAGAAGTCTTGCACGTACTATGTGCCTACAAAGACGAAGAAGGTAAACATTGGTACTAAAGATGAGCCCAAAGAAGCCATTATTGGTGATTAATGGTTAGAGCAGGAAGTGGAAAAGATTATAGAGCTGTTATCCAAAATGAGCCCGTTGCTCATTTTGTGGCTAACTCCCTTCATTCTTTCCTCTCTTCTGCCTCAGTCATTATTTTTTGCTTTTCAGGAACTCAAAACCTTTTAGAAATGGCACCATTGGATAGAGCTTTTTTTCAGCTTTCTGGAAAGGTAAAGTTTTCTTCCTAACTCCATGTATTTTTGAAGTTATGGCTCGGGGGAGCTTTTGTGGGAAATTTTCCCTAGAAAAGCCCGAGCCAATAAGATAAGGCCATGTGTCCTCAGAAGGGCAGAGGCGGAGGTAAACTTGGAATTTTTACCAAGTGTTTGGCAAGGTTTTAGAAGGAATTTTCGGCTCAATGGCTCATCGGCGAATAGGATCGTGCCACGTGTCCAAGGGGAAGAAGTTAGGAAAATTTCCTAAGTGTTGGCGCAAACAAAAAAATTCGGCCCCAAAGCCCACACCCAATCACACTGCGCCACGTGTCCTTAGGCCGAAGGAATGTTGAGAGGCGGAGGAAGATAGAAAATTTGGCAAAGTGTTTGGCGAGGGCGCAAAGTTAATTTTTTTCCCCAAGGCCCACAGCCAATGAGGATAGGCCACGTGTCCCGGGGGCGTCGGAGCATCAGAGTGGTGGGGAGAAGTGGGAAAATTTCCCAAAGGTTAGAGCAAAGGAGAAATGTTTGCCCCCAAGGCCCGCATCCAATGGGAGCTCGCCACGTGTCCCAAGACCAGTGGAACACGGGGGAAAGTTGGGAATTTTTCCCAAAGCAAAATCAAAGGAAATATTGAAAGGGAGAGCTTGCCCCTCAAAACCTGAGCCAATAGGACCATGCCACGTGGTGACAAAAAACACAAGGCAGGCCCGTAAAGGAAAATGAGCAGTAAAAGCCCACATCCAATTGGATTGTGCCACGTGTCCATTCTAGGGAGGGATGTTGGAAGCGGCGGAGAATTTGAAAGCAGAGGCCCGCAATAAATCATGTCATGCCATGTGTCCTCAGGTCAATGGCCCGGCGGAGAATTTTTGGAAAATTTTCCAAAGGCCAAAACGGTGGAAAATGAAGTGCATAAGGCATACATCCAATCAGAACGTGCCACGTGGCACCAGGAGCGGCGGGGCATGGAGATTTTTGGGGAATTTTCCCAAATGCAAAAAGTGGGAAAATTTCAAATTTTTGGCCCGCCAACCCATTTTGGCCCTGTTTTGCCCTAAATTTTCAAATGAGCATAACTTTCGATCTAGAGCTCGGTTTTTGGCGTTCTTTATATCAATGGAAAGCTGGTGAAATTATCTACATGATTTCGCAGTCAATTTTGTGTTTTGGTGGAGTTTGGAGAGAGAAAATTGGAAAATGCCTCTGGCACGTGGAAATGAATAAAAAATGACATTTCAACCACCATTTTTAATGCAGAATGGCTCGCATTCTCTCCCAGCATGGAAAAAAATGTCAGGGAGTGGACTTTTATGGAGGCCCATGCTATTTTATTGCATTTTGGTCAGTGGTTGAAGCTACTCTCACGTTTTCCTGCATTTCTCTCTCCTAAGCTCGAATGGGCATTGTTAAAAGCCAGATTTGGCTCATTTTGTGGGGTTGGGACATTTTTATGTTTTGCAGGCTCCCTCTTTCACCGTAGAAAGTGATTTTGTGGAATACCAGACCTCTTTCAAGACTGCAACATATTTTCTGCCTTTCTGTTGATGTAATGCATGCATTTTGATACTGGAAATGACAATGCAAGCTCTGTGAACGAGTTTCAGTCCTCTTCTTGTGTTATTTGATTCATCCATGATCTTTCATTACATTTTATTAGTTTGTGCATGATGTTTTGCTACATTTCTGTAATCTGTGTCAATCTGCAGAAGTAAAAATGCTCACCACTCCTTTGGTGCATCACCTTATTATCATTAGTTTTAATTCTTTTGCATTCTCTATCTCTATCCCCTTGGAATTTATAGTAGGATTTTGAGTTTAAACCTCTGCAATTTTTAAGTAATACACCTGATTAGAGGAGTTGAGGAACTAGCCTCTAACCTGGAGATTCTTTTCCTACTTTTACAAGTCCCATACTTGGGAAAAAGATTCAATGTTGTGCAATCACACTGGATGCTAAAATTTGAAACTAGAAATCTGATAGAACATTCAGAGGGTGCTGCTGATTTGCACTAACACGAGCTTTTGCATGACTTTCAGTATTTGTTCCCACGGAGTTACCATGAGTTGAAAGGAGTGCATCCTTCATTGGGAGAAATGAAGATTAAGTTGAAGGAAGGTGTGTGCCTAGTACGAAAGAGGACTTATAGGATGAATCCGCACTTGTGTGTACGGGTCAAGGAAGAGATAGATAAATTGCTTAAGTCTGGGATGTATTGAGCCACTTGAAGAGTCTAAGTGGGTTAGTCACCGTGGCAATCAATATCAAGAAAGAATTTGTGGATCAGGATTTGTGTGGACTACAGACAACTAAATGCTTCATGTGTTACATATCCCTTTCCTACACAATGTTTATAGAGGAAATCCTTGAATTCGTCACGGGGGATGCGGACCCTATTCATTCATTGATGGATTTTTAGGATATCACCAAGTGCACATCATGCACAATGATCAAAAGAATACCACCTTTTCCACTAAATGGGGAAGCTTTGCATATACAGTTATGTCATTTGGAGTGAAGAATGTGCCCACTGTATTTTCATGCATTGTTGTCCAGGATTTTCATGATTTTATTCACAAGTTCTTGTAGGTGTATTTAGATGATCGGACAGTCTATGGTTTAGTCACAGATCACTATGATAATTCGAGGCTTATGTTTGAGAAATGCAGACAATTGAGTATCTCTTTAAATATTAAAAAAGTGTATCTTTGCTACAACCTTTGGTACCTTTCTTGGACACATTATTTGTAAAGAGGGCTTATTGGTGGATCCTGCAAAGGTTGCAGTAATATTGGGATTAGAAGAACCAACCAATCAAAGGGAAGTGCGCAAATTTTTAGGGCATTCTGAATACTATAGAAAGTTTATAAAAGGCTATGAGAAGATTCCTGCGCCCCTGGAAGAGTTACTCAAGGCGAATTGAAAATTTCATTGGGGTGATGCACAATAACATGCATTCGAGATATTGAAGGAGAAGCTTAGTAGTGCACTGATCTTGCACTTTCCTTCATGGAACAAACCCTTTCATGTGCATGTTGATGCTTCTGGTATGACGATAGGCAAAACCTGGAGATGAAAATCACCCCATTTTATTTGCAAACAAGAAGTTGAAACCCGCATATCATAATTATACTACCATTGAGCATGAAGCATTATCTATGATCTATGCACTTCAGAAGTTTAGAAAGTACTTGTTGGCTACCTGGTTTATCTTTTAAATAGATCATATGGCATTGAAGTATTTGGTTAAAAAGCCTAATTTTCAAGGGCACATCTATAGGTGGATATTTATCTTTCACAAGTGTGATTTCACAATTGTTGTAAAGCCAGGCGAGAGCAATTATGGGCCTGATCATTTATCAATAATAAATTCTGGTGAGGATGCGCAAAGTATTGAGGAAAAAATGCTTGATGCACAGTTGTTCAATTTGAACCACGCGCTTGTAGATCTGGAGGACATAGAAGCCTTTTTACTCATTGGATTGGCGCTAGAAGGCATGAAGATATTAGAGAAAAAACATCTTGCTATACGTGCAACGTCTTATCAGTTGATTGGTGGAGACTTATACAAGATGGGAAGAGATGAGGTCTTACGTCGATGTGTGCTTGAACATGAGCACGAAGCCATTATGGAGGAGGCTCATGGACGCATTGAAGGAGGACTTTATGTAGGTGATGCGACTATGCACAAGATCCTTACAGCTGGTCTTTGGTGGGAAACTTTGTACAAGAATGTTAAGGATTTTGTGAAAGCATGTGATCATTGTCAGTGCCTTGGAAATCCAGGACATAGAGATGGGATGCCTCTGAGACCTATTGTGAGCGCAGAACCATTTGAAAATTGGGTTATTGACTTTTTAGGGCCTATTGTACCACTCAAGCGTAGGATTGGAGCACGCTACATTATTACATGTACAAACTATTTGACAAGGTGGGCAGAGGATGTGCCTACTAAGGATGAAACTGTAACCACAATAACAAGGTTCCTATGGGAAAACATCATTATCAGGTATGGTTTTCCATTAAGATTGAAAAGTGATAAAGGAAGTCATTTATTGAATGAGACAATCAAAATCCTATTAGAATAATTTATGGTGACACACCATAAAACTACCCCTTATCACGCTCAAGCTAATAGTACTGCAGAAGCTTTCAACAAGATTTTGTAATAAACATTGATAAAGATTTGTGATGTTGGAAGAAAGCATTAGGATGACAATGTATCAGTTGTACTTTGGGCTTACAGGACCACTTATAAAAGATTGAATAAAGCTACACCATTCAAGTTAGTGTTTCGCACAGAGGCGGTACTACCAATTGAATTCATGTTACCATCCCTATGTATTGCACGTGCATGTGCACTAGATGATGAACAAGTTGTTCAAGAGCGCATCGAAAAACTAATACAATTGAATGAGTGGCACGCCATTGTGCATTGGAGTCAAAAAACTGAGAGGGCGCGTTAGAAGGCCTAACATGATAGACTCATTGAGAACAAGACATTTACGGTTGGAAAGATGATCCTTTTCTATGACTCCAAGTTTACGTGCGACCTGGGGAAGTTGAAGGTGCATTGGTTGGGACCCTTTTTAGTAACCAAGATACTTGAATAAGAAGCATGTTAGTTGTAGGTACTAGATGGCACCATGTTTCCCGGTTACTTTAATTAGAGTAGGATGAAACCGTACTATAAATAAGAGTCTTGGTGTTTGTAATAAGACATTATTACCAATTAGATTAGATTTCCTATCCATGTTTTGTTTCCATTTGTTCTTTTTTTGTTGTAATAAGTGCGTTTACGCACATGAAATTGATTACTATCTATTGAATTCATGCACAGGGGACTGTGTATAGTTTTAGTGTGGGGTGGATGCAGGTTCCCAAAAGTAGGTATCTGTTAAAAAGAATAAGGTGATTGTTATAAGGTACTCTAGAGATGAAATAGTGATGTGCGTGACATGAATAAAAGGGAAGGTGCTAAGGGAATATGAATTATAAAGGTGCAATGGTAGAGGAAAATGTTGCAGGTACATACGAAGAGTGGTGTGTAATAGGAGTTTCCTAGATGGAAACCCATGTAATGGAAGGCGGTGCAGTATAACTTGAGGTAGGAAGCAATATGATATACTACTTGGAATATGGCGTATAGGAAGAAGGGTTGCAACACAAAGAGAGGCACACATGGATATCTACAGTTTTGGGAAGTAGTTGGCGCACCAGAAGGTTATGACTTCCGAACGTGTGAAGGTGAGGAATTGAGGAAATTAAAATGTGCCTTAGATGGAAAAATGTGTTTTAAATGGTAAACATACTTTAAAACTTAAAAGTGAGCAAAAGTGTCTTACAAGTGAGAAAGTAAAGTAGTGGAAACTTTGAAATATGAAAAAATTATAAAAGGAGGGTAAGCCAACTTATTTGTCACCTTATATTCGAAGAGAAGATAGATCGAGCAATCTTGTGTGACAGAGCAAGCTAAGTAAAGAGAAAACCAGATCAACGTGCATAGGGTGTTTATGTAGGGATCCTTTATGGAAAGGAAGAAATTCGAGTAGAAGGTTGAGTGAAAAGTTAGGGCATAGGAAGTTAGAGTTTGTAGAGAATGGAAGTTGAGCGGATAGGGTTTGTAGGGTTCAAAGAATGATTTTATAGAAGGGAAGAAGTTGGCAGTGTGGAATTGAGGAAAATGACATTGAAGAGAGCAACTACTTCATCACTTGGGGGAAGAGGCAAGGCTCGAACGAAGAGGGTTGAGGTTGAGAACCCATTGGAGGAAATTTACTTAGAGATGTAGTACGCCCATGAGTAATTAAGGCACAAACATGGAAATCCTAGCTCCTGAAATGCAAAATAAACGAGTTCAATAATAGGGATTCAGGTAATGAGGTGACCTTGAAGGCATACATGCTAGAGAGCTGCCAAATAAAAATGAATAAGGGCAGGTACTAGTTAACGACTTGGTGAGAAGAATTCTGGAGAAAGTAGGGTTCCTCCAATTATTTGAGCTAACCTTCTTCGCAAAACCCACGCATCTCTTCCAATGGCTCATGTCCAAGGTGCATGAGGACTATTTATACTTTGTAGGCCGAAGGATGAGGATAACAACCCAACTCATCAAATAAGTTACATGATTGTGTGAGATAGGGGAAGACCTAGATTTGGACCTATATAATGACACAAAGATTGATGAGTTAGTCATTTAGCTGCAATACAAGAAGGGGGAAGGGACATGGGTATAGAAAAATGTATAGACCCCACGACTAGGGTTGCATCCAAACTTGTAAGTTATAAATTAGGTGCCTTAGAGAGATGGGGTGATGTGATTAAGAGGTTTCTTTACATTGTGCACAAAATGGATCACAAGAAACAATACAACATAGCACAACTTATCACCAATGATATCACTCAAAAGGCTAGGGCACATAATGAAGAAGGAGATAAAATCACATGGGGCTCAATGCTCCTACTAATTATCTTACGGGAGATTGGTTTCCCAGACAGACTAGATGAGGACATGTGGGTTCACCGACCAGTACTGTAGTACAATTTACAAGTTATACATGTGATGACACAATCAATAATTTAACAAGGCCAAACTGGAAAAGTGGTACGCAAGGATGTGTGTGAAATTTGAGAATGAATGGCGCATTCCACGTGAGTTACCCGAGGATGTTGGAGAACAGGAAAAGTTTGTAGTAATGCAACATTATAGCCTTGTGCATTTCAAAATGAAGAATGGAGAAATGGGGCCATGGTGCAAGATATTTCAAGTGCATAGTGAATTGGATCAAGGACGCACAAAAACTTGTCTTTGATACTGATAAGGTGGATTCATATTAGCACACTTTGCATGCCACCTACATATATGACTCCAGGCCTGCATACTTGGAGACTACAGAGCCAAATACAATGGATTTTAACCCCCAGTTGAATGTTACTATTAAGGGGATGATATGTAGAGTCTTTGTCATTTTGTGACCTAAGACACAAGATGGGGTAGGGATAGAGGTATGTGACACACCTATGCCTCAGATGAAGTAGACTGCTTTTTCCTAGACTAAGAGAACTCATGAGGAATCTCGAAGAAGAAGAGGAAGAAGGAGGGATGGATCACACGCGTAGAAATGAGATGAATTACAAAAGTAGGAAGCATGGTGAAGGCACGAGAACCTCCCAACAAGTAAAGGAGAGTCTAGAGAAGACAAAGACCAAACATGGAGGGCACAGGTAGTCTCTAATGACGAGGACATAGAAGAAAATTTGTTAGAAGAGTTGTAGCATGAGTGGGCCGAGAAAGAGAAAGCAAAGGTTGTGCCAACACAGTAAGAACCTAGCAAGATAAAGGAAGAACAATACATGAGTCCACGTAAGGAAAATTCTTTGGTACGCAAGGAGGCACGTGAAGAGGATAAAGGGGATGATAATGCCTATCTAATAAAAGAGGATAAAGGCATAGAAGGTGGGACTAGTACATGTCATGTCACACCAAAAAAACCAAGAACAAAGGCTAAGGAAATTAGGAAGAAAAGAGCTCACTGATCACCTCACATGGACTTTGTTGATAATCCAAAAAAGGTGTTGAGGGCAAGATTTCAAAGCACCGTCCCGATGGAGAAGTTATTTGGTTGGAGTTTGTTAGATGCGCATGGAGGGATCTAGCACACAAAAAAGATGTTATCTTGGAATATGCACACGCATGTAGGAGATCTAGAGTTTGAGATAAAGGACAAGTCTCTTATTACTCTGGAGTTGAAGAAAGATCCAAGTAAGAAGTATAAACATGTGGACCCGATGTTCTTAACAAATGAACATGAATATAATGCCTTAAATAATATGGTTGTCGATGTGACAAGGAGGAATCTAGATCAAGTGGCAACCATGAGGGTCATGATGGAAGGTAATAAGAATAAGTAGAAAGAAATAGAGAGCATGAAGAATGAATTAAAGGGACAACATAGGTGCACAAAAGAAGCGTATGACAGGGCCAACACATTAGTAAAGAAGATTATAAGCCAATGCCCAAACTTGGTAAGCTAGGGGCGGAGTGACTATAATTCTGAAATAAAATATCAAGAAGACCTGGTTGGGATGTTATTGAAGAACATTAGGAGTGGTGTGAGGCCGTCAGCTAAGGAGATGGCCGAGGAGAAAAGGAGGAACAAAGAGGCCGTGGAAGCCTAAATAAATGAAATCAAGGGACTATTCACACAACTCAAGGAGGTTGGAAATAAAGCTGATATGGGCTTTGACAGATGCCAAAAGTGTGACCCTATCCTGAGCACAAGAATAACTAATGAATAAGCAGAACTCGGGCCCATATAGATGAAAACACCGACTAACAAGATTAAGCGTACCAAAGTTATGGCAAAGTTATCGTTGTAGAAAGAACTCATAAAGACAAAGAAGGAGACTTTAGAGCTTACAATCAAACAACTTCAAACCATGGTGATGGAGCACATGGATGTGATAGAAGGGGTAATCACAGAGTTATCTATGGTCATCCAGGAGCTCACAGGAAGGGTGGATGAACTGGTGCCCTACCAAATACCAGGGATTGTAGAGGCGGTGCCAGGGAAGGCCATTAAAGAGCTCATTGAATGGAAGAGGTTAGAATGGGAGCTAGACACCGAGTTTCTAGAGCTTCTCCAGTAGTCTGTAGCTTGATGTAACTTCTGTGTAGGTGGATGACATTTTTGGGCTCTTGTAGATTGATATTGTTCTTTATTCTTTCATGATTTTTTCATTCATACATTTTTTAGAGGAAGAAGTTGGGAAAACCATTTCCCATGACGACAATACAATTAGTGTGGGGTAATGTTGGACAGATAAAATGACCAAGTGTGAGCTATGCACAAAGGCCTAGGGCATGCGCAAGGGAGGCACGAAGGGGCACACACATGTAGAATGGGAAAGTGTGCGAAGGCTCATGCCCAAGTAGGAAAATTTAGGACTTAGTCACCTTTTTCGGCCCAAGGCTAAAAATAGAAGAACAGAGGAAGAATGGCATCCAAGAAAGATCTATATTTAGATAACTTCAAGATGGCTTGGGATGCATGGAAAGGGACTAAATTTGGAAAAAAAAAACATGTAGAGATCACAAGATGAACATGCACAAGTCAATATAATAATAGGATTGAAGTAGGAGCTATATTTAGAATAATCTATTATAGGGATTACTGTAAAAAGCATGCATGCTTTAAGGCTATTTTTAGATGTAATGCATGTTGTCTATTTTGAGAGCACACATATTTTAGGAGACTGCATGGGCGGTGAAGGGCAAGACCCCATCCCTATTAATATGACATAGATCTACTATAGAGAATACAATGCGTATGGATAAGGAACACAATTGATACTATGCTGTAAGGTTTTTTGAAAGGATTTGTGAAGTGATGTAACACTTGTTTGTGTATTCAACTTCTTTTTGATGCAGAAAATGCTATTTATGATGGATAATTTTGGATGGATCTTTATTTTTGATATGTTTGAACATGATAATCTAATAGTTCAGTTGATCTTGGTTGTTGTTTAAGTTGTTTTGTTTCCTTATTACGTGTCTTTCCAAGATGATGTGAATGGAATCATTATGTATGAATGGATACTTTCTTGGTTTCTGTAATAATGATGCATGTTAACATATTGACAATCAAAGGAGGGACTTGGTAGCTATGTGCACTTTGGATGAACATTCAGATCTCTCTGAATGAGGTGTCATCGCACATAACACTTGTGTGGAAATAAAAGACCACAATGGTGAAGAATTGATACATCAATTATTTCAACTCCTTAGCCTTGGGAAGGCCAAAAAATCTTCTCAATAATGTGATAATATCATTGATTTTGAGAACTAAATCACTTCAGGGAAAGGTATTCGAGAATATACTTACCACATGTTTGGGTTTTAAGAGATATTTTTTATTGACATGCTTGATGCAGTCTATTGAATTTTCATCCCAAGCCTATTGATCCTTTTTGAGATCGGTTTCAACATATGTGGTGAGGTCATGCAACTTAAAGTGATCCTCAAAATAGTCAGTGTCCAACTGAATCACTCTCTATCCATCTTGATTCTTGATAGCTCTAGCTTTGAAATCATAGTGATTGGTTGTCATGAGAATTAATTTCAGACATTGAGGAGATACGAGAAACCTGCAGGGAGAGGAAATCCACTATCACAGATGCATTGCATCCATGTTGTTTGTGTATGGTTTTTTACCCTATTCCAAAAACCATTCATGTCTACATGTCGTAATCCGATGTCCCTAATATTGACATTAGAGTCAATGTTGGAAGGGGGAACACCTTCTTGGTACTCATATTTCATCTGTTTGGAAGATTTTTCGTTGGCCCTTCGACATGGAGAATGAACTGAATACATTTTTCTGAGATCTCCATTGAATGCTTAGGAGTGAAAAATGGAAACCTTGCCTTAATCAACACCTTAGAAAGTAAACAAAACCCTGTTGGGTTTTCCTCCTTATTGGAAAACCTAAGAATTCTTATAGCTTATCGGAACTTTGGAATTAGTTTGCACCTTAAAATCTTTGACACACTAGTCAGAAACCTGATCCTATTTAACACCTTGGAATCTCCAATACATTGGCCAGAAAATTGAGCCTATTTTACACCTCAAAATCTCTGAAACATTGGGTAGAGATTTCTTGATGTTATACACTTCAGAATTAATGATACTCTTGGCGGGATTTCAGTGTTGTTTTGGAACTTGAAATACTCGATGCATTGTTAGAAACTGGGACTTGTTCGAAAACTTGGGAAGTAAAAAATACTGAGGAGTTAGATTTTTAGTAATTTACACTGAGTGATTTTCTTATTTCTTCCGGTTTCTCACCATGATAAATAGATTGAAATTCCCATCAAGCTTATGTTGGGGTTTTTTGCATGTTCATCATTATGAAAACTCCAATCGAAATAAATGATGAAGTTTATAGCTTTAACTTTCTTCTCAAAATAGGAAAACAAGCAAGGAGAAGAGATGAAAACAAAGAAAAACCAATGCCAATCCCCACATCCCGGGAAAAACAAACAAGAGGGAAAAATACCCAAAAGACACCTCAAAAAAAGAAGAAAAACAAGAATAAATGAAGAAGTTACCAAGAAAAGAGGTGGGCTCGATGAAAAGTCAAATAAATCCAACAAAAATGCACAAAAAATTGAATTCAAGGTTTCAAGGTTCAGAAGTAGGAGCATGTGGTGAAATTTGAATCCGTACGAGTACGAATGACGTGGAAAATCCATGTATTTATAAACCCCTAAGAATTTATTACATGTAGGAAGAAACGTGTGGGAACCTAACTCCACCCTGGTAATAAATGTGTTGACCAAAGGGTAGGAAGTGGACCACATGCAATTGGGTATAAAAAAACATGACGAAAATAAACCTTAAATGCTTAATGGGAATTGGTATCGAAAAACATCGAGCACCTTGTTAGTGCTCAATTCGATCTCGCCCTTTTATCCAATGTGTGACTTAAAAAGAATTCCCTTGACTGGTTTACCCATGTTTAAAAAACGTATGCTTGAGAATGTAATCGTGTTGAATGTAAATGAAAATCTTATATTTAGGGTGTGAATCCTCTTTTTCGGTTGAGAAATGTGATAATCATGGAGTCCTTAAGAATCCTTATGAAAGAATTGATTAAAGATAATGAATACCCTCTAAAATTCATCATGTATAGTTCTTGTGATGTCCAATGTAAATTGCATTTAGTCCTCCGACGCCCGCAGATATGTGGCATAATATAACTGGTGGTGCTACGGCATGTCGTGTTTGCAAACTTGCACAATTTGCATGACAATTGCAAAATACAATCCTAGATCCAAACTCGACGGAATATTCTAGGGAATATTCGAGTTACGAGTGCAAAATGCAAAGAAGGTTTCACTTCCTGAAGAGAACACGTGTCTAAATATGGTTGGAGTGGGGAAGTGGGTCATCGGTGTAGTTTTGCACCAAAGGAAAATTATAGTGCAAAGTGTGAATATGCCTCCGAAGCCCAATGAAGGACACGTGTCAGTTTTCTAGGAAAAGTCAACAAGCGGATGCTTGGGTCAATAATGTAGTCTTGCACTTATGTGAGAGAGTGGTTAAAAATGTAAATGAGTTCCATAGCTCCGCCACCTTTTAGATTGAAACATGTGGCAACCCCTCATCAAAATTCAAGAGGTGGAGGTTCAGGTCAAGGTTGCAAGCTTACACTCATTCGAAAGGCAATGCAAATGTGCAAAAAAGACTCCCTAGCCCCGCAAAGAACCAGATTGATCCACATGGACGATCCACGCTCAAATGAATAAAGAAAGATCGACGGATAGGATGTAACACATTTATGGTTTCCGCCATTAATGCGTTTTTGCACGAATCAAGGTAGAACTCTTAAAAGCTTCCAAGCATTTTGAATTGTTACCATTGCATACGAAGATTTAGGCGCCCTAGCTACGTGAATTGGAGAAAGGAAAGGACATCAACAACTAGCAAGACTGGGACTTCAAGAGTTGTTTTGATTCAAAAAGATGAGGAAAATAATTTTGAAGGCCATGCAAGATTCCCCCATCACTGAAGCAGTACCAATCCAAGCAAAGGGGAAAGACTTGATTACACAAAAAATCCCCTCAGAGGTGTTATCAAAATCATTTGGCACTGGAAATATGATGAGGGGAGCCTTAACAAGTGCTGATATCCAATCCAAATCACCTAGTAATAAAGAAAGAGATGCACCAAATCTCAGGCATTGTTATCCAAATTTCACCCCCAGAGTTAATTTGATAACATGCATCAGAGTTTTTAGTTCCAAGCAAGTAGATTGATTCAAAGGAAAATCGTAAAATTGGCTAAGTCCTACTCAAGGCCACCTTTGGGACAGTTGGAACAATTATATGCGGAAGGCGCGGATCGGCCGAAAAGCCTCCAGGCAGCCCAAACAGAAAAGGGACATTTGGGACAAATGGATGCGAAATGCCCGAATCGGCCGAAAGAAAGAAAATTTGTCCAAGTCCTTTACCGGGAGCAAGCGGGACAAGAGTGCGCGGAGGACGCGAACCGGCCAAATCGGGCGAACCGGAAGAATTTGTCCCAGACAGCACTGGGACATTTGGGACAAATGGACGCGAAGGACGCGAACTAGCCGGATCGGCCAAAACAAGAAACTTCAGCACAAGGACAAGTGGGACAAAGGGGCGCGCAGGACGTGGATAGCCGAAGGGGCCAAAAGCCAATCAGATCACGCCACGTGTCACTGGCAGTCAAAGGGACAAGGAAGCCCATTTCGGGCGGATCGGAGGATTCTATCCCGCGAAGCACTGGGACATCCGGGACAAAAAGACACGGTGGACGTGAAAATTCGGCACGCCCGTGGACAAATCACAGCATAACACGTGTCGCCAAGGAAAAAGGTCCAAAAAGTCAAAGGGGCGAGTTTTCGAGCACTGATCCGAACCAATGAAATAGTGCCACGTGTCCAATTTTAAGGGGCCCACAAGAAAAGCCCGTGAAAAGGTGGAGAGAGAAAATTACTCAGTGAACCAGAGCCTGCCACGTGTCGTCTAGATGGTAGAGCGCGGGAAAAGAAATTTAAAAATCTGTTTTCGCCTATTTTGTGCCCTAAATCTTCAAATCATCATATCTTTCGATCCAGAGCTCAGATTTGCATGTTGTTTATATCAACGGAAAGCTATTGAAGTTCTCTACATGATTCTGGGGTCAATCTTGCATTTTGGTGCAGTTTGGAGGGAGAAAATTAATAAAACGTCTCTGACGCGTGGTGATAGACAGAAGTAATGCTTCAACAACCAAATTTAATGCAGCAGACAGCTCGCCGCTCCTGTTAGACAGCCCGTCGTTTTTCTAGGATCCGCCACTTTTGTCATAATGAGAGGATTTTAAATTCTACCAAGAAGTGGTTGGGGCAGATTCTGGATTTCCTCTCTCTTCCCTCTCTCATTTCTTGATATATATTGTAAAAAAGAGCTCCTTTAAGGGGTCGGAAATTCTTGTTTTGCATCCTCCCTTCTTCCCTCGCTTGCAAGAGAAATTGTGGAGCTTTCAAACCTCCCATATGGGTTGTAATGCCAGTCTTTTCGCCTCTTGGCCACTGCAATGTACTGTATCGACTCTTGAACAATAATATATGCGTTGTAATTGACTCTCAACCCTCTCATGTATTCATTGCTGTCATTTTGATCTCTTATTGCAGTTTGGTTACCTGTGCATGGTGGTTGTATTGCATCTATGTGGTCTATGTTAAATTTGCAAAACGAATGTCTAACATTCCTCGGTGCATCATCTTTGTAGTTTAGGTTTTATTCTATGCATTTTCTTACCCTGTCTCCTTGGCAAGTTAGATTAGGTTTTAGCAAACCCTCTGCATTTTTGTGTGTGCATGTGAACAGAGGAATAGGAACCAGCCTTCTCTGGAGAATCTTTTCTCATCTTTACAAGTCCCACGCTTGGAGAAAGGATTCCATATTATGCAATCACACTGGATGCCTGAACATCAACCTAGAATCCTGATTTGCATCCAGGGGTGCTGTGAGTCTGCAACAACAATTTTGGCACGCCGGGTGGGACTTAGAGGTCTCATTTTTATTGCAGCAAAGTTGATATGCATCTGCTGCAGTTTTCTTGCTTATAAGAGCTATTATCTGCATATCTGGCGACTCCAAGGGGAAGAATCAACTGGTTTCAGCAGTGCAGGCCTGAAAACTCATGAGAAGAATCACCACAAGGTCAAGAGTTGGAGAAGAAGAAGTGTTGTTTGAATACCTGCAGTTATCTCCAAGAAGAAGGCAAAGAGGAAGAAGGATTCAAAGGTCTCCATCTCCACCAAATAGAACTCTCTCAACTCCTCCACCTGACAGGCCTTTCATTCAGTATAGAAGGGTTTTAAGACCAATGAGAATGGCTTAGAACAATCCCTACGTCAACTTCACAGGCAGCAGCCCACTTGCTCTGAATGCACAGCATCCAGTTCCTATTGCAGCCTTGAAGAACATTCCCTACTTCACTGGAGAAAATCAGACTACTCCAGGTGATCATGTTAAAGATATTGCTAACCTTTGCGCAATCCATGAAATCAATGAAATGCAAGTGGCTGTCAAGTTACTGGCATCTTCCTTCAAGGGTAAAGCATTACAATGGTTTAGGAGCCTTGGAGCTGGTTCTATCACAAACTGGAATCAGCTGTGTATTGCACTTCACGAGCAATTTGGAGAGAAGGGAGACAACTTGTCTCTTTTGGAGCAGCTGACAACTATCAAGAGAGCCCCCAATGAGCAGCTAATTGACTTCAACTTCAGATTTCAAAGGTCTTGGGATAGGATTCCAGTGGCAGTCAGGCCAACAGCAGAAGGTGCTTTTCTATATTACCTTCAAGCTTTGAATTCTGATATTTCTATGTTAATTCAGTCCATGGGAGGCACAACAATCCCTATGGCTTATAGCATTGCCAATAGAGCCGAAAACTGTCTTATTCAAGCTGGTAAACTGGCTCCTAGGCCTCCCATGCCCTTGTATCCAAACTTAGAAAATCCAAGCACTAGTTAAGCACCCACTTTGGCTCCTATTCCCACTCCTAGAAATCAGAGTTCAAGTGAAGCTTCCACTTCATCTCCAAGTGCTTCGAATGAACTCCAAGAGGTCATGAAACAGTTGCAAAATTTGGGAAATGCGCTGGTTACTATTAAGAGGCAACAAGCCCAAGGTTTCAGACCTTCCTATCAACCTCAAGCTCAGCCTAATAGGCAGCCATACCAAGCACAAAGACCACCTAATTCAGCTGCAAATATGAATCAAACAAGGCCTCTTGCCAATAGACCATTCCAGCCCTATAATCCAAATGCCATATCTGTCTCTAAGGCATTAGTGCCAACACAGAACAACATTGCTCAGGAATATGATTGGTGCTTTCCATGCAACAAGCCTCATAACCAATCCATGTGTTTCAATGGTGCTCTCAATCAAGCACGAATGGTGACAACTACTGGTGTGGAGGGTGAGGGCAGTCAAGGAAACAGCCAACAACCAGAAACATTCCAACAACAATCAGACCCAAATGACACCACATTGGTGAATTGGAAAGCGGAAGATTTATGTGGCATGAATCAGGCAGTCTCTCAAGGTGTTGCAGCCAACACAAGGTCAAAGAGGAGAAATTTGGGTGAAGAACAGCCATTAGCCCCAACCAATCCACAACCTTCCACGGCTCCACAAATGATTGGCAAGCAAAGTCCAGTTTCAAGTGCACAAGCACAGCCAAGAACAGCCCCTAGGCCAACTCAAATGCCAGTTGTTGCTACCCACATGCAACGGGTGAATGTGCAAACCAAGGAACAACAAAAGGATACTTCATCCACGTTCAGTATCATTGAACAGATGAAGAAGACTAACGTCAATATATCAATGTGGGAATCCCTATCCATCCCAGGCCAAAGAGATCTGCTGCAAGCTGCCATGAAGGACTGGTCAACTTCGAATCAGCGGGTTCAGATGCAAGACAAAGTGCTTACAAATGCTGCCCAGCCTGAAGGAAGTCATGGAGCACAACAAGGTAAAATGTTGAAGCCCCCTCCTTTCTATGTTTCATTAATCATTGGGGATAAACTAACACAATTGCATGATTGATTCCGGGGCAAGTAGCTCAGTGATGCCCAAGCAAATAGCTGATCAACTAGGGCTCCAGTATGAAACAACATCCAAAGGGGTAGTGCAGCTAGATGGGACAGCAATAGCAACAGTTGGAGTGATTAGAAATTTGAGTCTTACCTTGCATGCATGTCCAAATGTTGTTGTTTTACAAGATGTATCAGTCATAGATTTGCCACCACTCTTTGCCCTTTGTTTATCAAGGGATTTCACAGTCAAAATTGGAGGCTACTTATCTGCTGACTGGTCACACATGTTGTTCAGAACTAGATATGGCACTAAGGTCACAATCAGATCCGAGCCATTTGCAAACTTTCATATTGAGCCTCATACTCCAAGCCAAATCAATGCCAACTGTTCAGCATTTGATCAAGAAGATTATCCAAACACAGAAGAGGCTGACACTAAGGTTGGAAGCATCCCAGACCTAACTCTTGATGAATGGGCAAACAAGATACATGCTTTTGATCCCTATCAAGAAGTAGAAGAATTTGAGCTAGGAGTCTATTATATACACGAAGAAAATCAACCTATTCCTAGCGTCACTAAGCCAAGCCATAATGATGACAATGAGGTATGGCAGCTGTTTTTTGACGGATCAAGGAGTAGGCAAGGTGCTGGAGGTGGAGCCATGCTTGTTTCACCTCAAGGCATCGAACATTATTCAGCTTTTCGTTTCCAGTTTTCTTGTTCAAACAACACAGCTGAATATGAGGCCTTGATTCATGGACTTCATTGGGCTAGGAAAAAAGGGATAAATAACTTGCAGGTGTTCGGGGATAGCGAGCTAATCGTCAACCAAGTTAGAGGACAACATGCTACGAAGAACGACTTGCTGAGGAGCTACAAGAATAGGGTATGGGACCTCATTGAGGATTTCGAAGCTTTCAACATTATGTCCATACCCAGGAAGAAAAATGAAGCCGCGGATAGGCTCGCAGCAGTTGGAGCAACATTTGATGTGGTTGACAACATCAAAAGGGAAAAAACACAGCCACATATCCATGTGATTGTGAGGCCAGTAGTTCCAGATAATAACACCAGCTGGCAGGTGTTTGAAAACGATCAACAGATTGTCAATTTTTTACAAGAAGAAGCTGAATTCTCAGCTAGGAATCAGGACAGACTAGTGCAGCAGTATGGGGATCAAGTAGTGCAGCTGTGGACAAACAAGCTTCCCAAGGGTTTAGTAATGTTGGAGTCTATCTTCAACCCTAACGACCAGTTCCGTAAAGAAAAGGCTAACATACAGGTCAAGAGGGAAGATTCAGAGCCAATTCCGGTTGGGGAAGGCAAAACACTTCAAATTGGTAAAGTAGCCACTGAGCAGGAGAAATCAGATTTCATACAGCTTTGTCAAGAATTTCCAGATGTCTTCGCTTGGAGCTATGAAGACTTGAGAGGATTCAATCCGAATTTGGCACAACATACCATAGAATTAGATCCAGATGCTAAGCCCATCAGGCAGAAGCAGAGACCTGTTAACCCTCACATTGAGCCTCTAATGAAGAAAGAGATAAATAAGCTAATAGAGGCAAGCATTATATTCCCGATCAAACACTCAAGCTGGGTTGCTAACTTGGTTCCGGTCAGGAAGAAAAGCGGAGAAATCAGGTTGTGTGTGGACTTCCGAGACCTCAATAGAGCATCTCTCAAAGATCATTACCCGCTTCCTTCAATGGAACAAATATTGCAGGTAGTATCCGGTTTAGAGAGATTCTCTCTCCTAGATGGCTACTCAGGGTATAATCAGGTGATGGTGAAAGAAGAAGACCAATTCAAGACAGCCTTCACAACTAAATGGGGCACATATGCTTACAAGAAGATGCCATTTGGGTTGTCCAACGCTGGTGCTACCTTTCAAAGGGCAATGGACATGGCATTCAAAGGCTTGATCAACAAGATAGTGCTGATATACCTTGATGACATCACTGTATTCTCCAAAAATGCAGTGGATCACCTTTTTCATCTGAGGCAGGTATTTCAGAGGTGTAGAAAGTTCGGAGTATCATTGAATCCCAAAAAATGCATATTCCTAGCTCACGAGGGGAAACTTCTAGGCCATGTTGTCTCCAAAGAGGGACTGGAAATTGATCCAGAGAGGGTTGAAGCCATAAGAGCACTACCACTGCCAAGTCACAAGAAGGCTCTTCAAAGTTTCTTGGGAAGGATCAATTTATTCCGCAGGTTTATCCCAGATTTTGCAGCCCTTGTCAAGCCCATCACCAAAATGTTAAAGAAGAGCATGGCTTTTAAGTGGACAACAGAAGGCAAGGAGAGTTTTGAAGCAATCAAAGAAGCTATCTCTCAAGCACCAACTCTCATCAACTCAGACTTCTCTAAGGATTTCATCCTCTATGCATTTGGAGGTGATGACACTATTTCTGCCATTCTGGTACAGTAGAACAAAGATAATGATGAGCAGCCGATTGCCTTTTTTAGCCAGAGCTTAGATGACTGCGAGGTGAGGTACTCTTTTATTGAAAAGCATGTACTTGCAGTAATCAGAAGCTTGAAGAAATTCAAGCATTTAGTCTCAAACAACAAGGTCCAATTGCTGGTCTCACATGTTGGAGTTAAGGACTTCCTCCTCAACAAGGATTTGAATGAGAAAAGGGCAGGTTGGATCACCCGTGTCATGGAGTATGACATTGAGATCAAGATCACCAAGCTGGTAAGAGGGAAAGGACTGTGTGAGCAGCTAGTTTTGGGGAAGCAAAAGGAAGTATGCAACGAAGAAGAGGCTGTTTTGACAGTCCAAGACAACCATGAGCGAAGTGGCAATCAAGAAGAAGACAATGCTTCCCCCACTCCTTGCTGGACCCAAGATATTATGCACTTCCTAGGCACAGGCCTATGCCCTCCGGAGATGAACAAGACCCAAAGGAGACACTTCAGGTTGCAGGTTGTCCCGTATGCCATTGTTGATGGAGTTTTGTTCAAGAAAGATGTAAATGGAGTGCTGCTGAGATGCATTAGCACAGGTCAGATTCAAAGGGTATTGGAAGAGTTTCATGGTGGACCAGCTGGTGGCCATTTTGTGCCAAGAGTGACAGCTCTAAAAATTATGAAGGTTGGTTATTATTGGCCTAAAATCTTCAACGATTGCTACGCATGGATCAAGAGGTGTAAGAATTGTGCATTCTTCATAGGAAAAGAGAAGTTTGCTGCCCTTCCATTGCATCCAATCTTAGTTGACCAGCCATTCATGCAATGGGGTTTGGACTTCATTGGAGTCATTAATCCCAATTCAAGCCAAGGGCATAAATGGATTTTGACAACCACAGACTACTTCACCAAATGGACAGAAGCAGTAGCACTCAAAGAGGCAAATGAGTCTAGCATCTTAGACTTTTATGAGGGAATAACAACCAGATTTGGTGTACCTGCCACAATAATCTCTGATAATGCATTGGCAGTCATTGGATCTAAGGTGACTGAGTGGGCTGTCAAGAATGGTATTTACCTAAGCACTTCATCAAACTATTACCCTCAGGGTAATGGCCAGGCCGAGTCTACAAACAAGAACTTGTTGAGGATCATTAGGAGAACTCTTGATGAGAATCAGAGGTCTTGGCATACCAAGTTGAAATCAGCCTTATGGGCTGATAGGATCACTCCCAAAAGATCCACAGGTAACTCTCCATTCAGGCTTGTCTATGGAAGAGAGGCAGTCTTTCCCATGTCAATTGAGTTGCCAACATTGGAACTCATGAAGCAACTGGAGTTACTTGAATTTGAGCCCATGGAGGTGAGGTATGTAGAGTTGATGGAGTTGCAGGAGATCAGAAATCAGGCATCCCAAGCAATGGAAAAGGATCAAGCTTTGATCAAGAAGACCTTTGATAGGAAGGCCAAAGATAGATCTTTTCAAGTTGGAGATCTAGTGTTGAAATGGGATGTGGACAGAGAAAAAATGGGAAGGCATTCAAAATTTGACGCCATTTAGAGTGGCCCATACATGGTCACGAAGTGCAAGAGCAGCAATGCTTTCCAATTGGCCTCATTGGACGGTTAAGAACTGCAGATTCCAGTAAATGGAATCTATTTCAAACATTGCTACTGAAAATAAAAGGTTCACCCTTGTAAATATTAGCCTAGATTTCAATTCCTCTAAGTGCGTATGCACATTGTCTTGTTGTAGTTAGGTTTCAGTTTCCCTAAGTGCTTTGGCGCAGGTTTTGTCGCTCCTAGATTGAGTTTTTACAGTTCAGCGTGCTCTCGTAGAGGGAGTTGCAGCATCAGGCTCATTTCAGGTTATTGCTTATGACTCCATGCCCAACGGATCGCTAAAAGGCCACTGATCTTCTACCTAGCAGGCAGGTGACCCCGAAAAGTCACCAAATTGTTATCCAAATTTCACCCCCCAGAGTTAATTTGATAACATGCATCAGAGTTTTTAGTTCCAAGCAAGTAGATTGATTCAAAGGAAAATCATAAAATTGGCTAAGTCCTACTCAAGGCCACCTTTGGGACAGTTGGAACAATTATACGCGGAAGGCGCGGATCGGCCGAAAAGCCTCCAGGCAGCCCAAACAGAAAAGGGACATCTAGGACAAATGGACGCGAAATGCCCGAATCGGCCGAAAGAAAGAAAATTTGTCCAAGTCCTTTACCGGGAGCAAGCGGGACAAGAGTGCGCGGAGGACGCGAACCGGCCAAATCGGGCGAACCGGAAGAATTTGTCCCAGACAGCACTGGGACATTTGGGACAAATGGATGCGAAGGACGTGAACCGGCCGGATTGGCCGAAACAAGAAACTTCAGCACAAGGACAAGTGGGACAAAGGGGCGCGCAGGACGCGGATAGCCAAAGGGGCCGAAAGCCAATCAAATCACGCCACGTGTCACCGGCAGTCAAAGGGACGAGGAAGCCCATTTCGGGCGGATCGGAGGATTCTGTCCCGCGAAGCACTGAGACATCCGAGACAAAAAGATGCGGTGGACGTGAAAATCCGGCACGCCCGTGGACAAATCACAGCATGACATGTGTCACCAAGGAAAAAGGTCCAAAAAGTCAAAGGGGCGAGTTTTCGAGCACTGATCCGAACCAATTAAATAGTGCCACGTGTCCAAGTTTAAGGGGCCCACAAGAAAATCCCGTGAAAAGGTGGAGAGAGAGAAAATTGCTCAGCGAACCAGAGCCTACCACGTGTCGTCTAGATGGTAGAGCGCGGGAAAAGAAATTTAAAAATCCGTTTTCACCTGTTTTGTGCCCTAAATCTTCAGATCATCATATCTTTCGATCTAGAGCTCGGATTTGCATGTTCTTTATATCAACAGAAAGTTGTTGAAGTTCTCTACATGATTCTGGGGTCAATCTTGCATTTTGGTGCAGTTTGGAGGGAGAAAATTAAGAAAACGTCTCTGACGCGTGGTGATAGATAGAAGTAATGCTTCAACAACCAACTTTAATGCAGCAGACAGCTCACCGCTCCTGTTAGACAGCCCGTCGTTTTTCTAGGATCCGCCGCTTCTGTCATAATGAGAGGATTTTAAATGCTACCAAGAAGTGGTTGGGGCAGATTCTGGATTTCCTCTCTCTTCCCTCTCTCATTTCTTGATATATATTGTAAAAAAGAGCTCCTTTAAGGGGTCGAACATTCTTGTTTTGCATCCTCCCTTCTTCCCTCGCTTGCAAGAGAAATTGTGGAGCTTTCAAACCTCCCATATGGGTTGTAATGCCAGTATTTTCACCTCTTGGCCACTGCAATGTACTGTATCGACTCTTGAACAATAATATATGTGTTGTGATTGACTCTCAACCCTCTCATGTATTCATTGCTGTCATTTTGATCTCTTATTGCAGTTTGGTTACCTGTGCATGGTGGTTGTATTGCATCTATGTGGTCTGTGTTAAATTTGCAAAACGAATGTCTAACATTCCTCGGTGCATCACCTTTGTATTTTAGGTTTTATTCTATGCATTTTCTTACCCTTTCTCCTTGGCAAGTTAGATTAGGTTTTAGCAAACCCTCTGCATTTTTGTGTGTGCATCTGAACAGAGGAATAGGAACCAGCCTTCTCTGGAGAATCTTTTCTCATCTTTACAAGTCCCACGCTTGGAGAAAGGATTCCATGTTGTGCAATCACACTGGATGCCTGAACATCAACCTAGAAGCCTGATTTGCATCCAGGGGTGCTGTGAGTCTGCAACAACAGGCATTTTGAAAGAACTAAGAAGAAAGTTAAAATGGTATTTGAACAACCTTTGGGAAGAGATGTTGGTATTTCAGTGAAATAAAGTGGTCATGCATCAATAAAGCACAAACATAGAGAGCCTAAGGTAATTAATTCCCCTGCTTTGATTGAAGATCAACAGAGGGTTTTTGCTTCATTATCCGATCAAATGTTGTCATCCCAGACTTCTGAGAGTGTGCATTCTACTCCAGGTGTGATATTTCCCAATGTAGATGTATTTTCAGTCCCTACCAAAACTATTCTAGGAACAATTGGCGGTGCTCATATGTCTAGTCAATCAGTTAGAGTTAAGGAATAACAAGTGCAAAAAAAACCAGTGACTGACCAGCTTGAAAAGTAGTATAAAATAGCTGATGAGATAGCTGATTTAGTTAAAGAAATGCCTGAGTTGGAAATAGTTGATGTAAACATTGAAACTCATACATTTGAGAGTGTAAATTTCTGTGATCAAGAAGTGCATGCTCAAGATCTCCATCAGACATCAAGTGCAAGTATGGGGGCTCAACCCCAAAATACTCAAAGTGAAGGTACAACCTTTTTCATGAATGTTGAAAAGATATTTCAAACAAGTTTGAGTGAAACACTTGTAATAGATGTTGTTCACACTAAAAATCAACCATCAAAGGATTCAAAAGCAGTCAAATAAGGTTAGGTTTCTCAAGAAACAAATACCATGAAAGAAGGTGTAGCTGAGGTGTTAAAAGAAATAAGTAAACCTGTTGAGATTCTTCTTGAAAAAAGTACAATCACGAATCATAAATCACACCTTGAAGCCTAGCCAAAAAAACATGAGGTAAGTGAAGAACATCCCCAAGAGGATTTATCCATTAAACAACCACTGGTAGGGGGTAAGGATATTGAAAAATACAAGGAAATAGTTAAAACCCCAGGCTTAGATAAGGATGCTCCAAAATAAAATACAAATGTGACAATCATTTCAATAGAGAATGTAGATACTCGTACAGTGAATCCCCCTACCAAAGATCCAAAGGAAAAAGTAAATGAACCTTTAATATCTACACAAAATGAAGGTCAACATGAAAAGGCAGTGGGTGACAATAAATTAGAAGGTATCACTCAACCACATATTCAAGGACAACACAAAGGGAAATAAGAGATTGTAACACTGGAAGATGAAAAACAAATTGTAAAAGTTGAAGGAACATCAAAAGAATTGGTATTGTATTCTCAGACCCCGCAGAAAGAGAAGAAGGGGAATATGCCCATGGTTGGATGGTTAGGAGGAATCCTTAAAAAAAAAAGAGAATGAAGTCACTTAGAAGGAGGATATAAGTATCACTAACATTTCGATTCCAAAGCCCTAACAATATTTGAAAAAATCAAAGATCGTTACCAAGACACGAGTAGACGGGCATGGGTTTAGGAATTTAGAAGTGACAACTCCTCACTAGGGCAAGGAAAAATATGATATTATAGAAAGTGACTATGATGTTTAGCACATCCAATTGGGGAGGCATACTAGGGAATCATTGAAACAAGGTGTTACAAAGGCAGTTGAAGGTCTGCTGCAAAAGGTAGATAAGGATAGAATATCAAAGAAGCAATTGAAAGAGCAGATAGGAGCATTGACTTCATGCTTGAAAAATTGATAGAGCCTGCAGAAGGGAATCAAGAAGTTGTTACTACTGTCACTCTTGACTTACTAGATAAAATAGAAAAGGCTAGTAAGAAAGTTGGATCAGTAGACAATTGGGTAAAGGACTTGTCACAAAAGGGCAGGTAGGTCATTGAAAAGGCAACAGATAAGTATTCAGAATTTACCAAAAGCCTCGATGAAATTAATGAAATTATTGAGCAGTGTGAAAGTGAAGTGTACTATTGGGAGGGGATTCTCCCCAAACTTGAAACAATAAATCAGCTTGATGAGTATTTGCTAGAAAAAGAGGAAATAGTGCCACCTGAAGAAAGGGACAGTCAATATGTGATGGATGATCTAGCCAAAATCAGGATGGAAAATCTAAACCAAGTTAAGGAAAAGTTGGTAATTGAGAAGGAGTGGGTAGAAAAGACTATTGATAACATAGAAAGTATAATGGAACAAATGGTGTTTAATAAGCATAAAATCACTTATGGGAATTGGGAAGTTAATACCTTGACTCAATCATTTGACAAGAACATCAAGGAGGAGCCATGTTCTCATGATGTTATCAAAAGACTCATCTTAGTGGAGAATAAGATTACTAAGCTGAACAAGAGGTTGAGGGAATCTAGGCCAAGAATATCCAAATGTAGTGATATATTAAATAAGCATCACTTGATATACGAGTATCACTGTAGACCTGATGAAGGAGAAATAGTACAATTGTTTCATAGGTATGATGCGTATAGAGAAAGGCAATCAGTGAAAGAAGAAGATGATAAAGATGAAGATGTAACTATGATTAATCAGTGAGCAAGCTTAGGATTGTTTTTTCCTAAACATTTCTCATATTTTCATTATTGATACTCTTATATAAACTGATTGTACAGACAATATATCAGATCTAAGCATACATGCAAATAAAAGTGGATATTCTACCAGAAGAAATATACAAAACAAGAGACATAAATCAACACCAGATTTAACGTGGTTCACCCAGTGTGAACTACGTTCACCAAGAATCAAACCAATTTAGTATCCAAAGCTTTGACAAGATATACAATGAAGATTTACAATCTTCCACACCTCTCAGATGTACAATACTTTCTTTCCCTCAAGCTTTTTGCTTCATCACCAAGAATTTTCTCTCTCACCAACTTTTGCAAGTTATTTCTAATTCTTATTAATCATCTTCTTTCTTACTTCTAAACCCTATCTTTTATGATTATATAGTCGCTTATAGACTTGGGGCACTTAGTCATGCAATTACAATCAATATAAATACTTTAATTCTAAAAATAGATCTAATTCCTGAGAGTTAATTAAAACATCCTCACACAGGTAACCGACGTCGGTTAGCCCTAACCGCTGTCGGTTTCTTCCTTGCTTGACCGATGCCGGTCATACCTGACTGCTGCCTATCCTGGGTGACTGATGTTGGTTCCCCCTCAACCGATGTCAGTTACTGTATTTTCTAAAAAGTTTCCATTACATGCTAAACTAAAGTAATCAAGCTCCACAACTCAACAATCTCCCACTTGGAGATTAATTACTTCACCATACCTGTACAACATCATTCTTGGATTCTTCCTTAGCTTTGTTTCTTCCTCTTCAAGTCTCAAACTCAAAGACCAACAGAAGTGAAGTGTAGCTCCAACTTCTCCTTTGTTAATGACTTTGTTAGCATATCCGTAGGGTTCTTGCTAGTATGAATCCTTTCCAGATTCAACTGTCCATCCTCCAATACCTGTCATATGAAGTGATACCTCAACTGAATGTGTTTCGTTCTCGAATGAAATGTTGAGTTCTTTTCTAAATGAATTACACTACGACCGTTAGTGAAAATTTTACAATCACTTTGCTTCTTTCCCAACTCTTCCATGAGCCTACTCATCCATATAATCTTCTTGCCAGCCTCTGTAGTTGTACTATACTCTGCTTCTGTAGTAGACAAAGCCACAACCTTCTGTAATCTTAAAATTCAGCTAACTGTCGTACCAGCTACTGTGAAAATATATCCAATAGTGCTCCTCTTACCATCCGGATCTCTAGCCATATCCGAATCAACATAGTCACGTAATGAAATATCTTAACCTTCATAACATAACTGCATGCTAGATGTCCCTTTCAAATACCTGAGTATCCATTTAATTTCTTTCTAATGCTCTTTACCTGGATTAGCTATATATCTACTCATAACTCCCATTGCCTGTGCAATGTCTGGTCTAGTACAAACCATAACATACATGAGACTTCCAACTGCTGAAGCATATGACACTCGTGTCATGTATTTGATCTCTTCATGTGATGAAGGACATTGATATTTTCTCAATTTGAAGTTTCTAGCCATAGGTGTGCTAACAGATTCTACATTCTGCATGTTGAACCTTTCTAACACCTTGTAGATATAATCCTCTTGAGACAAATACAATTTCTTGTTTTTCATGTATTTATGTATTTGCATGCCAATGATTCTTTTTGCTGCTCCTAAATCCTTCATTGCAAATGTGTGAGATAGCTTTCTCTTAAGATCACCAATGTCCTGCATACCCACGCGGCTGCTGCATATAAATATTTTCATCTAAATCACCATGAAAGAAAGTTGTCTTCACATCTAGTTGCTTTAAATGTAAATTTTCTACTGCAACTAAACTCAATACAGTACGAATAGAATTCATCTTAACAACAGGAGAAAATATTTCACTGAAGTCAATACCTACTTTTTGTGCAAATCCCTTTACTACAAGTCTTGCCTTGTACCTTTCCTATCCACCCTCTTCTTCCTTAATCCTGTAAACTCACTTGTTCTGCAATTTTCTCTTACCTGCTGATAACTTAACCAAATCACAAGTTTGGTTCTATTCCAAAGAGTCAATCTCTTCATCCATGTCATGTTCCCACTGAACGTGAGTCTTATCCTGCATTATTTCTTCAAAGCTCTCAAGTTCACCACTATCAGTCAATAATAAATAAAATAGAGGTGTAAATCTTTCTGGAAATTTACTTACCCTTTGTGACCTTCTCATAGGAGTTTGGGGTACTGAAGACTCAATCTGAACCTCCTAGACATTCCTATTCAAATATGATACTAACTGAGGCCCGTTTGGATCCTCTGTAACCGATACTGGTTCATATGACTGATGTCAGTCGTGAGTCAACCAACACCGATTACTGTGTAACCCTGTGGGTAATTCTTTAAAATCTGAGAGTTCATTTGCATTCACAAACTTCTCAACCAATTCATCCTTGGGTACCAAAATTTGATCCCTGTACATTCTCTTTTCATTCCATTCAACATCTCGAATCCTAATAATTTTAGAATTCTCTAAATCCCAAAAATAGAAACCAAAATCACTAGATCCATAACCAATGAAAGTGCATCTCTTAGATTTTACATCCAACTTTTTCCTATTTTCCTTATCAACATGCACAAAATCTTCTGAACCAAAAACTTTAAGAAAAAAAAGATCTACTTCTTTTTTGGTCCAAACTTCCTCTGTTATTCCTCCATCTAGTGAACTTGAAGGCCCATGGTTAATCAAATAAATTGATGTATCAACTGCTTCTACCCAAAACTGTAAGGGCAATCTAGAATGTATTCTCATACTTCTAGCATGTTCCATGATTGTCATGTTCATTCTTTCTGCAACATCATTCTCTTGTGGTGTTCTTGGAACCATTCTTTCTCTACGTATCCCATTCACTGAACAATAATCATTGAAATTCTTGCTACAATATTCACCACCATTATAAGATCTAAGGCACTTTAACTTAGAATTTGATTCATTCTTAACAAGATATTTCCATATTTTAAAATCCTCAAAAATATCAGATTTACATTTAATATAATAAACATATACCTTTCTTGTAACATCATCAATTAAAGTAACATAATACTGGGATCCTCCATGAGAAACTACCTGAGCTAGCCCCCACACATCTGAGTGTACAAGCTCCAAATTCTGCTCCTTCTTAGTTGCCCTAACTTTGAAAAATATCACTCTCTTTTATTTTCCAAAGATACAATGCTTACAAAGATCAAGATCTAAATCTTTCAAATCTGATAATGTACCCTTTGCTTTTAAGATCTGTATTCATTTTTGACTCATATGACCCAACCAGTTATGCCACATACATGCATCTGAATCTAAAGTAGATAAAACAGAAAAGGAATCAGTAATACAGGTAGATAAATATAACGTTCCTACCTTCTTACCTTTTGCCACAACAAAAGCACCCTTGGTGACTTTCCAAAAGTCTCATGTAAAAGTAACCATGCAACCAGATTCACCTAGTTGCCCTGCAGAAATAAGATTCCTCCTGAGGCTTGGCACATGCCTCACATCCTTCAATACCCATATATATCCATTCTGTAATTTTAGATGAACTTTCTTTTTACTAGTAATATTGTAAGGTTTATCATCACCCAAATAAACATGCCCAAAATTACCATGGACATAATTTCTGAAATAACCCTTATTAGGGGTTGCATGGAAAGAAGCTCTTGAATCTACAACCCATGATTCAATTCTACTATCTAAAGAAAGAATAAGAGCATTTTACATTACTTCTAATGCTGTAAGATTTGCTTCTTTACCTTTATCTAGTTGTTGGTTCTCTTTATCCTTTGACCAACAATCTTTCTTTGTATGTCCTTTCTTTCCACATTTCCAACAAGTAATTCCCTTACTTCTGGATTTAGATCTGTTATCCCTTGACTTTGATTTCTCATTACTCTTACTCTTAGATCTCCCATTTTACCTGCCCCTGCTTTCTACATTCAAAGCATTTCCAGATGATGATTCCTATGTACTCTTCCAGCAAATTTATTCATTCAATATTATACTAACCACATCATCAAACTTCAAAATATTATTAATAGATGTATCACTAACAGTCATTACCAAGTTGTCTCAACTATCAGGCAAAGAACATAAGAATAAAAGTACTTTTACTTCATCAAATGGTATAGCAACTGATTTTAACTGATCTACAATAGATCAGAAATCATTCAAATGAATAGAAGCAGATTCACCTTCATGTATCTTAGAACTAAATAATTTCTTCATCAAATAAATTTTGTTTGAAGCACTAGGTTTTTTATATAAATTAACAAGAGATTTCATTAACTCTACCGTAGAAGTCGTTTTTGTAATATTGGAAGCCACGAATGCTGTCAGGCTCAATCTTATAGATCCCAAATCCTTTTTGTCAAGAATCTTCCATTTTTCATCAGTCATTTTCGTAGGTCTAGACTTCTCATCCAATGGTAAGTACAAATCTCTTTGATATAGATAATCATCAATCTGCATCTTCCATTATTGATAATTTCAGCCGTCAAATTTCTCTACCTTGTATTTATTATCTTCTGCCGTTGTTGTAGCTCCCACTCAATCAGAAAACCCTCTATGAGTAAATTTGTCAACACACAAAAGCCTCAAACAAAGCTCTAATACCAGTTGTTGGGGTTAGCACACCGGTTGTATAGACAATATATCAGATCTAAGCACACATGTAAATAAAAGTGGATATTCTTATCTTCTTCCATTGTTGTAGCTCCCACTCAATCAGAAAACCCTCTGTGAGTAAATCTGTCAACACACAAAACCCTCAAACAAAGCTCTGATATCAGTTGTTGGGGTTAGCACACCGGTTGTATAGACAATATATCAGATCTAAGCATACATGCAAATAAAAACAGATATTCTACTCAAATAAATATACAAAATAAGAGACATAAATCAACACCATATTTAACGTGGTCCACCAAGAAACAAACCAATCTATTATCCAAAACTTTGACAAGATATGCAATGAAGATTTACAATCTTCCACACCTCTCAAATGTACAGTACTTTCTTTCCCTCAAAATTTTTGCTTCATCACCAATAATTCTCTCTCACCAAATTTTGCAAGTTCTTTCTAATTTTTGTTAATCATTTTCTTTCTTACTTTTAAACCCTAGCTTTTATGCTTATAAAGTCATTTATAGACTTAGGGAACTTAGCCATGCAATTATAATCAATAGAAATATTTTAATGCTAAAAATAAATCTAATTCCCAAGAGTTAATTAAAACATCCTCACATAGGTAACTGACATCAGTTAGGCTTAACCACTGTCGGTTCCTTCTTTGCTTGACCGATGCCGGCCATACCTGACCACTGTCGGTCCTGCATGACCGATGCAGGTTCCCCCTTAACCGATGTCGGTTACTATATTTTCCAGCAAGTTTCCATTGCATGCTAAACTGAAGTAATTGAGCTCCACAACTCAACAGGGGATCTATAAGGGCCCCTGTCCATGAAAAAATACATACATTTTCAAACATTACATCAAAAAAGGGGGAAATTAAGAGAAGAGGGACATTCAGTCATCTTCTATTACTACTTCGAGATTTTCTCCAAATGAGGGAACCTTTTTTAGTAGCTTTTTTTTCCTCGGTACAAATTCTTATGAGCCCTGAGCTATTTGAGAAAACACAAATACCCCATTCAAAGTACAAGACATCTCTATACCCATCAATGTGTCAACAATCATTATAGGACCATCCATGATATTCCTTAACTCTATCTTCTTCTGATAAGAAGATACCCAATCCAAACCGCCTATAGGAAATGCCTTTCTCCCTTTTACTTTGTAAGGAGTAGATTGAAAAGGAACATTTGAAGCGGTTAAAAGAGCAAGTATTTTGGCTCTTGGATCTAGTGGAACAAGAGACTTAAAACTGGATTCACCCTTGCATTTCTTTGTGAAAGTTGGATGTTCTCTTGGAAGAGAAACATGTAAGGTGTAGACACCTATAATTTAGCTCGAGCAATTTAAATACTTACATTGCGCTAATTATACTACTTCCCGCAAATTGATAACATATCATCAATATAGCACACTTTCTCTTCTATCATCATTAATTAATTACATTATGCTAATTAATTGACTCTTCTATCCAGCAAAGACGACAATTAACGACCTTATGTTAATTAAACTCCTTTCTACTTGAATTTAATTAATTATTCGTAATTATTTAAGTTTCCTCTTCTATTAGATAAATAAATCATCATTTATTTAGCCTAAACATGTCCTATTCCTCAAATCATACTAATTGTTCTTCTAAAAGCTTCTATACATCTTGTTCAACTATTAATTAATCACTTGGGTTAATTAATAAATTCTCTCAAACCCCATGAGTCACTACATGACAAATTAGACTCCCTTAAGGTTGACTCAACCCCCTTTTCAACCATAGTCACCCCCAACTAACTCAAACCAACTTTTATCTTACATGTAAAGTGATGTAGAGATTCTTTTATCCATTGGGCTATATAAGGAGCCCTCTTCTAATCATTCTACTTACACCTAAATGAGAATAGAACCTAAGCTATAGTCATTTTATAATCTTAGAGCATTCTTCCATTAGAGGAGCTAGATATCTTCATTTCTTGCATTCATGCATCCAAGTTTGAAGTCATATGGAGATATGTCGAATGGTCTTGTAGTCATGGATTGATAAGAATCCATTCTTGAAACCTTGAGATTCAAACATACAATCAACCCTTTTGATTGCTAAGGATCTAAATAGATTCATTCCATTGATTAACATTAAATAGAGATAGAGATTAATTGCTTAACATATTAGTTTGAATGTTTATTCATGTTCTAATGCAAAGATGTTGGTAGACTAGTCTTATTTAAGATCTAAGCATAATGGTGCATAGAAATTAGTTTAGCTTTGTTTTAGAACTACTAGGTGTTAGCTCTAATTCTCTTTACATAGCTAACTAATTCTTGCACACATTTGGTACATCCGGTGGGACCGATCCTTAGTCCCTTAGCATTGTGGTTCAAAATTTGTTGTTATTTCAATTTTTGGCAAACCCTTGATATGCACATGTGTGAATTAATGTTGAATTTCTTATGATTTTTTCTAACTATACATGTGTTGAGTCTTGTTTGTATATCTAATTTAGATGGGTTCTTGTAATTTTTGAGCTATCCAAAAAAATTAGCTTTTTGAGATTGATTACGTCATTTTCCATGTTTGACATCACTTTTAGGTACATGCGTACACAAAAATGACAGAGGCGCGTACACATCCAAATGCTAGTGTATGCGTCTAGAGTCTAGCGTATGCATCATTATGCCAGCAGACATGATATCCTGCCCTTTGTGTTTTTCTTTTTCTCTGCATGCGCCCAAGCATACACGTTCATTCTCTGGTGTACCCACTTGGTAGTGCTTTTGTTTGATCCATTTTAACTTTGTAGGCGTACATGTCCAAAGTCCAGCGTATATATCTCACTACCAGTGTACACGACTTTCTGTCTTCTGATTTTTCTGGTATTTCTGTCTACTAACGTATGCGTTTAGACCCCGACGTACATGCCTATACTCGAGCATACCTATCTACTAGTGTTGTTGATTTGACCATTCTGTCTGTGGGCATATACATCTAAAGGCTAGCGTACACACCTTTTTGGCCGCGTACCCATTAGCTCACTGTCAGTTTCCATAGAAGGGTGTACACGCCCTGAAGCAGGCCTACACACCCGGAGTTGAGCATACACATCACAATTCAAATTTGTGATTCACTTTAAAATTTACAAAAACATGTTTTTAGGATTTATTGACTCCTTGCAGGTTTTTATTGAAGATTAAATTCTATTTTGCAGGGTTTATTTGCATGTTTTTGCTAACTTGATTTGATTTTTTTAAAGGGTCAAAGAACATTGCATGCTTAACCATGATATTGGAGTCGTGTATGCTCTCTCCTCACACCTTCTAGGTGATATTGGGAATTAGAAATGATTTCTATATCTCTTTTGCCTTGAAAAACGTTGAAAATGATGTCGAATTTGATTAAAATGAACAAATTTTGCATTTGAATAAAGTACTTTCAATTGTTGATTTCATTGTTAGATTTTACATCGTGTATACTCTTCTCTTGCATCCTAGGATGATCTTGAGAATCAGAAACAATGTTCATCCTTTTTATGTGTATGGAAAACTACTAAATTCATCATGCATGACCTAAATGTTTTCCAAAGAAAAAAGGCTAAAAAAACTAGTAATATATTTTTTGTGCAGGTTACCAAACGGTGTTTAAGAAAACCACAATAAGAATAAAAGATTAAAAAACACACCACAATCAAAAGACTATATTTACATGTTCAGATAAGGGTACGCCATGTCCACTCAACTAGGACATAACCCCTTTTGCATAAGCCTTAAGCTACAATGAGGGTGGTCCTAGGAACCCCAAAGTAGTTCACGCAAGAGGGAACCTTGTAGATGAAACGATAAGTGCTCCACACTATCTACTTGACTAGTGGTACACGTGAGATTTAGCATCAAAGTTATCTGTATCACGACCCAGTGAGAGTATACAATGGATGCATTTATTTCCCATTGTGCTTTAAGGGGGTAAAGTAAAGCCGGGATACTCCTTAGGAAACCTTAACAAATCGAGTTCGCTTCTAGATAATTTGTGACACCTAGTTGAGTGAACCACCTAGGAAGCTATCTTGTCCAGGAGCCAACTTTGACCATATCAAAACCAATTTGAGTTGAGAGCCATCATAAAGGGAGAAATTTATCAGAATCAAAATCTTATTTTTCGAACAAGAGGATATCCCATTAAAGTTTAAACGGTGGGTCATTCATCATGAAGATTAAGAAGCATTACTTTTTTTTAGTTTTTCACTTACCTTAAGAAGAGGTGAAACCCTACCGAAGTGACGCCAAACTCTCTTCAACCCCAATTGATCTACTTCCTTCACTTTCTTTTGACACTTTGTTGATCAGGAGAAGAGTGACTTCCCTTGTGGTTCTAATTGATTGTATTCGCCACTTTTGTGTCCATTCATGCTCATCCATGTTTGCGGCTTAGTTGTTAAACGTCTAATGTGCATGGAGACATTTTCATATCATTGGTATCCTTTTTTATCTTGATACCCAAGTCAAGATCATCAATTGCAGTTAGGCTTGATTCATCATCTTGACTCTCCTTTGAATTGTTATCTTGCTCATATTATATCGCAACAATTTTGATACTTACATCTTATTTCTTGTAAACTTGGCCTAAGTTTCTAGATTGTAATGTTACACTATGTGCATTCTAACAATTCCTTGGTATACTCTAGCATTAGTGTGTTTTCAAACATTACCTCGATTTTGAAAAGTGTTGAGTGTTACCATTTCTGCGCGTTATATCAATATCATTTTGTTCTTAATACCTTACTTTTCTGAAACATTTGGTTAACATATCTTAGTGGTATTATTGTGTCACTCATAATCATAACTATCACTTTTTGAGATATAGGTCTTGATTGGATTCAAGCTCGCTTTTAGTATACTTTGTTTGGGGATTGTATTAACTTCTTGATATTACTTATGCCTTGTTCATTTCTTTGAACTTGACATAAGTGGTGACATTCTGTTAACCATTTTAAACACCAACTACCATTTGAGAACAAAGTTAGGAAGTATGAAATTTTGATTGATCGGTCTAAAATGAGTATTGTGTGATTGTATCTTGTTTGTCACTTTTGACTTATTCTTTTAAGACAATAACCTTGACACATTGATTCTTTGACATTCATCATTCTTTGAACCATTGACATTCTAGGACATTTGCAAACTTCCACTTAGGTTTGGACAATACTAATGCAACTTAGAGTTTACCACGAACAACCCAGGCGTGCTAGCACATCACCCAGCCTAAGTTGAGCGCTCACCCGAAGCGCGCAAAGGTACCAGGCCCCTCCTTAGAGTTGCTTGTATAGGATGTGAACATGATGAAGATGTAATGTATTCATATCCACAAACAACATAAATATTCCAAATCTAGATCTAAAAGAATAATGAGTTAAGCGATAGACATAACGAAGTTAACCATGTAAGAACTAGTTTCAGTCATGTTTAACACCATTATTCACCTAACACACTCCATTATATCAAAACACAATAAACATAAAAGCTTCTTACAATAAGCAATATCATAATTTTATGCATGCATCAGATCTGGCAGCATAACTCCATAATAGCTCATACACAACACTACTAATCTACACAGATTACTACATATTTATAAGGGTGGGGACTTTCCCTTCACCGCTTACGCACTTTCAAAAATAGGTCGCATGCTGAAAATAGTCATGCACCTTTATAATAACATGCACACGTGCAAGTGTGCTAATAATAAATCTCTTACAATTAACTGACAATAGTAATTTTATTATTAATTCGAACTCATACATAGCGCTTTAGTAGACACTCTTCCTAAAATAGCATTTGTGTGTCGCACAAGTATCCATCCCATTGTGTGCTCCATACGCTATCTCAAAAAATATCCCGTAACCATGAAAATGGCTAAGTCCCAATTCAATTTGTCCTTCGCGCGCACTTCCTTCCCTATCCTTTCGCACCTTCAAATATGCCTTGCTACCATGCACGAATCTTTTGTGCACCTTCTCCTTAGTGTCATACTTTGTCCGTTCAACATTACCCCACACTAAACTGCATTCTCGCCACGACAATGATTGCCTCTTGATGCTTTAAAGAATAAGAATGGAAGAATATAAAGAATGAATTGGCGTATAAAGAATAGATTTTACTCTTCAGCACCCTCCTCTTCTATCGGGAGAATCAACTATAGATATTCTTCCTTAATTTCAGCTTCTAAAGCTTGTCAATCATCCAACGCGTTCCCGGTCTTCTCTGGGACATTTGCAGCAATGCCCCCTAACTCGTCCTGGGTCATTTCTCCATTTTCATTCTACAATAGTATGAAAACGTTAGCCATAGGAGACATCTGTCCCTCTAGAAGATCCATCTTTTTTCTATGAAATTTCCAAGCTCATCCAACCTTTCCTTATACAGATGTTATGCTGCTGCAAGGTCTTCATTTTTCTTCACTAACACCAATCTCTCTGTGTGCCCTAAAGTCTCATCCTTCATTGCTTTGAGAACTTCATTATATTCCAATATAGTTCTTATTTGGATTACTGATTCTGGAGCTGCACAAATGTTCAATGCCTAGTCTGCTTTCTTCAGCTCTTCTTGTAAAGTTTGGAGCAAGACCTCGTAAGATGAAATATTTCTAACTGCTGAGACCCTTACTCTCTCCGCTTCCTATTCAAGGTGCTTTGGCACTGGCATGTGAATTGGTCCATCCTCAAGCACCAATTCTACTAGGGTACGCACATAATGCGTAGTTGAAGGAAACCTTTCATGTACCTTAGATTCCAAGTGCGGTATTGCTTTCAGGACATGGTCACCAAGTTCTTCCGCCATACTGATGAAGGACTCATTCTTTTTCTACTCCCAAGTCCTTTTCTCCTTGTAGACGTGTTATTTTTGCAGCTTTTCCCTTGTTATCTTCTTGTAGCACTCTAATAGTGGCAACCTTATCTATGTTCCTCCACGCCACTTCTATAGATACCTTAACTAATACATTTCTTGCCTACTCGTCGGACATGAGAGTGGGCTTTATAGTCATGTGTCTGATCTGCGGTGCCTTCTTCATTCTTCGGGACACACATGACTCCTCACATACCTCAAAATCAGGCTCGTCCATGTGAGTTTGCATAGACCAAGAAAATTGTTTCCTTACGTGTGTAGTGGCCATGTATGGGTCCATCAACTCCCATCAAAACAACCCCTTAAGATCCATTATACTCTGGAAATGGGCACAAAAAAATTTACTTATGGCCTCAGCATAGCCCATACTTGGCACAACATACTCCCCACTTGTTCTCTTTGTTCTTGGCCCCTTAGGAATTTGAGCACCAAGACTTGGAGTCAGATCTTTGATGTTCTAAGAAATATCATGTTCTATTTCTTCTACCACCTTTACTCCCTCTTCTTCATCCTTGGGTTCCTCCACATCTTTTGGTTGTATAGGGCTACTAGGCGCGCTTTCTGAAAACTCATCCACCTCCTCATTTATCTTTAGCTTTCTCCTTTTCTTCTCAGTTGCCTCTTTCTGAGGAGAGAGTCATGGTGATCTTCTCACAGGCTATGGGGTTTCCGCACCTTGGGTCCTTGTTCTTCTGAATACCCTTTTAAAGTGGCACTCTCTATGGACTGCTTTTACATCCAAGTCTTCATCTTCTTCCTACGCTTGGGGTGTCAGCGTTCAGTCTACACTCTATTTGTGGGCTACCTCCGGCCTCTATGATCTAAGCTGCCACTATCTTCATCTTCCTCCTCATCATCTACCTCCATAGTTTATGTGGGCTTTGAGGCTGACACGTTCTCCACTATATGCTTTCCCTTAGGCAGCCCTGGGAGCCCAAACTCATTCTCCACATACTTGTTATTCTCGAGCTTGGGCTTAAGCTGAAGGTATACGATTACTGCTCCAATGTCCCCAATTGCCAAGCTTACAAGATTCATGCTTATAACGTCTGAAATGAGCCTCTTAACATAGGCAGTTTGGCCTGGATATACATATGTCTTCCTCAAAGTGTGGTAGACACATTATACCTTGTTTGCAACAAAACTCAGGGGCCGCGCATTAGTAAAGTGGTGGAGTGATGCCTGGAAGTAGTGCACTGTGAAGGCATATGGTAGTTTTCACCATGGGCTCCATGTCCCATCCCTCATAGTGAACCTTGTAATGCAGAACTGCTGGTACACCGCGAACTGTACTTCATTGCCAACTACCGAAGGTAGCTCCTTGGGGATGCACCACTCTTCAAATGCTGCATGGAGTCGATCGTACCATATCTCTGCCCTTTGTTTAAATGGCCCACACATTGACCCTTCACATAAATACTTGTCAAGCCTTTCTGCAAGGGACATTTTTTCCATGGGATATTCCCAAATCTTGTTCTTTGGCCCATCGGGCACTCTAATTTCCATAAATACTAGAGAAAGTAAGATAGCGCCAAAATTGATCTTATCACTTGTGCACGCTTCCTCGATAATGGTTTCTGCAATGTAGCCTGTTATGTTATAAACTACTCCCTGAGAATTTTTCCTCGTGATATGGAGGCACATGGTATTTACTTGCGACCATCTCTCTTGATCATTTAACTTGGTCACCAAATGTGCAGTTGCCTATACCACTGGGTAATTATTCAATTTATCAATGTCCATTCCACGTGGACCCTTTGTATACCATAACTCCTTCTGTGTCTCCATGATTGATGTTTTATCAGTCCAGTCACTAGCTAGGTCTACCCCTCTACCTTTTAATCTTTTCAGTTTCGAAATCAAGACTGTTGTGATTCTAATCCTTCGTCCGGAAAAATAGAAGAAGTCCTCATGGACTATACTCATCAACCACTAGTATAAAGGTTCATACTTGCCAAAATACGGGAGCTCATATAGTTGATAGACTCCAACCTGTTTCAATAATTTCTCTTCAACATCATTGTACACTGGCATATCCTCCTTCGTGCGCTTGTTGGTCTTTGTACTCAACAATGTGTCCAATTCTTTCTTATTGTCAGATGTGTGGTGGTTGTAGTCACTTTAGTTGGTGATAGTTAATGCTTAGTGCTTGGTCCATTATTATGATAAATTTATATTTATATGATTCCTTTGCTTGAATTTCATAATTAACCTTGGGAAGTCTGATTACCAAAAAGATAAGATGCGCAAACGGCTAGAAAGGAACCAAAATGTGTGAGTAAAGTACAAAGGAGTCAGGAGTGCCCATAGGGGATGAGGGCGTCTAGTTGGGCATTGGTGTCTAGGATGATAAAAGCCAGAGTGTAAAAAGGCAGACTGAGCATGTCAAGGTGCAAGACTAAAATTGGAAACATAAAGCAAAGAAAGTTGGCCAAAGACATGGGTTAATTAGTACTTTCTTACTTAAGAATAATATGAATAGTAGTATTTTACCAGGACAAAATAATTACCCAAAGCGAGTGATTTTGTGTCTATGTTTGCCCCCACTTTATGTTGGTGAGTGGAAATCTCGATATCATAAAGTAGATAGAGATGCGTACCTGATAACTATGTATATTGATGATGAAAACGTGTCAAGGGACAAGACAAAGCATGGGGTGATAAAAATGTGAAACATGGATGCTAAGGATGAGAAAATGCACAAAGTGGTGATGAAAATGAACCTAGGGTAGAAATACATGTGTAGATGTCGCGATGTACATGTTGTTGATGTCGATGTTGTTATGATGATGTTGACTACCGCTTCCCATATGGAGAGACCTGCAAAAGAGAATAACAAACAAGTAGTCAGATACGCATGTATATGTATAAAAAATATGTAAAAACACATAAAATGTGAAAAAGGACTATGTGCACCTAATCCGTGACGAGGAAAAGATTGTAGAAAAGATTTTTTTTGGCGATCTGGTGTCACTCAGATTTCACCCCGAAATCTGTGACTACCCAATTCGAAAAAATTTCGTACTTTTAAAATAGTGGGTCATTTGTTGTTTTTATTGCCTGAAAGTTCCTGTATTGCGTCAAGATAATCCTAAAGAGCCATATTAGCCCTTTTCGCCAAATACCCAGATGCCCAAAATTGTTTTATTCTGTCGTCGGGATTTGTCTGCGGGAAATTTGTATTTAATTATTTTGAGCCCCGTATGAGGCTATTTGCGCTCCGTTTTAACTCTGTTATAAGCGAATATGTTATTATTCCTGTATACCAGAAGGATTTTAACTTATTTTAAGTTTTGAGCTTTATTTGCAACTTTTGGCATTTTTTCGTGTTTTTGTGGTGTCCCGTTTTGTTTTCTGTGAAATTTCTCTGGAACAACTCCTTCGCCGGGTAAGCCCGATTTTTGGCCTGGAGCAGCTGGAAAACATACACGCACATTTTGCCCGGAGGAAGTCATCATCGGAGGTCTGGATCACTGGAAAAAAGCGAAGTCGTGCACAGGAAAGCCCCTGCGGGGATGGGCGCATTTTTGGAAAACAAAGGATTTGAGCTGCGATGGGAAAAATATAAGCCGCAGGTAGGATGGGAATTGTATGCCTACCTTGCAGGGTACTTTTTCCCGTGTTATAAAAGTCACTTAAGCTGCAGTGGGAAAAATAGAGGCTGTAGGCAGGTGGGAATTTATTGCCTACCTTGCAGGGTGAAAATTCCCATGATATAATAAAAGGAAAGTGACTTAAGTGAAATCATGGGATTTTAGTGCCTACCTTGCAGGGTAAAGAATCCCATTGCAAAAGTCAAATCACTTAAGTGGATCATGGGATTGTGGTGCCTACCTTGCAGGGTAAAGAATCCCATTATGGTGAAAATTCTTAAAAATAGAATTACATGTGCAAAAAAGTGCGCCCCCTTTGGTGATGGATAAAAATAATTAAATTGATTATTTTTAATAAATTCTATCCTTGGAAAAAGTGCGCCCAAGCTTGAGGAGGTTGAAAAGTCAAAGGAGGATTAAAATAGAGCAATTAAATTAATTAAATTTAATTTATTTAGTGGCTGCCCCTCTCCTTGGAAAAAGTGCGCCCCATTTGGGCATTATTTAATGATTTTTAAGGCATTAAATCATTGAATTAATTTCTATTTTCAGTGGCTATGGTCAAAGCACACTGTGAGGCTAAAGTTAAGTGCTGTGTGAAGGATTAAATTGGATTAATTTAATTTATTGGATGGCTGTCCTTAAACATGCAATTTTTAAAAGAGAAAAGCATGATTTTTAATTAATTAATTGCCTTTAATTGTTAGGGCAATTATTAATTATAGAATTATGAAGGTTATATAAGCATGGGCAGCCATATGGATTTATTATTCAACACACAGGTAAAGAATTGTAGCAAGGAGGAAAAGTGCGCCCCCTTTAGAAGAAGGATTTTGCATAGACAAATTGCTAACAAAGGCTAAAAGCTTCCAGATTTGGCGCATGCTTTGGAAAAGGTTCATCTTCGTCTGCACAATTGTTTTCACAGGTGTTAAAGGAGCTCAGGTGTTGATTGAAAGGATTCATGCTCTCTTTATGTGCAAATTAAACACCAATTTTTGGGGCAGCAGGCTTGAAAAGTGCAGATTTTTATAATTTAAATTCACTATTCATGCTCCGATGGCCATTTTTGTCTGAATAAATTGCAGGAACTCATTACAGGTGCTTTATAAAAGAAAAGGAGTATTTATCAATGTCCAATACATTGCAAATATCCTCCGAATCTGAAGAATTGTCCAGATCTGCACCAGTATTGAAGAAAGCAGGCCAAATTAGAAGAAAAAGAATTATTCAGACAAAGATTGATAAAGCTATGGCGAAAGGAGATGAAAAAGAGAGCACGATGGATTCATGCATTGCTTCTAAACTCACAGACATAGGAGACACGGATCTAGGCCCAGAATCTCTTTCTGATTTGATTGATAGATCCAGAGCTGGAAAGACTTCACTCATGCGTGCGGTCAAAAGTAGCGGAATTATTCGAGCTGCAGCTTTCCCATGTACAGCCCAATTGCCAGAGTTTGTGATGGAGTGTACTAGATCTTACCATCCTTCATCCAGATCAGTACGTGATGTTGCGGGAAAAACAATAATTCGTTTGGATGCAGAATTCTTCGATTATTGTCTGAAGATTCCAGTGCGAAAGGTGGTGACTTCTATTAGCATTCAGGATGCTGACAGTAGGTGGGAGAAACATAAAGCTGACTGTGTGAGCATCATGAATAGCCGGTTCATGAAGAAGCCTAGATCCCCTTCCAGGTTCCCGAGAACTCTTCCACGATCCAATTTGGTGCAGGAGGCGGATGATATTGTCAAATTGCTATGCAGGTTGAATGGTGAAGCGAATGCCTACACTTTCTGGACATGGATGTATGCTTTCATCAGGACCATTGAAATCAACAAGGTTGATTCTATAATCAGTTGGTCAGAAATTATTAGCAGCAACATCGGTGAGCAACTGCGGAACGTAAAGCGTACCTTCAGCTTCAAGATGACTTCATACTTGGTATATGCTGCAGCTTCACAGGGTGTCTTTTCCAAGCTGGATAGATGTGGTATTCTTTCCAAGGATCCCATTTTCGAGTGCTACCCACAGCTTACTGCACCTGCGTGCGAGAAGGACTTCAAAGTGATCAACGATGGTTTCTTCTACGATTTCATCTGCAGGTTAGACAAAGACTTGAAGACTCACAGGGTAAGCAAGGAAGCATGGGAAGCAGTGTCCAAGATTGGCAGTGTATTCATCCAGTTTGCTGATTTCACATACCTCAGGGTTACGAGCTTTTCAGGTGAACCAACAAAGATGCCAAGGTACCCAAGTGACAGATTGATTGCCATGGAGCTAAGCAGGCAACTTGTGGAGTTACATGACCTTCAGTCGAAGCGGCACAAGTCTACGGGCTACTTCCCACTCACTGTGGGATATTACAGTTGCATCAGCATTCACAGAGCTCGAGGAATGGAAGCACAAATGTTGTCCGAGTATGAGCAAGAGTTCTTCCCTGCACGGCTTAATTTTGATCCATTTGGAATAGCCAGGAAGACAATCTCCCAGGAGTACGCACATGTACCTTCGCTAGAAGATTTCTGGATGAAGTGCAGAAGTGAGTACGAGGTCAGAAAGAAAGATTTCAGCAGGCTGTCGGCAAAGCAAGTATTTGACTTTGGTCTAGCGCGGATACCTGCGGATCTTAAAGATGATGGGAACGTGGTACTGGACACTTACCATCAAATGGGAGGAGATAAAGCTCTACTACAGGATAGCAATGGCGGCTGCAGCACAATAGAAGAAAGATCCGGAGCTGTGTTGGTGAGTACTTCGAGCTGGCTGCTAACGAGGGGATACTGCCTTGATGAAGTATTGATGAATCAAATCACGGGCAACTTCGGCGCAGAAGATTCCCTCAAGCGAAAACATGAAGGAGAGAGCAGCAGAAGGTCCGAGAAGTTGAAAGTACGCAGAAGATCTCAAGAGAAAGAGAAGACCACTTCTACGACCATAGCTTTGACTCCGACTTCTCCAGTACCTAGTGGATCACCAACTATTGCACCACAGCAGCAGGATGTTTCCATGCCTTCATTGAAACCAGCAACGTTCATCTTCTCTCCGCAGCCACTTCGTTCAGCACCCGTTCCAGAGGAGATGTTGAAGCTGCAGATGACAGAGTTCGAAAGAGCTTTGTCCTTGGATGTTTCAGAGGATGGCAGCCATGATACTGTAGCACTTTCTGATGGAGAGGATGCAGAGCGGGAAATAGTAGCGCACTCAGCAACTTCTCATTCTCCGAGAAGTAATTTCTCGGAATGGTTAGCTTTGCAGTTGGTTCCAGAAGCCAGAATAGAGATGAACTTAGAGGAACATGACTTGCAGCTACTTCAGGATCTGAGCAGAAGAGACAGAAGGCCTAAAGTTGCTAAGGCAACTTCTAGGTTGATCATCGAGGATTCGGGAGAGAAGTTTGCTGAGATATCAATCCCGGTGGAAGGAAAGGTAGAAGAGGAACTCACGGCAGAAGATGTGACAGTGACCAAAATACCACTCGGTCAAGCTACCACTGAAGGATTGAAGCAGGACACGCAGACATTGCTGGATACTTTGTTCCTTAGGCTTGACAGTGAAAAGGCGGAGAAAGAAGAGTTACAGAAGCAAATATCTCAATTATGTGAGATCATAGCCAAGGTTGCTAAATCTTCCGTTCAGCCCATTTCAGCGCAGGTGAGTGATCATCTTATGCAGGAAATGGAAGATGCGAGCAATCAAGTAAAGGCTATTGACGAATGGAAGGATCTGATTATTCGTCAAGCTTCTGTGCAACTTGGGGAAGTGCCAGCCCGCCTAAAGGTTATGAACGATGCAGAAAATCAACTAAAGCAACTGATAGAAAGCATAAAAGGAATAATTACAGTTGCAGAGAGTAACCTGAGTGTTTTGGCCGAGATCAACAAGCTACCGGGAGATGTATTGGTTGCAGAGCAAATTGTGCCGGATGGATCAGTCGAGAAGGGGAAGCAGCTAGAGTTTGCAGTATCTTTCCGTTTGGAGATCTGCAGAGTTTTGCTGAAGAGGATGCAGGCACTTGAGAGTAGAACATCAGATTTGTCGGACAGTATTATTTCTTTCACTGAGGAAAGAGTGGATGGAGGTATTACTTCATACACGCGGATTGTTTCTAACGAAGTGCATGATTCTCTGGAGGGTTCTCTTCTGATGGTGCAAAAGAGGATTGATAAAGCCACCAAGCCTTTCACAATGAACTCTATCAGTAGGCTGGTGACACTGCAAGCAGACATTGCGAGATTTGGGCCAAGTTTGGAAGAAGTGGAAGCATGCAGCAAAGTGTTGAATGAAGGATTGCTGCAATTCAGGACAGAAAAGGAAGCAGTAGCTAAAACAGATGGAAAGATGCTGAACTATATGTTCGACAAGTATATCAAATATCAGAACAAAAAGAAGATGTAGATGTTACAGCTGGCATGACTTCTTCTATTTCTTTCTTCTTCTACTTTCTATGTTCCCGGATGAAATTGTAAACTTCTAAGTTATTGGTTTTGCAACCATTACTCGAAGTCATGTGGAACCTTTCTATTAGTTAAGTGATACATGTGTCACTTAAGAAGAAGTTAGTTGAGGATGATTGCCAAATGTCATCTTTACTTGTTGTTCATACTTTAGTTCAGTTTGAGTCTTCTATTTGTACTTTCCCTCCTACATTCTATAAGTAGGAGAAGAACCTCCGGGTTATTGATCGATCAGAATTTGTAAGAAGCAATCTTGTGTTCTAGACTTTGTGCTGAACCCCTGAGAGCCACTTGTTGCAGAGGAATACAAAGAAGCAGGTTTCCGGAGAACTTTGTGTCACGGTGTATTTTGTTTCTTGCTTCTAAATCTTAGATCTCTTAATAGACTTTGTGTTATTTTAGATCTAGATCTAGAGCTGCCTTTGCTTTATAATTCTGTGTGTTCAAATCTATTTGAGTTTCTTCTATGTGCATGCAATTAGCTCTGCAATCTACTAATTGGGATGCACATCTTCCTCATTTCTTCTCTGTAATTCCTTTACTTCCTTCTTCTGTAATTTTCCTTTCTTAAACAGCTGCTTACTTGCTGCAGAACTTCTTAGTTATGGTTCATGAACTAAGTTGTTAAAGTAAAAACCCTAATAGATAAAAACACATTTATATTGACAAATCTGACACGGGAGCCTCACCGGTTAAATGAGGGAGATTTATCTCATGACTGCCTAGGTTTGATGCTATGCAGAAAATCTAGCCAACACGATCTCACGCCAGTTATGTTGGCCACAAGTTTTTAGGGCGATCTCATGCCAAGTCATGAAAGAAGTGTAGGTAGAAAATTTTGGTTTCGTCCTCTAACCTTTTCTACTTCCCACAATGTAGGACATCACTGCAGATGGTATGCAAAATCGGTGAAAGTGCTAAGGATTTTGTGCCCTGTAAAATCCATTGTGTGGAATTCTATAGACTGTGTTGAACTGCCAATCGTTGTGCAATTGCCCCTTGGTTATAAGCATCCAGGAAGGACATCATTGTGCTAAGGACCCAAGTCAGATTCTGAGCCCTGTCTGAAACTGACAATTGTTTTATGTTGTGTATAATGTTGTATGGGGTGATTGATTCACCAAAATGATAACCCCCTTATTTGGGGTGCATGTGACATCGCTGAATGAGTATGCGGCCCAAATTAGGACCGATCGTTGTGCTGAAACTGTGCCATGCAGGGGGAAAGGAAATGTTCTTGGTAGAAACCAAAGCACACACAAACAAAGTGTCTAAGAGACAAGTGTTAGTACATGTATGTATAAGATGAAATGCAAGCTAAGCAGATAATGTGTAAGCTAAGATGCAAGTAAATACAAAAGAAGACAATGTAGACAGCGAAAATCAGGTTGTAAACATGAGACATCACTCACGATGTTGCAAGAAAATCAAGGATGTAGTGGCTGCAAGCAGAAAAGTGTGTACACAAGACAAAGGGAAAAGTTCGTAAACAAAAGCAAGCAATAGAAAACAATGTAATAGACAACCATGGTGGTGAATAGGCTTGCAAAAAAAATGTTGCACATGAAATACCCGTTAGCATGTTAAAAAGATAAAAAGTATGTCAAAATGTGTATAATCCAATAAAGTAATGTGTTATGAAACAAAATAAAACAATAACACATGTAATGTACGAAAGTGGATGCCCCCATGATCCATTGTGGGACTGGTAATAGGTACTACGCCAAGCATCTATGTTGCGTGTAATAAATTTGTATAATTTGCGATCAGAACTAGAAAGGTAAGTGAATGCACATGTGTGTACGATAAAGATAATGGCATACAAGATATCTATCTAACATATGTAATAAAGTGAACATGTAAGAAGAAGTAAGAAAGAGTAAATGCAACCAAGATATGTAGTATGATATGCATGGTACGAAATGCAATGTAGTGTGAATGATGATTCGTGTGCCCCCTGAGTGGATGTGTCTGTATGCAATGAGGTTAATTTATTTATGCCCCCTCGGTAGTCAAGAATGAACCGTAAACGAGAGTGCATCATCGGGAAATGTTTCGAATGTGTGTACCAAAAATATGTGATCGTCAAAGCACAAAGTGTAGAGTGTAATCAGGTGAGTGAGTGATTGATTGAGTGAGTGTGGTGAGGTTAATTTTAGATTGAAACCCTCAACATTTGAGTATGAACCGTAGAACTAGAGTCTGTCATAGGGTGATGAGCACAACATATAGAAGTGGATGTCAAAAAGATATGTCGTGAATGTGTAAAGTATATGTTGCATAGAACAAGATGAATATGAAAGATGTAAAATGTGTAGTGAGTGGGGAGAGTGTATTGTGTAGTGTGTGATATTCATGTCTATAGGATGCCTTCAATAGTCGAGTGTGAACCTTAGTACAAGAGTGTGGCATCAGGTAATGATCGTTTCTTTATGCATAGTATTTCTTAAGATGCATGATATTGAGTGGGTTTTTGAGTGGCTTCCCCAAAAGAGTGGCAAGGTGATAAACCCCACCACCAAGTTTATCAGTGACAATGTAATGAAAAATCCAATTAGGCTTAAATTTTCCTTTAAGAGGAGCTTCAACGTATCTAACGTATGTATTTTTTAATTCTCTTTTAAGATGAGGTCGCCTATGCTAAAATCGTGAGGACGCATTTTGAGGTTGTAGGCGTGCACAATGCGAGATTGTTATGCATGAAGATGTTCGAGTGCTTGAACACAGTGGGATTCTAACATTTCTAACTCATGTAAGAGGTTTTTCACGATATTCAATTTCTTTAAGTATGTATTTGAGCGAAACATGCAATGAGGGTATCTCAAGTTCAAGTGGGATGATGGCCTCAGTACTGTAGACCAAGGAAAAAGGAGTTACATTAGTAGGTTTAAGCACACTAGTACGATAAGCCCAAAGAGCATAAAATAGTTCATTATGCTATTCATCGCCAGTGGAAACAGCTATCTTACATAATGTTTTGACAATAGTTTTATTGGTGGCTTTAGATTGGCCATTGCCTTGTAGGTAATAAGGAGTATAGAATGATTGTTTAATTTTGAAATTTGCACTAAACTTTTTAACCTTCTTATTTTTGAAGGAAGATCCATTATCAATGATAATGGCAGAGGGCTACAGACTATTTGGTTTTTTTCTTGTTTGGGTTGTTGGTTTTGGGGAATGGTGTTTATGTGAGTTAAGCTTGTTTAATTCTTCTTTTGGTCCTATTTCTTTTTTGTATCTCTCTAGTTTCTCTCACAATGTAATCTTTCGATGTAAGGCCTTTGGGAGCCCATCCCTGTTTATTACCTAATCTAATAAAAAAGATAATGACAGAGGGCACACCAAAGCGTGTAATGATATGGGTAATGAGGAAACCGCAAATGTCAGTACTAGTTGTGTTTTGTAGTAGTGCTGCTTCAACCCATTTAGTAAAATATTCGGTAGCAATAATATTGTATTTGTGTCCATTGGCCAATTCAGGATTTATCATGCCAATGAGGTCAAATCCTTAAAGGGAAAATGGCCAAGTTGTCACAATCAGTTGGAGATCATATGCAGGTGCGTGATGGAGGTTGTCATGCTTTTGGAACTTCTCGCAACAAGTAGCATATTCAAGACATTCCTTCTCTATGGTAAGCCAATAATATCTCTGATGCAAAATCTTTTAAGACATAGCTTTGCTAGAGAAAAGATCTCCGCACTTGTTGCCATGTATTTGTGAAATAGCGGTGGGAATATCGGCAAGCCCTAAGAAATGTAAGAGTCGACCATCAAGTGCACGTTTAACTAATTTTTCCAAACAATGACATAATGGGTAGCCTCACGTCACAAATAATGAGCTTTACGAGGTTGCAAATTATCATGAATAGATTGTTTATACAAGAAGTTGTAAATGGCAGTGAACCATTAGGGATTGTCTTGACTACGTGTGATGATGCAATCCGCAAGAGGTAAAGCAGAAATGGAAGGATGTCATAAGTGCCTGATGATGAATGTGGTTTTCTCATCGGTAATATCTTGTGGGATAAGTGACGCCACACTAGCCATGTCGTCTGCATGACGATTATCTTTACAAGGAATGGTAGTGATAGAGTAAGACTCAAATGTAGCTAAGAGATCTTTTACAAACGTATTATATGATATTAAGTGCTCCTCTTTTATGTTATATCTATCATTTACTTGATTTATGATGAGTTAATAATCACCATTTATGTATAAGTTACGAATGAGGAGCTTTTGAGTAGTGAGAAGGTAGAGGATGAGGGATTCATATTCAGCGATGTTGTATGTACAGGAAAACCCTAATCGATATGCAAAGGGGAGTGGATCACCCTGTAGGGTGATGAAAAATATCCTAGCCCCAACGTTAGAGCAACAATTAGATGCATAAAAGTACATTGTCCATGTATCAAGATCAACATTATAGGTAGTGAAATCATCGTGGAAAGAATAAAATATGGGAGATGCATCGAGAAGGGGTGTTGCAACTAATTGCTCTGCTATGACTTGGCCTTTAATTTCTTTCTGTAGTATGAACTTGAAATCAAATTCGGTGAGAATTATAACCCAACGTGTTATACATCCTGAAAGATACGTGTGGTGTTAGAATAAAATTGGAATGAGAGGGGAGGTGAATCAGTCCTTATAAAATTTTCAATTAACTTTCAGATCTGAAACTTAAATTACTTTAATCAAACAACTACAATAATCACTTATTCAACTTTTAATGTGTGCATGCCATAAACCATCAACAATACATGAAATCATGAAAGCACAAGAACACCATAAGAACACATGATATAAGTGGGAAATCCTTAAGGGGGAAGAAAACCCACCAAAACACAATCTTATATTGATATGTTTCAAATTTAATGAGGCACCAATCCCACAAGGAGAACCAACCCCTAATTTAGTAGAGCATCAACCCCTAATTTTGTTAAGTACCAACTCCACATGGAGGATAAAAACCCCTAATATGATCAACCACCCACTCAACCACCTTATGATGTGTATATCTCTAATTTGTTGTTGCTAGGTGACAAAAATTCACAAAAGAAGCTCCACAATTACTCTAAAATTCATCAAACTCTTGCTTTCATGTTCTATAATTTTTCTCAACCTATAAAAAACTTGTTTTAGATTAAAATCATCCTCAATAACCTGAAATAACACCTCACCTAGGTTGCTCCACCTTGCACACACTCAACTAGTCAATAAAAGCACCCAAAATATGTTTTTATATGCAATTCATCTTTCAAACTTAGGCCCAAAATTTTCCCTCCAATTGGTTTGACCAATACATCAAGGAAACATTAAAAATTTGAAATACAATAGCTACATATGACCCATATAGGTCGGCCTAGCAAAAAACATCATTTCATGTGCCAAAAATGGCTCAAAACCCCATGGGAACATTCTTAAAAATGCCCTAACATGAGTCCCATAATTTTTCATGACCCATGAACCCTTACATAAGATTAAAATATCATAAAACATTCATACATGGTCACACATTTAATCAACCAATGAAAATATTTCATTTACCGGGCCCAGATCCCTTTACAATTCTAAAAAATGTTGTTTCATGCACCCTTGAACACCCTGGAAACGTCATACTGCCACCAAAACACTCATACTAAATGAAAACATGCCATGTAACCACTAAAAATAACTTAAAGAACATGTAGAACACGTATAATCATGTTAGAAGTCATGAAACATCTCTGTTTTCAAACGACAACAAGATTCACCTTTACCAAATGAACTTGCCAAAAACGTTGTTTTCAAATGTTAGCTCATAAAACCATTTATACATACATTAAAGACCTATAAATGGACTCATATGATGCCAAATTCATCCATCTTCACATTCCAGGTGATAGAATCATCACCATATTCATCTCATTCTTCAACCATAATCAAACTTTCACAAAATCAGATCTTGTCCTGAACTGCCAAAAACTTTCTTGCTCAGAGAATGCCCTGAAAACCCTATCATTTGACCTCATCATGAGGAAAAAAATATACCACTAGAAACCCCTTTTAATCTAATTTCCAACACAACTTGAATCATCTGAGGAATCAACCTGTAACTCAAGATATGGCCAAAACATTGAATTTGACTATTTGAGATCCCAAAACTGCCCTTTGACCAGTCAACTTGTTTGGACCTCAAAACCTCATTAACCTTCATGAACTTGATCTGAAACCTCCATGTACATCAAGAAAAACTCACATTAATCATACAACATCAATTTGACATATCACTTCTTTTGACCAACTTTTCCTAAACTGAAACTCTTCATAAACTATTGTTTTCAGGAGGGGCCAACATATGGTAAAGACCCCAAACTTACATTTTTGGAAATCCAGAGGAATCTACTACAACATTCAATCATCATTTTTTCACTAGCAATCAAAACTAGGTCATTATGCTTCATCTTTTGCAAACTGCTCCTAGTTAGGGTTTAACTAGGGTTTTTGACCTTCTTACCTTCTTAACATTCGTTCATAAAAACCTAACGATCAAATGACCTCATCCTTATTCTGAAACCTTCTTCATTCACCTTAGGAGCTACCCTAAAAGTCTCAAGGTCCCATTCAAAGCATACTGTCTGCATCAAGCTAGAAATGCACTTGTTCTTATCCATGTTTCACCAAGGCATGCATATCTTGAAAATTACTCATCATGGCACCCTGAAATTTTGCTGAGATAATCATCACTCATCCCTCTAACATCTCAAATCACCATAATAACAATATCATTTCTCAATATTTCCATCCACTAAGACTTACCTAAGTAAACATGTTTGATCCACATTGTAACAACTAGGACTAACTAGAAGAGTGCAATAATTGAACATGAAATATCTGAGAACGACCCAAACATACCTCATATGCTATGATATACCTGATTAGATTCTTTCATGAGTTCATCTAGCCCCAATGCACTCTGTCACACCTCTAAACAAGCATACCTACTCCCAATGAGCACTTGTAAGATGATGAATCACCTGTACCTACACCATTCCACTATTGTGAGTGCTCAAGCACCCTCAATACCTGTTATTCATCATGTCAATATGCTTCTCCAACATCCAAGAAGCACTCGCTGTCAAATTATACCTTCTAAGCACCTGTATAGGCTTGCTAGAGAAAGCATACCTCACTGAATCTCCTTGTAGCATATCAATGACATCTGAACTTGTATGTTAGCATCTCAAACATCATCATAACATCATCCTACAACATCCACTTTTTCATTACTTTGGTTTTGCATCAATGAGAATGCCTATCAAGCCTACATGCCAACATGTAGTACAAGAGATATCGTAATGGATCTACCTTGGTGATGATATGTACCTTATTGTTAAGAAGATAATGATGTAATTTATCTGGGACAAAGACAAGGCCGAGAAATAGCTTTTCGATGTAGCTATAGTTGTATTCATAAGAGAGTAGCATTTGACTGATGTAATAAAATTCATGTTCGCGTTGAGAATTGTCATGTTTTTCCAGCAAGGCCCCTAAGGCATGAAATGTAGCAAAAATGTATAATAAGAAAGGTTGGTCAGCTAGCGGAGGGACTAAGACAGGTGTATTCAAAAGAAAAGATTTTATGTCATCAAATTCTTGTTGGCATTGCTCATCACATACAAACTTAGTATCCTTCTTCATGAGGTTTGTGAATGGTTGAGTCTTATCAGCAAGTAGTGTAATGAATTGTCGAATAGCTTGAATTTTTCCTTGTAATGATCGTATTTTATGTAAATTTTTAGGCGAAGGCATGTCGAAAATGGCTTTGATCTTGTTGGGATCAATTTCAATGCCATGTTATGAGATGATGCATCCCAGGAGTTTACCAGTTGTGACCCCAAAAACAATTTTTTTTGGGATTTAGGAATATGTGATATTGATGTAAGCATTCAAATAACATTCGTAGATATTTGGCATGGGTGGAAAGATGCCTGGATTTAGCCAAGATGTCATCAATATAATCTTCGATAATCTTGTGAATATAATAATGTGAAATACGTGTGTCATCACTCACTGATAAGTGGCCCCTGTGTTTTTAAGGCCAAAGGGCATAACAGTGTAACAAAGCGTTCCCCATGGTGTGGCGAAAGAGGTCTTCTCTTGATCAGGGGGGTTCATTTTGATTTGATTGTAACCCACAAAGCCATCCATGAAAGATAGGATATCATATCCGGTTTTAGAATCAACAATGGCGTCAATATGAGGCAAAGGGAAACTATCCTTGGCTCAAGATTTATTTAAATTGTGAAATTCGGTGCAACAATGGATGTGTCAATCCAGCTTCATAACGTGTATGATATTAGATACCTATTTAGGATAATCAACAATGTGGATAAAACCAACATCGAGTAATTTTTGGATTTCTTCTTTAACTAGGAGTGCTACTTTATGGTGCATTTTACGAAATTTTTGTTGGACTGGTTTTCCACCAGGGTTAAAGACAATGTTATGCATTGCAATAGATGGATCAATACCTTACATATCATTATAATCCCATGTGAAAATGTCTGAGAAATCATGAAGGACTTGTTAAATATCTTGGTGCTCTTCAAGCGTGAGAGAGGCAGCTCGTAAAACTATTCGTGGATTTTTCAGATGTACCAAGGTTATATTGAATTGTCTCTTCATTGAGAAGAGATGACTGATCCTCAATGTATGGATCAGTAGGAATAGTATCGTGAGAATCTATGTTGCCAAGAGGTGTATCAGACTCTCCAAAGTAAGTTTTAGTATTTAGGGACGATGGAGAACACCTCTTGTGGTGAAAGGAAGGGAATTGATCATAAACCCCCATGTGTTCTAGAAGAGCATCATCTGTAGAGAAAGTTTCTAAATTATCCCAAGCAGTAAAGGCAACATCACTAATGAGATCGAGATGTACAAGAGGACGCGAAGAACTATGCAAGACAATATAAGCTTCCAAAGGTGGGAGAGATGGGTGATGATACCCCAATCCAAATTTGTGAGATTATATGGGAAGATCACAAAGTGTTGTAACTTTATGTTCTTGTTGACCTAAGCTCGTATCAGAGAAGACATAGCGGTACATATATTCATATCCTAGTCCATATTTAGAAAAGTCTTGAGTAGGAGCAAAGGAACAAGGAGTATCATTGGATTACTCAATAGAATGGCAATATACAAAATGGGATGAATCAACTAGGGCATTATAAACAACTCCTTGATAACATAATTTAAGCTGCTTATGCAGAGTAGAGGGGACCACATGCATGGCATTGATTCAAGGCCACCTAAGGAAAAGATTATAGTTGAGGTTTTGGGCATGACATAACATGGAATAGTGATTGTACATGGACCAATAGTGATAGGGGAAGTAATGATACCTAAGACATGCTTAGGAATGTTATCAAATCCTTGAATAGATACTAAGGAAGTAGCTAAAGAATTTTTAGAGAGGCCTAAGTGATAAAGAAAGGCTATATTACAAATGTTGAACCCAGACCCATTGTCTACTAAAGCGTGATTGACCTCGACATTGTTGATACAAACCTGAATATATAAGGGGGGGTCATGCTCTAGTATTTCTTGAGAAGGTAGATCATCTGATGTGAAAGTTATTTGATCCTCATTAAGAGATAGGGCAGAAGTAAGCTTATGGTATACATATTCAGGTGAGGTGTGAGGAGTGATTATCCTAAAATGTAATATCTTAGCATAATCTGATCAATGAAATAACTGAAATACACCCAAGCAAGATAAATAATGAAATATGAAACCCTAATGTGCAAATAGAGTTAGAATATCCTTAGCTGATTCGAAGATGCCGCAAGACTGTGTCGCAGTGGAGACTGGATAAACAGGAGGAGGAAACTGTCACACATGAGCCTGAGAAAATGTAGATCTGGAGGATTTTATTGGATTGGGGCGCTTGGGGAAGGATAAGGGTGCTCGTGGGAACCTTGGTCTAAATTATGGGCGCCTTGGTCTGCAAAAATGGTCGGAAACCCAAATTTTTAGGGTCATAAGATGTCTACACTCCTCTTCTTATTGTGTGTATGTCGTTGCACTTCGCAAAATGTCATCATAAACTTGCAATGAAAGAATGACCTACAAGACCCCAAACCAAGCATCAAAACCCTAAAAAAGAAATACGCATATGAAGGGGTCGGACTGTCCTCAGCTTCCAAATTGATGGACTTATCACTGAGCGCTGCACTACATCTCAGACCCAATGTAGTTCTAGGTGTGTGTGTGTGTGTGTGTGTGTGTGTGTGTGTGTGTGTGATTGTTCCCTAAGTTGCTCTTGTGTCAGCCGTAATTTGGAAGTAATGAGCAAGTAACTAGATGTAAAGTGTAATAAATGTGTGTGTGGAAACAATAGACTCCCCTCCTATGAAGTGTGATGCAGATGAACCAACCTTTATGCCTTGTGATGGAGCGAGATAGATGCAAATGTAACTATAGATGTCTTTGATGGATGCAACCTTAGGTGGTGATAACTAGTGTTTAGTGTTTGGTCCCTTATTGTGATCACATAACTTTATATTTATGTGATTCCTTCGCTTGAATTGTTGGGGTGTGGAGCATGTTTTTGGTCTTCTTGAATCAGTGTTAAAGTGTTGGAGTTTGAACGGTTAAGTTTGGAGACTTCAGGAGCATTCTGCAGTCATCTGTTGTGACGTTGTTGTGCCATCACTATTAATATGTTGTTAATTAGTTGTTAACATTGTGACAGTTTTTCCAGCCGTGGGAAGTTGAAAGGTCGCAACTTTCAAACTTCTAGGGTTGGCTTTAGAACTTCTTAAAAGGATTGTAATCCTATAAATAAAGGTGTTAGGGTATCTTGAAGATATCTTGAGTGTTCAAGAGGTCTTGAGTCTTAGTGATCAAGAGGTGATCAAGAGTGATCAAGGTTAAGCAATTGGGTGTCAATTGTGGTTTAGCATCTTTGAAATTCTGTTGTGAGTTCATAACTGAGAGAAGACTGTGAGAGTTGTTTTACTCTTGTTGATAATAAAATATGAGCAAGTTCTTGGTGGACGTAGCCCACATTGGGTGAACCACGTTAAATCTTGTCTTGTCTTCTTTAGTGCATTATTTATTTATGTTGTTATATTTTTGCAAGTATAATTTTGCTATATAGTTTCCTACTGCTGTAGTTTGAGGAATTGTTTCCGTATATTTGTTCTCTAATTCCTAACATGAATTTCGTAATTAACCCTGAAAAGGGTGACTACCAAAAAGATAAGATGCTCAAATGCCTAGAAAAGGACCCAAATAATGAGAGTAAAATGTAGAAAGGAGAGGGGTGCCCAGAGGGGACGAAGGCACTAACATTGGTGTCTTGGTTGGGTGCTCCAGTCTAGAAAAGGTGAAACTCGAGTATAAAAAGATAGACTGAGCCAATAAAGGTGCAAGACCTCAAGTAGCAATAGAAAGAAACGAAAAGATGACCAAAGACACGGGTTAATCAGTACTCTTCTTGGTTAAGAACCATATGAATAGTAGTATGCAATCGAGACTAGATAATCACTCAAAGTGCGTGATTTTGTGTCTACAAGGAGTAATATAAGTAGTAGCTAAATAATTTTGAGCTTATTGCTACAATCGGGATGATTATGCAGATAAGCATGGATGGAGATTTTTATGATCAGAAGAGCCTAGAAAGATGAGGACCCTAAGAGCGTGAAGATAGAGTTCGGGTTCACCTAAAATGATTAAGCTTAATGTGAATTTATGAGCCTAATCTGATGTTATTATAACAGTAAATAAATGCAACAATTAAGTACATAAATTACACCCAAGCAACTAAGCAATAAATTATGAAACCCTACTTACAAGGAGGAGAAAAAGGTACTTAATTGATTCACAATAAGATATGGAGTCTACAACTTCTACCCCCAGTTGCCATTGAAGCAAAGCTTGAGCCATTTCAGGAGGGTAAATGATGCTTTTGTTTATAGCATCACATGTAAGATGGATATGGTTCTCTCAAAATTTCAGTGTGCCGATGCGGCTTGGAATGATGAATTGCAGTAGGGTTTCATCTTCCTCCAATTTTCAAATTTCACTTACATCCGGTAGGATAATTTTAGGGAACTTCATTCATCTTACCTAGGTTTCTAAGTGAAAAATATGTTCTAATGGAGTTAGTAAGATAGTTGGTGGACCTCCATGAGTTCCAACAGAGTAAGCATAAGGAAGGAATTTATTTTCCAATATCCATTGGTTGTTACACTTGCATGTCTTTGATTAAGGCAAAAAAATATTGCTAGCGAAATGCAGTAAGTGGTCAAGAAGACTCTCTGTTCAAGGATTGGATTTGATTATCAAGGAATGTTGAAAAATATTGGAACAATGCAACTTCATGTTCCTGAACTTGAAGATATATGGATTTATTACAGGGATGAGATAACAATCAAGAAGAAGGATTACAATCATCTAACTTTAGACGAAGCAGAGAAGTACAACCTCGCAACTATCCCCCAAGATGTTGTTGATGATGGGGATGTCTTAGATTCAATTTATAATCAGATGAATGTGGAAAGCTTGGGTTTCCCCCCAGTTTATTGGTCGTTTAAGAAGTCCACGTCCATCAAGGAACGTGTTGCCCATATCCTAATCTGAACCAATTCTTAGCTCTTCTCAGTAAATATTTGGTTAAATGATCTCAACTTTCCAAAAGTGAAAGTCACCACTGCATCACAAGTAGGTCCCTCCCAAGAGCCCAAGGATAAATGTGAAGCATTTGGAAAATAGTTGAAATTCAAATTCATCAGCAGTGGAGGAAAACCTTCTCCATCTTCTTCTAATCCTTCCACCACCATTGTCAATGTTGATTCCCCTTCCCCTTAATGAGCGCAAAAGACATCAGCGAGCACCATGGCCACCCAGTATCTTCCCATTTCTTCCCTTCTCTTCACCCATGCAATACCTCTTATGACCATGTCCCCACATATGTCACCTCCTATCACTTCCCCTCCACATGTGCCTTCCCCTCCTTCCGCACCTTCTTCATATTTTCATATCTCATCGATCATAACATCTACTGCTCCCATTTTTTATCCTTCACCCTCATCTCCTCATGTTTCACTCATGGCCTATGTCTTTTCCTCAATTTCTCCTCTCTCCACTAGGATAAGTATAACCTTGGTTTCTCCTCACGTAACCTAGTTCCCTTCTCCTTTGGTTGCTTTATCCTCCATGATTTATTCTCCACCACCATCTTCAACTGCTGTCATGGCTATTTTATCCACTCTTCCTTCCTTGGTGATAACATTGATTAATCCTCCTAGTACCACACTAATGAGTATTGATCTCCCTTAACAAGAACCCTCTTCTCATGTTCCATCTTGGCTAGCTAGTCAAACCCTAAAGATGAGAAGAAGGTTGTTCCCCCTAAAGCATTTTATTTCACTATGCTGACTCATGCCCCATCTTGCACATCCAAGAAACCTAAGACCATTTCCCACATCATTATTTATGCATCAGGTGAAAGGTTTGTTGAGATCGTTGTGCCCACTGCGGATAAGAGAAAAGAAGACATCACTAATTCTGACTATCAAATAACCAAGGTGACACTTGAAAAATTCACTACTGAGGGAGCACAACAGGATGTGCAAGTGACCATGGACAATTTATTAAAGAAACCAAGGCCACCAAGGATGAGTTAAAGGAAAAGGTGGAAAAATTGACAATTATCCTTCTCAAGATCTCCAAGCCAACTCTGATCCCCTCTCTCGCTTCGGTCATCTTCGACACATCATCGATCAGAGGTGGAAAAGATTGGGCGAAAAGGTCGAGCAGTGGATAGTTAGATTCAAAGGATCCTGACTCAAGGGAAAAGACTGATCATGGATGTTGTTGAGGTCCATGATGATATTGAGAGAGATAAATCAGTTGTTGAAAGAATGAGTAATGAGATCCAAGAAGAATGTATTAATTGGGAATTGACCCTGAAAGCCTTGAGTGAGCTCAATAAAGTTGATTTGGATACCCTTGTTCAAGAAGGGATAATTGGTGAAAAATAAAGGCATTTTGAGTTCTACAAAGCCATTGAATTTTGAGTCAATATCTTGTAAGAGGCCTGTGAGAAGCTTCAAAAGGCTCAAGAAGAGGGAATAGATGCCACCAATGACATTGGTGATGAGTTTTCCAAGATACTCCGCCATGTCCTGGATGATGACGTGAACATGTTACCTGTAGATGACATCTTCAAGGAATTCAAGGATATGGTAGAGAAGGAATCCTCAATGGAGAATGATTTTGATCTAAAATCAATTGACAAGCTATTTTTGTGCCTGAAAGTTTTGAGAAATTTGGCCAAAATCATAAGAAGACTTCAAAAGCTCCCTGAAAGGATGGTCAACGTGATTCACACATGCAACGTTCTGAATCGGTACTCATGCAAACCCGATGACAAAGAAACACATGATATGATTCAAAAGTTCCATGAGTATCGTAATAAGCAAGCTAAACAAGAAACTAAAAAGGAAAAATTTGATTGATGATTCATCATGTTTTTCCATTTTGACGTCGAGCATGTAAATTTTTGAGATGTCGAGACATCGTTTGGATTTGCAGGTTGACTTGGTCATTTTGTGAGAACTAGTCAAGAAAACTCTTGATGTGTATTTTCTATTTTTAGACTGCAACCCAAACAAATTCCCCTTTTATATCTTCTCCTTCTCTATAAATGTAAAATGTTGAGGCATTATCGAAAAGTAATTTTTTGAACCAGAAGCTCACAAGCTGGAATTGTCGAGAGAAGAAAAACTATGTTTTCAATCTTTACTATAAGGAATATAAGAGATACGTTAAAAATTGTGTGTTGAGTGTTATATCTTTGTTTAATGTATTGTTCGTAAGTTCAATACATCATATTATTCTTAGTTTCCAGTTATTTATTCATTATATTTCAAACAAATTTATTACTATTTTATCTTGTGTTAGTATCTTCAAATCTTTGTTTTCCAGAGAAAAAACATGTTTTCACTATTCTTTCCTTTTGTAAAACTATCTTCTATTCCTAATTTATGATTCATTTTGCAAGGAATAAATCTACCGGGATGAGATCCCACCCCCAATACTAGATTAGTGTGAATATCGTAAATATTCTTCGGTGTTGTTAGAGTAGTAATAAACCAGGTGCCTCCCCTTTATTTGAGAAGGGACTTTGTCTCGCATGCTGTGGTCGAACCTCATATTTTGTTCTTGACAAAATATCCAACCAACACTATCAATTCCATAATTTTTTATTCTCCGCAATTAACTAGAGATCGATTCCAAAATCTTACAACAAGTAAGGCAATGGCTCTATTTATTTATTCAATGTATTAAATTATGAAGACACACAACTATTTTTGTTTGATTTTTTTTAAATATTGGAATAAGGGATTAGTCTTTTCAACATTGAAGTGTCAATCAAAATATTTGAAGATGGGGGAGTTTAATTTGATAATAGAATATTCCTCAATCCACTAATATTTCATACATAACTTTACAAATGATAAAGTCATGTGTCTCCTCAAATTTTCTCATTGGTCACATTTAAAATGCTTGACCAAATTAATTGTCATGATGAAGCTGATATAACTCTGGCAGTAGTCTTCGACAATATAATATAATATAAATTTCACTATTGAGACCCATGCTATGGTGCAATTGCTTGATGTCTTTATATAGTCGATGTCTCCTATGTACTTACTGTCTTCACTGTATGTATGATGTAAATGAAAGTTATGCTTTTTATGCAATTGAGCATTGTAATGAATATTTATTTTTTTATTGTTTCTTTATTTTGTTAATAACTTATGGAATCATGGTATTTTTAGCTATAACTTATGGAATGATAGTTATTTTTAGATACAAAGCCTTAAAAGAATAATAAACTGTCATTAATTTATGTAGCTTTGAAGACCACGTACCCACATATCCATAGAGGGTTTTATGAGGATGAGGATTTTTATGGTCGTATAAGCAACTCCAAGATACATTAAAATAGTATATCTGACTCAAATAGTAAGGCATGCATTTGAAAGTAATTTTAGAAGGCTATTTTTAGATTTTTTTGAAATCACAGAGGAGGTGAGGAGAACGCTCAACAAAACACACTCATCTCGTAACCAATCAACCATTATTACGTTGATAGGTGTTGCCAAATGGGAATCAGGACACTTGCATCTCATGTAAGGCAACCATTTGATGGTAGACATTAGCAGTAGGCAGCATTTACGTCTGACATTGTCTAAGTAAAAAAATCCTAACTTCTAACCCTAGACTAAAATGAAAACCCTGAAAATGGACGCTGTGGTTTTTTTTTTTTGAGGCAAGCATTCAACGTCGATGTGCTTGTGATGTATGCAACATTTTGCCATTGGTTTTATTCACGCTTGTCATTTTGTTTTAGTCGTTTATTGTATTGTGTTTAATGAATGGCAATCTTTGTTTGTTTTTAGTGGTGGCTTGGATATGATGTTGTTTAGTGGTTTGATGTTATCCTTTTAGAGATACAAATTGTGCCTTGGTTGACATTTAATTAAACTGATATATTTTAGATTATATGTTAGGCTTTAATTTACTTAGAAAATTCATTACAGGCATCAGATGGTATAGATCCCTTAGAGAATTGATTTGAGGATGGGTGATTAAGGTTTAGGGTTTAGAATTTGTATGAATGCAATGGTTTATTCCTAAGGTTTTTTAGGGTACAGGATTTTAAAGGGTCTAGGGTTGTAGAATAAATGGCTAATAATTATGGTTGTTTGGATTTAGGAGCTTAGGGCTACATGGGTTGGGCATTTGAACTAGGTGGTACCCCTATCTAGTTCCATGGAAGGCCTCTATTTCTTAGATTTAGGGTTTGAAATCACGGATTTTTTTGGCAGGGTTATAGGTGTTTGATGTATCACGGGTTATTGAGCGCTCAACAAGTATGGTTTACACACTCGGATGGTTTCGTAACTACAATCAACACCATTAATGTACGTTGATGAGGTGTTGCCAAATGGGAACAAGGAAACCTACAAAAATCTATCTTTCTTATAAGGTAGCCATCCGATATGTAGACTTTTTCCAAATAGAGTGACCCTAATTTTTATATTTTTGTGAATTATAATTCTTAACACTATTAATCAAACCAAGAAGATAACCACATAGGTGAATGCTTCAAATGTGCAAATTGAGTCTTATTGCTCTGGTTTATTTGCCAAGTTGTTGGAGAAGCGAAACATTGAAGACCTTATTCTCACCATTGAACTAGGTAAGCTTATGCCACTTACTCTTCAAGGTTCAAGGTAAGTGGTGTGTTGTTGCTAAATATCCTGGTGCAAAGATCATGAATTATATCATGGTTATGGATTGCTAGTCTTTGCTCTAATTTTCACTTTTTTCATTATTGCTCAAGAAAATAAGAGAAAGATTTTATCATTGACATACACCACAATAAATGTTGTCTACATGTCGTTCAAAACCCTAGTGATTGACCAACAACAAACTTCCTATGGTTTTTTCTTTCTTTATGTCAGTTGTAATTATTTCAGAATCCTAATCGCTACAAATCAAATTGTCATTATATTTTTAGCCTTGAAGTTTGCTTATACATCCCCTAGTTGTGGATTTGGTATTTGCTCTAATTTTCACTTTGTTATTGACATTGGAGAAGGCTTTTATCATTGGCGTACACCACAATACACATTGTCCACATGTTGCTGAAAACCCCAATCACTAACAACAAACCGCCTATGGTTTTTTCCTTGTCATTGTTTTTTTCCATTTCGTTTGTATTAGAATTCTAATTGCTAAAATCAAATTGTCATTGGTTTTTTAATTTGAAGTTTGTTTATGCATCCCTGGTCCTCCTCCCTCCTACAGTCAGCCTGCCTCTCCACCTAGGACACAAACTGCACCACTCAAAGACTAATTTGAGTTACTCCTTCATGTTTAAATTTTTCAACGCATCCCTTTCAGCATCTCCATTGTATAGCCCGTATGTGATTGCTTGTCAAACTTATTGCATTTTACAAAGTTCTAAAAGTGAAAATTACATACAAAACGAATCATATTGCCCAAATCTTTTTTGATGTTAGAGTGTTGTGAAACCCAACATACTTTGTATTGGAATAATTGAACTTGGAGAATAAATCAAGCCATGTCAATCGTCAATCATTAATTCCCATGATCCATAATAGAATCCAACGTTAAAATAAGAATGGACTTTATGCAAGACTACTAGAGCAACCTTTTGTGATAGTTAGAAAATATTATCGGTATTGCAAGTTCCTAGAATCGCAAAAACAAATTGGTCTCATTGATTTTTAAATCGTTGAGTTCATTCATTTATGCAATCCCCTCAGATCCTAGCACTCCTACAATCGGCCTACCTCTCCATAGGACAATATAAACTAGACACTTACCTACTCCAAAACTCACTATGATTTGTTGGACTCTTTCAAATTTTAAAAATTTCAACGCATGCTTCTTAGAACTATTAGTGGCATAATTGTGGGTAGCACCGTGCCCAATTGACTTCTAACTGAATGATGCATTTTACAGATTCAGTTTGATGATTGCATAACATTGAACTTTCCCCAAGGTGTGGAACCTTGCAAAATGGGAAAGCTCTCCAGATTGAAGGTTGAGTTCCTGATTACCCAACATGTTTAGTATTGCATAACGTATGAACTTTACAGAGGGATAAATCTCCATACTATCTAAAACTTTACCATAGGAGACAGGGATAATCCAGGACGTATAAAATAAGAAATGGAAGCTAAACTACTAATGGTGATGCACCAAAGGAATGATGAACACTTATTTTGCTAATAGACACAAGCCAACAAATTGCATACAATAATCAAGCACAGTTAACCAAAATATCAATGGGAGAATAGATGAAAGCAATAAGAAGACAAGAAAGGATCTAAAATCGATCACAGACGTGATTTATTGGATTTCTATAGATTGATACAGTCCATTACAAAGTAGCCAAGAAGGTAGAAACGTAATGAATGAATTTTTTGATTAGAAGGCCTGAGATTACATGGAAATCCCTTTGCTAAGAAGGAGAAGGGAGCCTGTAAAACAAAGGATGTCCATCCCTTTACAATGAATCATACTCCCGTATTATAGATTCAATAGAGGAGGAGAACAAAAGAGAGATTAAGAGGAAAAGATAGGTTGAAGATCAACCATCTGTTGTTAAATGGAATTAAAAAATCTCCTCCCCAAATCCATCTTTACTGCAAATCCTTTGGTTCGGTGCCTTGAAGGAAGAGGAAAAACGGAACATATCGAATCTGATCTAGAGTGAAATGATTAGAAGCCTCCTGATTTAAAGGCCAAATTATGTTTAAATCTAGGATTAGAATTAACCTCCTAATAATTAATGTGCAATTAGGAGTCTATTGCATGGAAATGAGGCTGTTGGGATATTTGCAGGACGACATGTTAATGTAGGAATATTAAAGCCCTGAGTCAAAATGATAGATGCCCCTTCAAAGGAAGATACCTATGATATAGTGAAGGCGGACTTAAAACAGACTTAATGTTGTAAAATGGGTCACACAAATTGACTTATGGGACATTATAGAAGCCAATATTGGAACAAAAATCAGGCCTAATCTTCAATTCATTTATTCAATACCCTTCGACACACCCTTCTTATGGTCAAATTATGACTAGCGCCCAAATGTTGATTACATATTTAGGCGAACATTCAATCTTGCCTATTAATGTAATTTAATATGGGTGATCGTGGTTGATCCAATATTTGGCTACGGGGGAAAAATATGGATAATAAGATATAATTATACCATGTCGACATATTTAGATGTCTAAACAAGATTCCATTAAACCTTTCACATGATAACTTAGAACGCTTTAACATCTTTCAGCTCTTGAGTCACACAATGTGATTATTTCTCATTATCCCATATTATTAAACACTATTTCCATTCATGACTTATTCAAACCCTCCACACACTCAAATCTTATGATTCTTAATTATGTTAGCCTTCAAAATTAATATTGGGTTGAACATTCAAATTCCCTCTATAAAAATTTAATATAATTCTAACAGTTTTATCACTATGAATAACATACAAGGATCTAGCATTCGAATAATATATAATCAATAAGGTCATGGTCAAGGTAATCCACCAAGTTGCACTCCACCATCATGTGATCACAACATTATTCATCACTTGGAGTTTGGACTCAATTGGTAAGTTACTTCAATGTCTGAATTACTAAACCTGGTATTTAAAAAATTATGCACACTTGGATCTTTCATAATACTTTCAAACTCATAGAGGGAGACCTGGGGTCATCTTTATCATCAAAATTAGCTCTAAAAATATTTACCATTTCATCCCAAGAGTATAACGAACCATGAGGAAAATAATTAAACCAATCCCTTGCATCTTATTTCAATGTATTCATAGACAACTTCATAAACACATTTTCATGTTCTCCTTCATATTCCTCCAACTTCCATCTCGAACTGCTGATGAGTGTTCTGTTTTATATGAAAGTTTTTAAGTTTAGCAGCAGTCTAACTAATAATAGAACTGAAACGATTGCTAATAAAGCATTTGAACCAAAACAGAACGGATTGCATAACTTCTTTTGCTAAAATGTTTCATTCAACTTCTAAATCTTTATTTCTTTCCAATGATGGCACAGGGTATGGTTTCATTATGGCCATCCTGATGTCTTTGATAGGATATTTCATATGAAAAGAGGAGGAATAAGTTAGGCATCACGTGTTATTAACTTGAGTGAGGACATTTTTGCAGGTATTACCTTTTAGTCAAATTCTTGGATAGGCATTCCACTTTCTTTGTCAATAATTCCTGCATGCTCATTATAAGATTTGTCTAATCAGGCTTCAACTCTACCCTAAGACAAGGCAATGTCACTCACCATGAATATATTCAAGTGGGAAAAGACCAAGATGTGGGATTGAATCAAATCTCGCTCTCTGAAGCAAAGGTAGCACGTGGGAATGGGGAGCAGGCAATAAGTCGAGATATTTACCGACTAGGGCATCGGTTTGATTTCTTCCTGATGTTGTCATGCTATTACACAACTGTTGGTTATTATGTCAGTACAATGGTAAGTAAATCTTATTTAGTCTAGGATTTGGTGGGATGATTGCTAGCTGCTATTTTCCTTTTATCAAAGCTATTGAAGAGAATAGAAACAACAAACTTTAATTCACTGAAAAGTTTCAAAATAATAACCTCCATTTTGGCGATTTAACAGTGTCTCTGAATTCTGCAGTTGGTCGTGATCACTGTATATGCATTTCTATATGGTCGACTCTACTTGGTATGAAGTGGGTTAGAAAAGTCACTGATAAACAAAGCAAAGGTCAACGGGAATTTTCCTCTTGAGGCAGCTCTTGCCTCACAATCTCTAGTTCAGATAGGCATATTGATGTCCTTACCAATGGTTATGGAGATTGGCTTAGAGAGAGGATTCCGATCTGCACTATGCGAGTTTATTGAAAGAGTCGGAATAGTGCATGATCGGAATCCTCTCTCTAAGCCAATCTCCATAACCATTGGTAAGGACATCAATATGCCTATCTGAACTAGAGATTGTGAGGCAAGAGCTGCCTCAAGAGGAAAATTCCCGTTGACCTTTGCTTTGTTTATCAGTGACTTTTCTAACCCACTTCATACCAAGTAGAGTCGACCATATAGAAATGCATATACAGTGATCACGACCAACTGCAGAATTCAGAGACACTGTTAAATCGCCAAAATGGAGGTTATTATTTTGAAACTTTTCAGTGAATTAAAGTTTGTTGTTTCTATTCTCTTCAATAGCTTTGATAAAAGGAAAATAGCAGCTAGCAATCATCCCACCAAATCCTAGGATAAATAAGATTTACTTACCATTGTACTGACATAATAACCAACAGTTGTGTAATAGCATGACAACATCTGGAAGAAATCAAACCGATGCCCTAGTCGGTAAATATCTCGACTTATTGCCTGCTCCCCATTCCCACGTGCTACCTTTGCTTCAGAGAGCGAGATTTGATTCAATCCCACATCTTGGTCTTTTCCCACTTGAATATATTCATGGTGAGTGACATTGCCTTGTCTTAGGGTAGAGTTGAAGCCTGATTAGACGAATCTTATAATGAGCATGCAGGAATTATTCACAAAGAAAGTGGAATGCCTATCCAAGAATTTGCACTAAAAGGTAATACCTGCAAAAATGTCCTCACTCAAGTTAATAACATGTGATGCCTAACTTATTCCTCCTCTTGTCATATGAAATATCCTATCAAAGACATCAGGATGGCCATAATGAAACCATACCCTGTGCCATCATTGGAAAGAAATAAAGATTTAGAAGTTGAATGAAACATTTTAGCAAAAGAAGTTATGCAATCCATTCTGTTTTGGTTCAAATGCTTTATTAGCAATCGTTTCAGTTCTATTATTAGTTAGACTGCTGCTAAACTTAAAAACTTTCATAAAAAACAGAACACTCGTCAGCAGTTCGAGATTGAAGTTGGCGGAACACAATGTAATTTTTAACTTTCAAATAAAACTAATCTAAGTTCTAGCTACAGGTTCGATAAACTAATCTGCACACCCCATTATCTTGATCTATGGACAAATTTATTTCAGGCCATCAATTTTATCTTGCATCAACATCAACAAGTCGTTCGCATAAAATGTTTACAAGCAACAAAAAACAAATACAACACTTATGTATAAGTATGTCATTGACATGGTTGATGGATAACAACTGAAGCACCTATCTATCAGAGGCAACAGGTTGGAGATCAAATTAGGTCCCCACATTTTCAGCGTTGATAACATCTTATCAACCATTATATTGAATACCATTCACCTCAAAGAAAAAAGTTTCTCTGAATCCAAGAGACAACACATGGTAACTAAGCCGACAAACCTAGAGCTCGTGAATGCAAATGGACACAGGCAGCTGCAAGAGTCGTAAATGTCTTGATGGATATTCTTAGAACTTTACAGGACAAGACTAGAATTCAAGGTGATGGCATAGAGTCATTGACCTTTGGCACAAGAAGATGGAGCAAATATTCCTACTCATATTAACCTAGGTCCTGGGCAGACAACATGAGAGAGGAGCACACAGAAAACAGAACATGTATTATATGCCATTGGTAATATTGATACAATTACAAAATTGGTCCTTGCGGCTATGCCTATCTTCAACTGCAAACTATTAAAGCTAACATGTTGCTGCCAGTTTGACATTTATATCAGCAAAGCATTAAAAATGTAACAAGCTGCATCCTTCTCCAGAGGAGTAATTATCACTTTAGTATCAAGTCGGATAAATAATATAGACTATCATTCTGTAAAATGGCATCTTTTCTTCATTAGTAATATTAGAAACATCAGAATTCCTCTTTAATACCACTAGTCTCTAGAGTTGCAAAAAACTCTTATTTGCTCACACAAGATGAACTAAAGTACAAGAGAAATTCGATACTTTATTCATCAAAAAACAGAAAACACTACAAATGGATACAACCTAAGAACTCTTTGTCAACAATTACCCCAGAGACTACTCTAGTCAATATATGTTGGAGATAGTTCCTTACTAGATGGAGGACTGTCATCACCAATTCTGAGGCAAAGAACTTCAAGTCTTCCACTATCATTTTAGACAAGAAGCCATTCTTCTCTAACCGTCTTTATGTTTGTTTTCCTAAAATGTGTATTCTTTGGGATATCCATCGCCATCTTAGATTACAATGGCTTAGCCCTATGAAACCCTCAATCATATTACAAAGCCTTTTGTTTTCAAAAGCGGACTTGAAAAAATGATTCACTAACTACATCCATTTATTTTTATTTTTATGCGCATTACGCACCTAGGAATTTCTATGTTTATTCTTATTTTTATCTCTCTTTGAAACGAGTCTGACAGCCTTGAATCAGCTTGCTGACTATAAATACCCTTGGATGGAGAGCACCTGAACAATCACTAACTGTTGTCTGCTTACTGTGTTTTTTCAGAAATATGCCTGATTTTTTGGTTTACAACTCCTTACTCTGAATCTCAATAGTCATTGGGTATGTGAGAACCAATTCTCTTACAAAAATGGTTAACTGTGTTAAAGTATGGTTGTCACTATGGTTTCCAAATATGAAAAGATAAGCAATGAACATGTCTTCATTCTATTACCATATGATTATTGATGGATGGTAAGGCTATGGTGTTGTCTGCAACTTATCACACATTAAGAAACGGTAAATAATTAACAAGTGGTGCATCATGAAATCTAGTTGGGATTCGTATGCTACATCATCAATTGTTTGTTTCTTTTGGATGGGTAACTTATATCCTTATATGACAAAGATGCCGATTGGATTCAAGAATCTGAATCCCTTCCTGAATGTATATCAGAGTTGGAATCAATTATGTCCTCCCTTGTTGCTTGTTACAAGCAGTTGACATGGATATACTTACTAAGTGAACCTAGTAATTGCTTGAGCTCCCAGAAAGAAATTACATAATTGTTTGTATTAGTCACATAGGTATAATACCTGCATAGACCTCGCATGTCCAAATAAACTATTGCAAACTCTGAATGTAAGAGAGCATAAGGATTATACTGTTTGGATTACAAAGCACCCTGCAGATTTAACTTTATCATCTACGCGTTAGTGATGTTTATGCATGGGGTTTAATAGTGAAGCTCTACCTTGAATGAATAAAGTGACTTGCTACCCCCTGTGGTTATGGTTTGTGGTTGTAACTTTGGAAGCAATAAATATTGGTAATAAAGCATCGTGCATAAGTCAAATATTGGAAATCTTTTCCGATTGATAATAAGAGGGTCCTACATTTAGTTGTCAAAAAATTCCAGTCACGTGTTATTAGAGCTTTTAAATTATGTTCATTGCCTATCATGAATTCCTTTACAAGAGTAGTTTAGGGGTATTATGTTACGGCCCAGAACAGGCCTTCTCTCAACCATGAAGTTGTTCACTGCATCTTCAAAGTGATGGAAGACAACATTAAGATAGAAACCAGGAGAGCATTAAACTTAGATGACATAAGAAGATAATGACATCGCTTATGATATCATCCATATTCCAAACTATTAGATGCAATTTTTCGAGGTCATCTTTTGTACTTATATAGAAGGTATTTATTAAATATTTTTTTATCGACCATACCTAAATTGGCCAATCTGCATGACATCTCCCTGGTTTGGACTTGAATTAATAGCTATTTATAGTTCAATTTACTGACCCAGATTCACCAATTCACTTGAATTTTGAACACCCAGCACAAGATTCAAGAAGAGCGCAGAAGTACTGGTTGACCAGTGAATGGACTAAAATCACTGCATCTACCGGATCTGACCTTAACTTTTATTATCTGATACTGTTCACCAACAGCTGACCTTTCAGCAAATTATATATTTGATTACATTGACCATCTTGGAAGAATTCTGCAAGGTTTGACCTATCGACCAGCAATCTTCCAGCATTGCCTTTTTCCTGTAGTTATCAGGAATGGTTGTAAAAACAGGATAGTACTAGAGTTGACTAAATATAGTCCATTTGACCTCCACATTTGCTATTTGACTGACCAAGCACTGAATGCTGCACCCAAGTTTGATTGATTGAAGTTTTAAATCCTGATGATGGACCACATACTTTGGTCTGAAACATCAAGAATCCAATATTTCTTTATCGCAAATTTTCCAAAAAAATTGTCCCTTTTTAAAATTTTGGATACTTGTACAAGACACTTTTAATAAAAAATTATGGATTATGGAAACTTGAAGTCTTTAATGCATTTATTGTCTACACTTTGTGAAACTCTCTCCCTCCCACCCTTTCCGCCCCTCCCACACCCTCTCTCTACTTCTACGATGGAATGCCAAATATTATGAATGCTAAACTTGTTTGAGTAAAAAAGGATGCATATTTATGTTTTTTGTAATGCAAGAGTGGAGTAAGACTGTATTATCTAGGTGTAACCCACTCTCAAGGTAAGACCATTTGGTGTAACCCATGAATGAAGACTATATTGTGTAGGTCTAAACCATTTTGCGAGTAAGATCATTTGCTGTAAGTTAGAAGTTATGGCTCAGATCCCAAGTTATGCTTTAGGTTTATTAACCTGAGTAAACCTTACATTAAGGAAGGATAACAAATGGCGTTTAAGGGATAATTAAGCTATGTTAAGAGGGATGCCACTATTTTCAAGGTTAAATATTGCTTAATAGGGAATATTATCCTAGATTGACTTGATTAGGACAAATTCCTTTCCGGACACGCTTTCCTCAACATGATTTGCCTTGATAAATAAATATTTACATCATAATGTCTTGATTGGACTTATGATATTTGTAGAGAACCAACGAAGTACATAGCCAGGGAGATTCCTATCGTGGCAAAATGCCACATGTAATTTTATCAAGATGCACAGTTTTTGGAAGTCCACATTGACAGTAAGAATTCTATGCATGGCTAGATCAATTCTTACAGGTCTGTAAGACTGTAACATAACAGTCACTGTGATTATGAAATATTCCAATAACAAAAAAGGGAGTGGAATTTGGCAAAGCAATATGAGCTATGTTCCACGGGGACGCGTCCCCTGCCCTTTTAGGGCCGTCCCTGTACCGGGGACGTTTCGGAAACTCGGGGACGGACACTTGCAGCCCTTGGGCATTTCAGTGTAATCATTATTGTAATTAATACTTCAACCTTATGTGAAATCTCAATTCAGCTCCAATTTTATGTATTAAGGTTCTATATTTGAAATTTTGTTGTGTGTGATGAATGATTTATCAATGTTATCATATAAATATTTGAAATTTCCTATATTTTTTATATTTTCCTTTATTTTTAATAAATTAATAGCCGTCCCCTGCCATCCCCTAAAAAAAGACCTCCAAAAAAATCCGTCCCGGAAACACGTCCCCTGTCGTCCCCATCCCGGAAACTTGGTGGAACATAGAATATGAGTCTTTGCTGACATCCAAAGTGCATGGTACTAATGGCGATAGCCTATAGGCCTCAACTAATCAACATACCACCCTCTATCTCCACAACTTTAAAAATAGGGTTTTGGAAATTTTAATTTTCGAATATAATAATAAGATTTTCTTAATAACTGAAATGTAAAAGGTGTATGATCTGCCCTATGGTATTGAAATCAAATGTTAGACGAAATGTATTGGCCACTATCTGCAAAAAGAGATGCCTTGACAGTATCTTATAGTTAAGAAAACATAAAGAAATGAATGTCTTACTTCAAAGGGCTTGCAAGGACTCGCCGACCAATGGTAACAAAACTTGTTTCTTGATTAGACATAAACCAAGCCAATGAGGATACACTGCACATCAACAAATCAGAAATATTTAAGAACTTTTTTATATCCAAGAAAATATTGCAAAGTGCAATAATTGACATGAAATGAAAAATGTCTATTAGTGCATTGCCTTCACGTTACCCATCTGATAGGGATTTACCTTCCAGTAAATATGTGTTTACGAACGCCTAAAATTGTTGGTAGGTGCGCACCATGGTCTTCATTAAATTCTTCCCGCAAATTACGCACCTTAAGAGCTTCTTCCAAATAGTTATCCTTCAAGAGATAAAATCCATCCAGCCATGAAGAAAATAAATATCAATACTCTTAGTATAGTAAAATCACTAGGTATTTTTGCAGTTTTACTGTAAACTAACTACCTGATTCATGTCAATAGTCTGCAGTGCTTCACCACGTGTAAAAATTATGGCATGGTTCTGATTTTCTGGTTTCCCTTCCCCTAATTTTGCAGGTCCTGGGAGTTTAATACAGTATATTCCCTGTACATTGCAGATCATTAAGGAAATCATAAAATATTCGACCGTTAAAATTAACATCCAGAATCTCCCCGGCTATATGAAAATCCAATCACAATACAGTGGGCAGTACCTGATCACGGTTATTGAATGCTTTAACCAATACTGAATAGTACTCTTTTAATTCCTGATCAAGGTATGGTTGATATTCTTCAATTTAAACATAAAAATAAAAAAAATAATGCTTTCCTAGTAATGACATTAATTCCAAATACACAGGTTAAGACATATGTAAATGTTTTTACATACTTAACCATCAGATTCAAAATATCTGTAGCTCGACGATCTCCATTTTGTTTTTGGATACCATAGTTTTGGCAGGTAGCAACATAAGTGAATTTCATGTCAGCTACAGCTTCTATTTGAGCATATAATGACCTCTGGCTCTTTTTATCCTCCTCGGTTGGGAAGGCAACTGCATTGTAACCTTCTAAGATCTATGCATAAGTTAAAATTCAAAAGTAATGAGCATGCAAATTATATAGGAAGAGCTCCAAATCATGTTACACTTGCTTAGAAAATTGAATCAACAGGCAAGCATCTTTACCATTTTCTGAAGCCATATCAAGAAACGCTTGTAGCTTCAGTGCCCTTCTATAATACATCATGCCACAAACTGCAGAAACTCATGCAAGTATTTTAGTAATGCAGTCTCCAAATCAAGCTAAAGCAGAACTACTTTATTGAATAAAAAAGGAACCATGGCAGAATTAAGCACAATATTTACCAGTTCTGGAAAGCGTTTGACCTCTTTGTGAAGCCCAATAACGAAGGTGAAGCACATTCTCTTCACTTGTCCATTCTGCACTTTCTCTTTTACATGTCAAGCGCTCCATAAAATTATTCCATTCATCTGCTTAGAAACAAGTCATTGTTTAAATTTGCACAAGACATTTAAAACAATGTGAACTGATACAGGAATATTTCAAAACTTGAACCAAACCTGGGAAGATCTTTTGTAAGTAAAAGACAATTGAGATTCCATCGTCGTTTTCAAGTTCAAGGTCATTTTTTTAATAAATCGTCTCCTCGCTATAGTATGGAGTAAGGACACTGTCAAAAAATACCAAAATCAAAGAAAACATATAGCAGTTGATCCAATGTGATGTATTCTTAAATTCAGTCCCAAGCCTACAATATGTTTTCTTAAATTATGAATATCTAAAAGACTACTAGACTATGAATGCTGATTGGGAATTTCAAGAATTGGTAAAGAAAGAGAATATCATTACGAACACATTTGTTTCCACATATTTTTATCAAAAATGTATAATCACATGTTTATTACTCATTTAAATGTTTGTATATGTTCTAGAGGAAACAATGTTTGATACTCGGCCAAAAATTGCATTCCAGAAACCAAACAATAGATGTTGCATAGACTTAGGACAAACTTATAAACCACATGACAATGAAGTTCTGGATGTTCTCAACGTGCCATTAGGATTGAATGTAAAAGAAACGTGTCATGGACAGAATTCAGTGCAAAGAAGTTTTAATTTCTATTTAATCGAAGTATGCTGACGTGCATGTACAAATAATTATGTGTAATACTATTTACAAATAATTTATTTCTTATAGAGGCCCAAGATAGCTAGTTCAAATATTTGAATGAAGTCAAAATATAAATTTAAAAGTGGCTTCAAAAACAACGATAGTAAAGGACAAAATTGGAAATATAGTGCTCCTAATCATCAGAAACAACTAGTTGACAATCATAGCATAAGGAAACCCATCGATATACATGAATGCATGTCCAACTCATATCAATTGCAAATAGGTAGTTTGTATTAAATTTTTTTTTTAACAATATAGCAAAACTACTTACACATAGAGTATATGGAGATGAAAGAGCTAGGGTTTTGGATTGAGCAGGCCATGAGGGCAAGCGGCGTCAATGGAGCAGTGCAATGGGACTTGGCGAAGGAGTACAATGAGGTGGTTCAGCTGGAGTTTCTCAGCCATTGCCTGGATGAACGCTGCATGGAAGGGTTGCTGATTCATGCTGGTCCGCTCGAAGATAGCTTGGAAAAAGGGCTTTTCGAGGAAGCCTGTCGGTTTGCTAGGTTCCTACTTAGTCAAGATGTGAAGGCCTACTTGGCTCTCAAGAGTGAACCCGACTTTGTCTCAATTAAACCTTTTCCGGTAGAAAATTTAGTGTTAACTTTCATCAAGTTTTATTCGTATTTTCATCAGTCGCACGAAGAGTCGAATGTTGAGCCTCAGCTTGAAGGGTCAGTGCTGGTCTCTGGGGATATTCCATGGGTGGAGGATCTTGGTGTCGAGGAGGAGATGCTTATGGTTCCAGATCCACTGTCGGACATGGTTTGTTCAAATCCAACGCTCAATGGAGGCCCCCTCTGAGCTGTTCGGTGGTGTGGTGAGTAGCACTACCGGATCGATTCCGGTTGGGGGTTTTTCTCAGAAGGAGTGGCTACTTTGGGGATTGTTTCTCCCGTTTTGTGCTTCGAGTTCACATTTTCGGAGGAGGAAGGCAATAGAGGGGGTGACGGGCATTGGAACAGTTCTAGATTCTTTGCCTTGCTGGGGGTTTGTTTTATTTGCATTTTTCTTCTTGTTTAGAGACCATCCGTCCTCGTTCCCAAAGTGCCACATTAGGAAGAAATCTTCGTCCTTCAAGGTTTCCTATTTGGTTTGGCCCGCCCTTCGCTAGTGATTGGGAGATTGTTGGTTCATCGTATTTTGGTTTTTGAGGTGTTTGAGGTTTTTGCGTGTGTTGGAGCCCCAGTGCGAGTAGTTCCAGAGTTTCGTTGTGGTGGGGGTTGATTGTGGGTGTTGGGTTGTTCGGTAGTGGCTTCATGGTTTAGTGTGGGTGGGGCTCGCCCCTAGTTGTGTCTAGGTTGTGTGTGGAGCTGCTGGTTGTTGGTGTTGTGGTGAAAGATTGGTTTTGTTAAGCATTGGTAGGCTTTGTGTGTTTGGTTTCGTTTGGCTTGGTGGAACCTTCTTTCTCTGGTCTAGTCTTTTGGGGGCTTGTTGGTTTCAGCATGCTTCTTTTGCCTCTCATGCACGATCCCTGTTCGAGGTGGTAATACGTGAGAGGCGTGGTGGTCTTTGTTGCAAGTGTTTCTCGGTCGGGGCAACTATTCGTGTTGTGTGTTTCGACCTTCGTTGAAGGAGCGTCACTGGTTGTTCTAGGATAGGTTTTGTTGATGGATCTTCAATGTCTTTATCTTTTGTAAAGGGTGGGGTCCCACCAACCCCCCGGTTCTAAGCTCCGGTCAAAAGCGTTTAATTATCTAAAAAAAACAATATAGCAAAATTGTGAAGGATTTGAAAGGAAATGAGCAGCGGAAGAAATCCCAAATAAGACACTTATAAACACAACAGATTTAAACCCCAACAAAACAAAGCATATGAATGACACAACCCATAATTTAGAGCAAAATAAAACCAACAGCTACAACTGTTTATAAAGACCAGATTTTGACAAAATAATTTCAGCTTATATAAATATTCACCATCTTCAAACAGCAGGTACAGCTGCACACACAGAATTCATACTCTGTTTTGAAATTTCTTCCCCTTTCTTGAGTGCTCCAGGCTTGAGCTGGAATGATCTTTTATTTTTTCCTAATACATTTCTGTCAGACTTCCTCTCTTTTTATTCTGCAGCAAGGCAACAGAAGATTCTAGAAGAAGGTTTAATGCAAAAAAGCTAAACAAATACAAATCATTAAAAGCATATTTGAATGGAGGGTGAACAAAATATTTGGATGGTAAGAAAAATCTTGGAATTAAAAACAAAAAATTTGGACAGCGAATGCCCAGCTGCCATAATTAATGATTTCCAATACTCCCCCATAATTATGAACTGCTGGGATGATAAAAAATTGCATCAAGTTTCTCCAAAAATTTTGCTACACATTCTGGAGCTAACTGTTCTTCTTTGGGAACTAACTGGGACTAAGTGTTACACTTTCCAAGCTGTGGAATTATTTTCGGAGCTGCATACATTTGCAAGATCATAAACTCCTAAACAGCTTCGTAAATACTGGAATGTCTACTTTGCCACTGACTTTGTAAATATGTCAGCCAACTGATCTTCAAAGCTACAAAAGTCTAAACAAATTTCTTTGTTGTTTACTAGCTCTCTAATAAAATGATACCTAGAATCAATATGCTTAGTTCTCTTATGAAAAACATGATTTTTGGACAAAGCAATGGTTGAACAGTTGTCACAAAATATTGTAGTGGCTTCTTTTTGATCAAGCAATAAGTCTTTCAACATCTTCCACATCCAAACAACTTGACAAGCAGCACTAGTGGCTGCAACATACTCAGCTTCAGCTGAGGAAAGAGTCACAATAGGTTGTTTCTTTGAAGCCCATGACACAACACCTGTACCAAAGTGAAAAGCATACCCACAAGTGCTTTTCTTATCATCTATGCTGCCCCCACAATCACTATCGGTGTACCCAATAAAACTGAAATCATCTGAAGTGGAGTACAATATGCCAAAGTACTTTGTACCACTCGCAGACCTCAATATTCTCTTACCGGCCTACCAATGAGAGTCTTTTGGAGACTCCATAAACCTTGAAATTAGGATTACACAGTACATAATATCAGGCCTTGTGGCCATCAAATACATAAGGCTTCCAACCAGCCTCTTGAACAATGTAGTATCCACACATGGTCCATCATCCTCCTTGCTTAGTTTCAATCCCATCATGACTGATGTTGGGGCTACCTTGCACTTTTCCGTATAGAATCTCTTCAAGATCTCATTTGCATATTTAGATTGAGAAATAAATATACTAGCATTAGTTTGACGGACTTCAATGCCCAAAAAATATCTCATAAGCCCCAAATCAGTCATTTCAAATACACTCTTCATTGTTGATTTGAAAGTATATATGCTACCAAAAGTCATTGACACCTTTCTAAGTAAAACTATTGGGAGGAGGGGCTCTGCAACTCTGGCAAAAAACTGGAGTTGGCTTTTCTAGGGTTTTACAATTTGCACCGCCATACCATGGCCTTTTCGAGCTCTACAGGAATTTACTGCTATAATTTCTCCTAGGGTTTCTCGCCCGCTAGGCGTCCCTATATAATGTCCTCATCATCTTCCATCTCGGTTGTTCCAACCGTGGCTGGAGATAGTGGAGATTTGAGCAATGGCACCGACGGCGAAGTGAACCAGGAAGTTCATTCTAAAAGTATTCCACGAGGTAATATTTCTCTCCTGATGTGGTTTTTCCCATTCTTGAATTTAATGTTGCATGTCAATGGTTAGAGCAGTTTTGTCTCATTGGGTATTTTGTGGGCCGCATCCCCTTTGAAAGCATGCTCAAATCTTGGGTGAACACCGTTTGGACCCCTCATGGAGTCAGACTGGAAAGTGTTCAAAACATGACCAAGGGTTTCTTTCTCTTTCACTTTTCCGACCCTGCTAATGCACCCAATATTTTGGCTAAGCAAGCCACTTGGTATGTTCACAACTCGTTGCTATTACTTACCCCATGGCACAAGGACTTCGTGGTATCTAAATATACCGCCCTTAAAGTGCCTGTCTAGGTTGAATTTCCTAGCCTTCGTTTGCAATGTGTGCCTTTTTTGTCACAAATTGTCGCTTCCCTTGACCGAGTTGTTTGCCTCGAAGCCGAAAGGTTTTACCATGCTCACCCACAAAGGTATGTGTTGAGATTGATCTCTCTCAAGAGCTTAAGGAATTTGTGGATATCTAGATGGGGGACAAACACTACTCTCAGCGTGTCATGTATATCAATTTGCCTAACACATGCTTTCGTTGCCAGGCTTCCAATCACAAGATCAAAGAATGTCCTCTCTATGTGCCCCGAAACCACCCTGTGGCCAAAGCAGCTCCTAAACCAATCAAGCCCCCACAAGAGGAAGGTTAGCAAGTTGTTGGAGGCCAACACAATAAGAGCAGAGCCCAACAATCCAAGGACTCTGGCTCTAATGGCCACCGGGAATCAGGTAAGGAACAACCACATAATGTGCATGCTAAAGAGCCAACTATTGCTGCTAAAGAACTAACTGTTGCTGCTAACTCAGCTACCCCGTTGCCAAAGTACTCCAGCACACCCCTCGTGGTGTCGATGCTCATGGACTAGTCAAACTCCGTTTATAATGTTCCCATCCCACAATCGGTGTCGTTACTCTTGCCAAACAGCTCACAAGGGCCTTCCAAAAGGCCTCGAAGCCCTCCTCGCAACTCTCGAGACCATAGCCCGAGCTCGCAGCGTTGATTCCACCGAAGCAGTAGTACAACATTGAGTACGCCAATCGGAAAAAAGTTGATTTGTAGGATTTTTTACATGGCACAACACTGCTCGTTTCCTGCAAAATCAATATGATGCCCTTGATGGCTTAGACGACAGGGATATGCTCTTGACCATCGTTTCCCTTTGAATTGTCTATCTAAATGGAAGAGAAAATCGAGTTGGTCATGTATAGACTCCTAAAAATAAGATATATTGTTGTGCCTGCAAACTCAAAGGTAACAATGTGCAAATTTGGATGTTTTGTTTTTGTAGGAAGTAATAAATTACAAGTTTTCAGTTATAGATGGTTTGCAAATCCATCGGGCCTAAGCAAGCTTGGCATTTTCTGTAGCAATCTATTTGATATTTAAGACGTGGGGGTTGAAGTGATTGCTTCTTTGCTCCCAAATGGCGTCGCCTTTACTTATGGGCCATCATTGGCATCGACCCCACGAGCCGTGCCATTAATGGGTCCTCTTTAATGTGGACGGTTGCCCTTTTGGCCTCATTAAATATTTATCGCCTCCGAGACGTATGTGCGCCAAAAAGGGAGCCGATCTGTGGCGGATGTGCATCGCAAAAGCTCCATTCCCGATGCTTACTGTGGTAATAAGTGGAGATTTTGAATATGGTTGAGTCACCTAATGATAAATGTGGCTTCACTTGCCTATGGATGTATGGACGCTTGGCGATAAGGGAAGCAAATGGTATTTCATGTGTAATACCACCATTTGTGATTTGTTTATGCCCATTTGAACTTGAAGTAATAAGCTTTGCAATTACCTCTGAAGCATATGGTATACATGGTGCCAATCTACGTTGGAGAAGATCATATCGCGTTGCTTTAAACGGTTTTTGACAAGTGCCATGTTGTCAGCTGGAAGATCTACTGTTGAGTATGCTGATAGCATTTATTTCATAAAATTTACTTCTATGGGCCTGACTTTAATGGAGATTTCGAAGTATTTTCAGGTGATCATCCAGCTACGATTGTCGTAAATCAATTGATTGCATGATGTGAAATTGCCCTTATTGACTCTCAAGTGAAAGGCCAAGTTCTGGTTCTTAAATTACTAGCCCTTGATGCATCATGGCCCCACCGTCTAGGTTTGGGATATCAAGCGATGTTTGGAATGGTAATTCCAGTGACTTAAAAGGTCATCTGCCAGTGATTTCATCCACCTATGCAAGCCAGCCGGATTCAATGGTGTCCCTTTCTACTGCATTTGGACTCAAGTGACAACAGAGTTAGTATTCTTGAGAATCTACGGATTTCCGAAGTTTCAACTAGTGATAATTCAGCACCGTTTTATTTATCATTTTTACTTCCGCTAATTGCATCGGCTCTCAACCAGTACAAATACCAATGTGGATTGCCCATTCAAGGCGATCACTTCTGGCTGAAACTCTGCAACCATTTCAAGTTGTAACACAAAGTTTATACAATAGGGATCGTTAAGATAATAAGCTAGAAACAAAATGCCCGTTGATCTTCAAAGTTCTTTCGAATTTCTGCTCCTATTAATAATATTCTTTGCTTCAATATCCCATCAAGGGGCTTCAGCACAAAATCTGGAACACAAGACCATGTTGCTTCCCATGAATTGTCTATCTTGGAATGTTTAGGGTATTGCAGAATCCTGTCGTAAATATGTTGTGCATGAAACTGGGCAACTATGTGCAAATTTGGATGTTTTATTATTGCAGGAAGTAAAAATTACAAGTTTTCAGTTACAGATGGTTTGCAAATCCGTTTGGCCTAATAGCTTAGCTTTTTGTAGCAATCATGAAGTTTGACATGGGGGTTTAATTTCACTTTTTTCTCCCAAATGGTGGCCTTTACTTATTGACCACGACATCGACCTCACCAACCATGCCATATGGGTCCTCTTTAATGTGGAAGGACGCCCTTTTGGGCTCATTAATATTTACGCCTCAATTACGATGTCAGAGCCAAAAGGGCCGATCTATGGTGGTGGATCGCCAACTCCATTTTCGATGCTTACTTGGTAATAAGTGGATATTTTAATATGGTTGAGTCACCTAATGATAAATGTGGCCACTTGCCTATGAGGTGGACACTTGGCGAAAGGGAAGTGTGGTATTTCATGTGTAATAAATTTGGAAAATTTGATCCAAATGCATCTCGCTTTCCCACCTCTGAAGCTTAGTATATGTGGACCAATATACATGGAGGGAAAGATCGCGTTCTTAAACGGCTTGACATGGTCATGGTGTCAGCTCAAGATCATTTTGAGTTTGATAGCATTTATTCTATGTCAGTGGAGGTCATGCTTGACTTTGTCCTTTCAGATCATTCTCTTATACGATTTTGTATCGATTGGCATGATGCACACCCCTTTTGTCATAAAGGTCAATACTTTCTTAATACTACCTTAATGCATCATGTGGCCCCATCGTCAATCATATCAAGTGTGTTTGGAATTTAATTCCACGACCCAATCATTACCATTGATTTCATCCACCTATGCAAGCTAGCTAGATTCAGTGGTGGAAGGACGCACTGACTCGGACAACAAGATTTTACGACTGACAGCCGGCAATAATTTGGTGTTGCTCATACTCCGCTAATACCTCAGATCTCAGTCGGGTGATGGTGGCGCTTTAAGGCAATCCCTTCTTTGAAACTCTACAAATTCAAGTTGTAATGCTTTGACACCAAATCCAAATTATGGACAATTACAATACTAGGGGCACACAGATCCGGGCTCGGATGCACTGGTTCAAAATTGGAGATCGGGTTTCAAAAGAATTATTTATTTCTCTCAAATCCAAAAAACATTCCTAACAAATCCAGGCTATTATGGATGGTAGAGCTCACACAATTGACCCAAAACTTATGTTGCAAGCCTTTGTGCACCACTACAAGGCTGCATTTCAAGTTCAATAACCCTCTGCATCTCGTGAAGCAGCTCTAGATCAATGTTTGGGTGTTGTGGCGTGTCAAATTATCAGAGGCTCAAAAGGCTGATCTACGAGAGAATGCTCACCATTGAAGACCTCCATGAATCCACCATCTCAAATGGCCAACAATAAAGCACCGGGCTGCGATGGGCTCCCTTACGAATTCTATAAAACCCTTAGGGATTCGGTCGGTCAAGACCTGTTTCAGGTTTATCTTGAAGGTTTTCATAAACATTCCTTAGGGCCACACATTAATAAGGGAAACATAAAATTCATCCCTAAATAAGGAGACCCAAAGAAAATTACCTGTTGGAATCCGATTACGCTGTTAAATGTCTCCTATAAATTCATTGCCAAAGCGTTAGCTCTGTGGTTATGTAATCTTCTTCCAATTTTTGTTCAGCCAGATACAAACATGATTATATAGGGACGATACATCCTAATAACATCATTGCAGTGTGGGAAGGCATGGAATGGGCTCGCAGGTCTAAGTCAGGTCGCCATGTTTATCAAAATTGATTTTGAGAAGGATTAGATCAGATTGAATGGCCATTCATACTCGACATGCTCCAAGCCCTTGGCTTTGGTCCTCATTTTTATTCAATATGTTAATATGCTTTTTGTGGATATTTTTTGCTCAGATCTCTATAAATGGCCTCAGCTTAGAACCTTTTGGAAATTTTCATTCTATTCGGCAAGGATGCCTTCTTACCCCTGCACTGTATGTGCTTGATGGCCGAAGGTTTTGGCTATCTGTTAGCTCATGCCAAAGCACAAGGTCTTATTCGTGGAATCTCGCTTCCTGTTGAGCCCACTTCTCAACTTCTTAATCGACATTTTGCAAATGATTCCTTTCTTACGCTCATTGTAGATGAAACCAACATTCACAATGCTATTTAATGTTTGGATATGTTTTTCTTAGCTTCTGGCTCATCCATTCAATGGAAAAAAAACCCAGTGTTATTGGTAATATTTCCTTCCCGCGCTGATTGCTTGCCACTTTTGAATGGAAAATCCTGACACATGGTGAGATTTTTAAATTCTTAAGTATTCCTTTTTCTTTTCAAGCCTCCCCAACCGAGCTTTGGCAATACGTTATTCAACGGGTGGCAAAAAATTTGGAATATTGGATCACCAGACCTTTATCTTTGGTTGGAAAATTCCAAATATGTTCCAAAGTTCTTGCGGCTACACATGTTTACTACTTGTCGTGTTGGGTTCCTTCCAAAGCTTCCATCCAGAAGATGGAAAAACTGCTCAAAGCTTTCTTGTGGGCTAATGCTTCTACAGGAAAAGGTTTTCATCGGCTAGCCTGGGATATTTGTTTCTTGCCTCGAAATTTTGGGGGTCTCGACCTTATTCACATTCAACGCCAAGGGCAAGCTCTTTGTGCTAAATGGATTATCCAGAGAAGCATTTACTGGCCAAGAATCTTGGAAAGTTCTTATACGACACGGTATTGTTGAAGGTTCCCTTTATGGCCGCCCTATGTGGAAAGGATTGGGGTTTGTCAATTTTCTCATTACCCTAACACTTGTCAAATTTTTTGGCACCTTTGTGCTTAAGTGAAAGATCCCCAATGGGTCTCCCTTATACTCCAATGAATTAAATCAAATAAAAATAACAAATACAGATTTATGGATGTTCTAGCAATTACCCTAATGCAGATCTGGATTTATTTGAGAAAATGCAACTAGGGTTTAAGATAGACCTTAATGCAAATGACACCCAAAAGTTATATTTTCGATTTCAGATGATTAAAATATTTAGAAACTGAATTGAAAATATCAATTTATTGCAGCCAAACAACCCAGAAATTAGATCTGAAGTCTGCTTAATATTTTGCCTCAAAACCTTCAAAATATACTTCAGAAAATGATGAAAATACAACGATTTGGTTTACCATATTATGGAGTATTTGACAAATATTTTTGAGGGAAATACCTCTGAAATCCGGGCTGCCATAACTACCCACAACAGATCGATCCAACTCTTCAAACAACCACTGAAAATACCTTCAAAAACTCTTCACAAACATTGCTGAAATGAACTTGGAAATCTGATTAACAACACTAGAAGTATTTCTGAAAATCACATCTCAATTGGGGTTTTTGTCCACAAGAGGTAGAATTCACAAGGGTTTTCGTCCCTGGAATTTCTACGATAAAAGCATGGCTCTGAATAACGCAACATCTGATAATAAAGATCTAGATTGATAAAATGATCCATATGTTTTCCCTCCTCTAAGTCGACCCTTCCTTTTAAAGGGAAAATTGGTCAAAGGGACCTCCAACTCAACCAATCCAACAAGTGATTTCTTCTAATGTGCCCCAAATTTTCCTTAGACTATCACATTTTCTTGGGAGGAGTAATAATTGCATATTCTTTCAAAACTCCATTCTTCCTCCTTTTCCAAGTCGCATGGTCTAAGGAAAATTCACATTTCCCTATTTTCCCATTATTGGACAAGTCGTACCTCCCTATGGTAAATACAATTAAAAATAATTGTATTTTTACATTTGACTCTTTTATTGATTATTAATAAGCCCTTATTATTTCCCTATGTGCAACTTATAATATTATTTTAATATTTCAATATAATAAAATAACAAAACTTATTCACCCTTGACATGATCCTTTGGCTGTCGGGTAGACAAAAAGGACCAAATCTTCAATGAGCATCTATTCGAAAAGAGGGACATTAAGAGCATTTGGAAAGCTTGGGAATGTATTAATCCCTAGATTTTGTGGAAGGGGGATGGCTTTCGAAATGGGCTTTCTGTGAACCAACAATCTCTCTAGTGGTCACCAATTTTTCAATCTCAAGATAAGTGTTTAGCAAGGTCCCAAGAATCTCTGCGCTCAAATTCTTCAAACGCAGAATTCGCACCATCGAGGGCTTCTTTTGCACAAATCAATCCTAGTTCTCTTGGACGGATTTCAAATCTATATTTTATCTTTCAAACCAAAACCAGGATAATTTTACTACTGTGATAAATTTGGTTCCTGACCACATGCTGCATAAGATTGTTGTTGCATAAGCTTGGGAATGTATTAAGCCTTGGATTTTGTGGAAGGGGGGTGGCTTTCGAAATGGGATTTCTGTCAACCGACAATCCTCTAGTGGTCGTCGACAATCTCAAGATAAGTGTTTAGCAGAGATCCGAAGAATCTTCGTGCTTAAATTATTCAAATGCAAAATTCACACCATTGGGGACTTCTTCTGCAAGCACTAATCAATCCTAGCTCTCTTGGTTGGATTTCAAGAAGCATCTTTCCAACCAAAACCAAGATACTTTTACTACTCTGATCAATTTGGTTCCTGACCACATGTTGCATAAGATTGTTGTGCATAAGATTGTTATGCAGTTCTTATACGACACAGTATTGCTAAAGGTTCCCCTTATGGCCGCCCTGCGTAGAAAGGATTGGGGTTTGTCAATTTGCTCATTACCCCAATGTATGTCAAAATTGTTGGCAACTTTGTGCTTAAGAGAATTTGGAAAGCTTGGGAATGTATTAATCCCTAGTTTTTGTGGAAGGGGGATGGCTTTCGAAATGGGATTTCTGTCAACCAGCAATCTCTCTGGTGGTCGCCAATTTTTCAATCTCAAGATAAGTGTTTAGCATAGGTCCTGGGAATCTCCGCGCTCAAATTATTCAAACACGGAATTTGCACCATCGAGGACTTCTTTCTGCAAAACTACTCAATCTTGGTTCTCTTGGCTCGGATTTCAAATCTATATTTCATCTTTCCAACCAATGGAACCAGGATACTTTTACTACTGTGATCAATTTGGTTCCTGACCACATGTTGCATAAGATTATTGTGCATTCCTCTTGCCCATGGTGGAAGGACTAGAAGTGAGCTAATTGTATGAAGATACCCCATTATGTAATTACAAAGCCAACAAAGGCTATTGTTGGTTCTCGCCTCAATTTACTCATGGTAGATAAACTCAATACACGTTGGGGAATTCATTCCACAGCATACCTTGGAATAGACGATTTGAAATTGTTTGGACTCTTGTGTGGAGCCCAATATTGCTCATTTCGAAATTGGTGTATTCTTCACCAAGGCCTTCCTATCAGGGGCTCGTCTTGTTCAAATTGGAATCCCAGCTCCCAAATAACCCAGTCATTTCTGTTAGTCATCTCGAAAAATCTTGCATGTTTTCTGGTTTTGTCCCAAAGCTCAAAACTTCTTCTGGAATTGGATACATTCATTTTTCTTTCCTTTACGGCCTCATTGCTTCACTTGGCAGCATATCCTTTTGGGAGATAATCCCAAGCTTCTGTCTATGTTCACCCAAATTTGGCATGTTTTCAGAGGGGAGATTCTGTTTTGGATATGGAAAGAAAGAAATTCTTTTTTCTTTGCTAATTCTACAGTTGATCAATATTTCTCCATTTATAATAAATCTATGGTGATCTCCAATGTGCTTCTGCAGATACAAATTCAGGCCAACAAGGTTGCGCTGGAGGTGGACCACCTCCAGACCCTGCTGCGCCACTGGGGGGAAGCCCCATGTAATGTTGCTTGAGTGCCTCCATCTCTTACCAGGCGCCCATCGCCTTCTGCCCGTGGTGGTCAGCGCAACCAGTCTCAGTGTCATGCTTTCAGTCGTGCTCGCCACTCCCCAGGCCCATTGCATCAATGCGGTTACTCACCAGCTCGCCGCCGTGGTCAGGGTTCACCGCTGCCTTCATCAGCTCGTCACCTCATCAGCATGGGTGGGGCTCTCCTCTTGCCACTACTGCACATCATGATACTTGGCACTTGCCACCTCAACCGCCGCCACCAGAAAAATTCCCCCGCCTCAACCTTGCCATTCCTACTCACGGGGAAGCGGACCCGGAGGAAGAAGTTGCTGCTAGTTGGGAACTTCCAGATGCTGGCAAGGACTTACCTGGTTCGGGGTGGCCGGATGATCATGATCTTCCCACCTCGGGCATGTTTGTTGTTGCTGCTTGATTGTGTTTTTTGTCTTCTTTTAGGCTATGCCTATATTTTGTACTCTCCTAGGCTCGACCTAGTTTGACTCGCGTTGCTCTAGGCTCGGCCTAGCTTTGTTTGTGGTTTTGGGGCATGCTCTCATACCGCCCGCTTTTTTGTTGAAATTTATCTTGTATCATATTGAATTAATATAATATAAGATCCTTTTCATCAAAAAAAAGTATCTATGCTGAAATCACCGATAAAAATTAGATCATTCACATACAAGTAAACAATTAGAATGTTACCTTGTTTGTTGACTTTGATGTACAAGGTTGGCTCACAACCGTTTCTTTGGAAACCATTTTGAATGAGATAGGAGTCAATGCGGTTGTGCCAAGCTCTAGGAACTTTGCTTTTATCCATAAAGTGCCTTGTTCAACCTATATACCTTGTTTTAGTGACCCGGTATCTCATAGCCTTGTGGCTGTTCCACATACACTTCCTCCTTTAGATAGCCATTTAGAAATGCCGACTTTACATCCATTTGGTACACATGCCACTTGTTGTGGGCAGCAATAGCCAATACAGTCCTAACTGTGTCCAACCATGCAACAGGAGCAAATGTTTCATTTAAGTCTATACCGGGTTGTTGTGTGAAGCCCCTTGCAACTAGCCTTGTTTTATGTTTTTGAACTTTTCCATCAGCTTCTTGTTTAGTCTTATAAATCCATTTTACACTAAATATATCCTTGCCTTCAGGGAACTTAACCAACTCCCATGTTTGGTTCTTCTCAATGGATTCAATCTCTTCATCCATGACGTGTGCCCATGTATCATTACTCACAACCTCTTCAAATGTTAATGGATCATCTACATGAGAAAATAAAGCAAAAGATGAAAATGAATTTGTTGTATCAACATTATACAACTCACTCAAACTCCTTGTTTTTCATGGCAGTATGCTTGCTAGAGTTGGATCCGGAGATGTAGAACTACTTGGAGTGCTAGTTGGAGTTGCTCCAAGCATGCCATCTGATGTAGATGCTATTGTAATTACTTGTGGAGTTTTCTCTAAACAAGTGATGTAAACACTATCCTTGAAGGAATATTGTTGGATGTGAATGAAGGTGTGGCTTGAGCAACAACTGGATTTGGCTTCTAACGTTGCCAGCATCACTCTTGTGGCACCTATGATCACAGTTCTGAGAAAGTATCCGTGTCAACGACATACGTATAGGTTCCTGGGTACCCACATACGCAGTGGACGTAGCATAAGTGGATGTTTCCTATCGGGCATGACAAATAGATACGTGTGCCCCACGTACCCCAATGGACTACCTGGGATGGTATAGAGACTGTAAACGTGGTGTATCCTTGGCAGAGGAACGACTACCATAAGGTAACGATTCTAAGTCTACCTGAGGATATTATTTTTCGATACGGTTTGTCCATGATTCGGGGTACCCCTATAGCGCGGAAACGGCAAATATTTGTTTTATATCCCGGAGTGATTGTCTGTTGGATACCAGTACCTGTATAAAGTTTAGTTAAGTATATAAATTTCAGCCTTGCCTAAATGAATCTTCCTTTATAGAACCATAGCCATTATCTCGATCTGTAATAGATCTTACTGATAAATATTTTTGGATTATCAATATAATGGGAGTGGGACCCATCAACCCTCATTTATGAATTAAAAAAATCGCTAGGCATACTTTGAGTAAACTGTTAGCATATGGATTTGCACGCATGCAAATGACATGCAATAGTGTGGGAACGAAGTCCCTCCTCAATGAAGGTGAGGCTGCCTTTATTGAAAACCAAAACTGTATTTACATCTGTACATTCAAAATTGTATGTGGGGGGGTGTTTTAGAACATCAATGGAAAGAAAAGTGAATGAGGGAGATGGAATGGGATGAAGGAATGGAGTGGAATGGAATGAACTGAAAGAACATGCAAGGGTTAGGTAAAAACAAAGCCTAATATTGCATGAAGAAGAAAAGGCGAATAACTGACACAAATAAAATGGAGTTTGAGTTAGCCAAACAAGAACGTGTAAAAGGGAACACACATGAGCAAGTAGATAACCATAGCTTGATCACTGTGAACTAGAACAACCAATTGACTAATGCTGACAATAAGATCAAAGATAATATTTGCATGCAAGATTCAAACATCTAACATCTAATGAACATAAGAACACCAACATGCTACAAGAGACAATGAATGAGACACAAAGTTCGTATTTCTATTAACTCCAAAATGTTTTTCACAAAAGGACACAAAGTTTCTTCCTGAAACAAAGCTTGCACACAAAAGTATCTTCTTCTCTTCTCTCAAAGTTACCCTTTACAAATGAGCCCCTCACTTCCTTTTATAACCCAAAAGTTGGTTACAAGGTAGTTAGGGTTTTAAAAGCACATTAAATAGGGCACTTAAGTGACTTTGACTTTTTTCAACCAACCTTTAAAAAGTGACTAAAAATAGAAACCACTTAAGTTAAAAGGTCATTTAAGGAAAAATACATAAATAAAAGAAATGGGTACATGTGGACCCCACTTAAATGATTTGTATGCACACGTAGACATCCTAGTCAGCAATGTGCCACCTAGATCAAGACACCTAGGATCAGTGCCTTATCCATTGGGCCAAGAGTCCGCCTATCCCGATCGTACGGGAATGAACTCATTGATTGTGCTCTGCAATCCACCAAATGACAAGAGTGCTGAGCTTGAAACTTGAGCAATTCATCCACCCCTCTATCTGAGCAATATCCTGGTGTGAGAAGATTTGTCTTCATTCGTATTCATATTCACAATTCTCCACATGCTCAGAGTACCTTTCCATGGTGAATTATTCATTTGTCACGAGACCGTAATCGTTACGCCACCTTGGTTTATCAGAATCCAGCTTCTGGTCTTTCGCCATTTAGAAGATCTCCAAGAGCCAAAATTGCAATTCACTGCCTAGAGTTATGTCCTTTGTCTTTGTCACCATCCCAAAGTGTTGATCTCCCGAGCAGAATTCGTGAGACTTCAGAGTCTTGGAAATCCATCTCCTTTTCCTCATTGTGAACGAGTGGTGTTGAAAAATCATCGAAGTGATTTATGAATTCGTTGACACACACCTTAGCATAGTATTTGGTCTTTTTTGAGTGATGGATTCTAACATTTACGCAATCGCTTCCAAGTTTATCACTATTGGCTTGATGACCCTCTTTCAATTCTTCAGGGTATCATGTAGCCAGGTGGGAACCTCTCTAAGTACCTCATTGTACATGGTTCTCGTGTTCGTTGGGAATTGATCTTCATCACGCTGAAGGGGATCACCTTCGGGTGTTGCTGAAATTGGATCTTCTTGTTGTGAGAAAGATGTTGTCGCCATTTTCTCCATTTGTGATGATTCTTCAAATGCAGGCAGTGAAAGAACCGGATCATCAACTTTTGGTTGAGAAGTTGTGACTACTTCCACAAGTTGGGCTGGTATATTTTGAGGTACTTCATCAACGAGTTCCACCTCTAGAAATTGTGTGATATAGATTATAGGTGCTTGCGCATGAACCAATGCTTTGAATTATACTGTTGTGTTGTTGATTAGGCCTGAAGAATCAGGGCAATCATGCAAAGACGAATGATGAGTGGAATGAGAAATTCTCGAGATGTGCTCCTTCTTCACTTAGGTGTTTAGACGACTCAACTCACGAATGAGCCTTCAATCATATCGCTCCTAGCTTGATTACTAGCTCATGCATTTTCAACTTGAATTCGAACTCCCATGGCGATCCATGCCCTTCGTGTCGTCTTACCTTCTTTCCAGAACCGAACTCCCTGAGTTCTTCTCTGGCTCAACTCACTTGAATACCGAGCTTAACCCGACATTTTTGAAAAGAATGGTTTTACCACAATGCTCACGGTTCTTCCTTATTATATAACACTTGTAGTAAGAATGTTTTGGCTTTGCCATAATAAGCACAATTGTCCCTTTCAAACGATGAGAAAATGCCATTACCAATAAAGACCTAATGCTGCCATGATGATGACCCAAGTTCAAGCCCTTAGCATGTCGATAGACACCCTTAAGACTGATTCTTGCTTTGCTGTCCCTCGGTATTTTGGCAGTGGATTCTGCAATCCCGGCTCCAATCAACAAGTTTCTCTGAACTTGGTAAAAGAATACTTTTTTTATTGTCTAATTGGATGTACATAATGGAAGGGTATAAATATTGCCTATTGCCCTTAGAGTTTCTCAAAGAGACCATTTACAGGTAACAAGGATGTAGTACATGAAACGGCCAACCAGGTATTTTCAGAGTTGGCCTTCACATTCAATTCATTTCTAGGGAAAAGAATAAATAAAATGCTGAACAATATGAATCGTTTCATTCTGCACCGTAATAACCTTCATCAGGTCTCCTGGTAACACTCTCACTGTCACTTAATCGATTTTGATAAAAATGTTTTGAAGGAAAATCCCGAATTTGAGGATGTATTCGATACTGAGCAGATAACAACATAGTTGGTCGATCTGCTTGTTGGAAGCGACTTTCCAAAATGAAAAGGCGAGTCAACTCAACTAAAACTTTATCTCGTTCTTCTACTATAGCTGCAAGATTTAGCAACAACTGATGACAACTGTGGTCATTATTGTAGGATTGCCTGTAGCTTTCAGGAGCAAGTTTCTTAAGCAGTGCGCCGTAATAGTGCTGATATTGAACAAGATGAATAACATTCAACATTCCCCAGACTGTGTGTATCCTGTCCCTGGCGCGTGAAGTTTCTTGAATGGGCGCGTGAAGTTTCTTGAGAGTATGGGTCGCGCACTGTCACGTATGCTTCCTGCGCACTGTTCTGTATGCTTCCTGACCCGCGCACTGTTCTGTATGCTTCCAGACCCGCGCACTGTGCTGTATGCTTCCTAAACTTCGCCCCAACTCACGAATGCTTGACTGCGCTCCATCAAATGCTGCAACAGATGTATAACAGGTGCGTATGTTTTTGTTTGCTGGCGCGGCCTGCATGGAAGACTGTTCTATTTTCTTTCCTTTCCCTCAGTGTGTGGACAGCGGTTTGGGCTGTGTAGGAATGAATTCTTTCTTTGCTTCTCCCAATGCACAGATATTTGATTTGTCCTCTGGAAACTGTTCTTTATCCAAAAACTTGTTCTATTCTTTAAAAAACTGTTTCTTGGCCAGTGCATGAGCTTTATTTGCATAATGCCAAACAAAAAATTATGTCTTTCTGAAGAAAAAGAAGCTTCTGACTTTTTCCACCGGGTTTGATGGAGGAAGTTACGAGGATTAATTCAACTTCCTCACATCCCGGGTAGTGGCTTAAGTGCCAGGGGAAATGGGAAAAGTAACGGGCAATTGCCAACGGGAATGGCAAAATGGGTTGGCAATCCCCGTCCAATTTCCCCATGTGGGAAATTGGGGAATTTTATGCCCGTTTTCCAATCCATGATTTGGCAATTGGCAGAGGAAAACCCACGTGCGGGAAATTTGAAAGAAATTGCCAGGAAAGTGGAAATCCGGGTTTGGGATGCCAACCCGGCAGTTGGAAACAAAAGCTAACTTCCCCGGCACTAAAACTTGTCGGATGAACCTTCATTTATATTTATTTAATTAAATACTCCTTAAGTGATTAATTAAATCAAACAAGGAGCAATTAATTAATTAAATATTAATTAATTATTTTAATGCGTTTTATAGCCTGGCGGGAAGAGTTCTTGCCCGAAAATCACGAAACGAAGACCGAAACGATCACAAAAATAAGACGATCGCAAGGAGTCTAATGTAAAGTTCAAATTCAGATTTAAACACTCAAACTTAAATTTTAAAAAACTAAAAGAAAAGAGAATAAAAAAATTAAAAACTTACCTGTGCCAAGACCTTGATTGCAAGAGGTTGCAAGTAAGCCGATGAAGTACCATGGAGGTTTTGTTGACCCTTCCTTGTACTCTGGCTGCTTGTGGGATAAAAGGCGCAAGTTGGAATGTATGTATACCAAATCTTCAGCCCTTTTAGCCCCCAATCTGTTACGCTTCTGTGAGTGGATGAAATTATACGTACTCCAGTTGCGCTCAGAGGAAGATGAACTTGCAACCTATTAAGGCAACCCAAACTTCAAAGTCAATGTAAAGTTCAACTTCAGATTTAAACACTCAAACTTAAATTTTAAAAAACTAAAAGAAAAGAGAATAAAAAAATTAAAAACTTACCTGTGCCAAGACCTTGATTGCAAGAGGTTGCAAGTAAGCCGATGAAGTACCATGGAAGTACCACCACATATGTGCATCCATCTTGTATTTGCTCCGAAGAGCGAGAAGGCTATGACCCGTTTCTACTATGAAATTGCCAAACTCTACCATATCATGGTCTTGGGCCTTAGGATCAGGGAAGAGCCTAGCCAATGCCACCATATATCCCTCACTGACTTCCGCATCCCTGTATGGTGCTGCCCTCCCTGGCAAGGAAAGGATCTCTGTGTTATAAAATCTAGGAGTCAATGCAAAAGCTAGTAGATGTAATGGGGTGGTCATTTTGTTCCACCGCTCAATGAGGATTGACTTCACTTGTTTGAAAAATATTTCCTCGGGATCTTGTTCTTTTGCATTTATGATGGCTTTTATCTTCTCAATCATTGAGTCGATGCCGTCATATATCTCTCCTAGACATGGTTGATCTGTGTCAGTAAACTGGATCATGCTCATAATGGGCTCCGTAAAACTCAACAGATAACCAACTCTATCCCAACAAGAGTCCTCTAAGATCAAGTTCTTCTCTTTTTGAGCCCCTTGAGTGTTTGATTGCCTCCATACAGACCAAAGATTGGATGTTACCATCCTCATGAGTGCCTCTCGCACCTTCACTAGTCGTCTCAAGACGATTGTGTGTGATGCAAACTGAGTCTCAGCAACCTAATAAGAACGAGGAACAAAAATTAAAAATAAAATTTAAATTATAAAATCGAAAGCTAAAAGAATACTAAAAAACTTATATTAAATATTAAATTAAAAAGAAAGAAAGAAATAAAGCTTGTCCTTACCTTCAGTAGCTCCAACTGCGAGAATGATCTAAAAATGCCCTGTGACATGTGGTGGTTGGTGACAAACATTTGGATTTCTTCAGCTTCTGCATACACTTGATGGATCCACTCTATTTTGTTTGCCATTTTCTTTAGCATTAAATTCAATAAATGCACAGCACAAGGTGTCCAAAAAATATGCCCATACTGTGCCTCAACTAGCATTCCTGCAGCTTTGCAATTTTTGGCGTTGCCCGTTATCACTTGGACAACATTTTCAGGCCCCACTGCCTCAATGGACTCAAAGAGAATGTTGGCTATGAATTGGGCATCCTTCACTTGCCCCTCACAATCAACCGCTTTCAAAAACATTGCCCCCTTAGGGCATACTGCAATCACATTGATTAAAGGGCGGTTTCTTGCATCTTTCCATCCATCAGAAATAATGGACACACCTGTTTTGGTCCATGAGTCCCTAATTGGTTGCAAGGAGGTTTCCACATATTTTCTTTGTTTATCCAATAGGGTGGTGCGGATTTTCTCATAGCTAGGTGATTTGTACCTTTTTGGGGCCTCATTGATGGCTTTCACCATCTCATGCCAATAAGGTGACCTTAGAACATTAAATGAAAGCCCATTAGCATATACACACCTTGCAATGTGTTCATCTGCAATTTCTCTACTCTCATTTTGAAAGGCCTTTGTCAATGGCCCTTTTGTCTTACTTTTCTTTCGTGAAAGGGAAGCATCCTCATTATCCGTGGAGGTAGGAGCCACAAATGGATGTGGCATGGCCACAATTGGGGATCCACTACTTGATGGGGCAACAGGAGGCCTTGCTGATCGAGATGAACTTCCTCTTTTGGCCAATGGATGACCCGTTTTCATAGCCACATTTGCTTCTGCATCTTCTTGTTCTTTGATATATGCCAAAACTTTTGCTTTTGGCACTCCAACATTATTCTTCCCCTTGCATACTCTTATACCATTACCCGTTATCGCACACAAGTGGCTTTTCACCCAACTGTAAGAGCCTTTGAATATTGATTCACAATCATTGCATTTCCAAACAAAACAATCACCCCTTGGAAGTTGTTCAAGTATTGTTACATGCCTCCATAATAACAAATTTGGGTCAAATTACTTGACCAAAGATTGCCCAGAAGAAACAGAACTTGTTGCCATTGTAGAATACCTACAAGGTTCAAAAAAAAAATTAAGTCTGGGAAAAGTAGCAAACAACCTCCACGTGTCCTCCCGGTGCTACTCTAAGGCCAAACCAAAAAGTAGATATTCAAACAAGCATCATTCCTCCACATGGATAAATCTTTAAGTTGAGGTTTTTCATAGAATTTTTTAAGTACCCAGCTGAGCCGCGTCTAACCAAAAGAGGCCATGTTCCTTGATGGTGCAAGAATCAAATTTGACTAGGAGAAACGCCCATAAAACTTTAAAATGCATAAAAATGACCATTTGAGCCCGGAGATGAAATTTTCTCCAAGGATAAAGAATTTAGGACTATTACAAGGCTCAAATACGTTCATCAGAGTTACATCCACTCTTTTTTTTTCATGTATTATTCAAGGCAAACGATAAGGGTGACAAATCTTGACTGTAAAAATGGAAAGAATGGGAAAGCCCAAGTTTTTGAATGAATAGAGGACGGGAGACCCAAATTACATACCCCTTCAGAAGATGAGAGAAACGAGGAGACAAATATGGACCCATACGTGATCACCAGCTCAAAGAAAGATTAATTATGGCAACAAAAGGAAAGTAGAGACTTCTCAGGCACAACACTAGGAAATAAAATATGGCAGAGGCCATAAATAAATAGATTTTCAAAGGAAAAAATGGGGCGAGACTATTTTGAGCACCAACAGCACGCACGACGTCTACCAAATACTACTACAAGGAGGCAAGAAAACAACATAGTTATTCCACCCGATTAAATGTTTGCAAGTTAAATATAATAATACCATGCTTAAGAAATGAAGCCCTAATTGAAACCTCTAGTACTAAGAAATGATCTTCTGCATGTGATGTAACTTTATAAAGGGCCATGGCAGTTTTTGAATGATGTGTGTAGGCATAAATTTGGCTGAATAAATTTGAGAAATTGTTTTACCAATGGGGTGCTTTGTTGTAATCTCCTAGTTAGTCCAAATATGTGAAGTGTGAGGCTGCTAGAATATTGAGTTAAGGGAATGTACTTCTATAGGTATATTTTTTGACAAGACTTCATTCTCAAATTCCACATCACTAATTAGGGTATTTTGTTGATTATTAAAATTCATTATTAGAGTTTTTCAGATGAAGTTGGGTGACTTTTCTCGCCATGAACATGTTTTGTGCATGCACAATGAAATTTTCTATTAAAGATGGTATCCAAATATCGAATGATGTGGTGTATATAGTAAAAATATAGTATAGGTTAGTCAGTGACAGATAATAAATTCAGGCAAGATCTTTTGGTAGGTCATTTTTATTAAGAAAGGAACGTGTACGAATAAGATAATAATTTACACAATCGATTATGGGAACAAATAAATTCTAAATGTCGATAGGTCCCTATTTATGTATCTATAGTTAGGGATTTCAGCCATTCCTACCATGTCTTGATGATGTTGGTCCAGAAGAAGTTTTATATCTATATTTCTAGGAATCATATGTAATTTAATCAAGTACTTTTTTCCTTGACTGGAAAAAAAATCAATCCAAATTCATAGTTTTAAATGTTTAACTATGTCTCTAATTTTTATTTTCTACTCCAAACATTTAGTTGTTTCAAATTACTTTATGTTTTCATAGGGTCTAAATTATGCTCTTAATTCTTTAATTATGTTTGTGTTATGAGTTTATATTTATCTTCGCCTAATAACTTTTATGTGGTAGTTAACTTTACTGATGTATTAAAACGACTAACTTCCACACCTACACTTAGTGATATATGACTAGCCGCGAAGCTGCACATGTTATGTTTTCATCTAAATTTTAGTCTTGGAGTCATCAACGTAAGTATTTCAATTTCATATTGGTTGAATAAGTTTGTGAAAGTTGTACACCAAGAAAATGCAATGATATTTACCACATTGAATAGATGGCACGACGTTGAATTTAGTCTCCCTTGGGAGTAAATGAAAACCTAACATGACATGGATATCAATGGTATGGTGGCATCACTTACACCGGTCGATACAAAATATTGAATTAATATTTGGTCAAAGAAATATCATCTAACTAGCCTGCTTTGAATTGATCAAAGACAATCACCCCATCTCCCATTCTCCTTCCATATAATGTGATATGTTCTCTGCCTAACTGTGATATCGCAAAGCATTTATCATGGTTTCTTCACAAATATGCAAAACTGCGGTTCTATACATGTTTGTTTTCATCCTGGTTTCTGGTGATGTATTACTGCAAGTGCAATCCAGACATGTTCGCAGTTACAAGGGAGAATATACCAACAAGATGGAAGGTAATTGTTTACTTTTGCTTCTGAAACGTTTGATGTAATTCGGGAGTGCAATTTTATTTTGGTCGAGAAATATTCTCTTTAATTAAGACTTATATCTTTGAATTTGGACATATATTTACATGGTTGTACTGTAGAAACTGCAGAACTCCGGAGAAATTTGGAAGATATAATAAAAAAGTGTTGCCCAGGGAAGTGCTGTGCTGTTCCTCCAAATGGGAAAAGTTGTTGCGATGCAAAATAGCATCGGTTGTTGCGATGCAAAATAGCCTAACTTATAGCCTAACATTTCCGGAGTTTACTAGCATTTTCCTGGAGCCGCAAACTTGTGTAAAATCACAAAATCCTAAGCCACTTCATAAATACTCAAATGTCTCTTTTGCCAACGGTTTTGTAAATATGTTAGCCAACTGATCTTCAGACCTACAAAAATCAAGGCAAATTTCTTTGTTGCTTACAATCTCTTTGATAAAATTGTACCTCATATCAATATGATTAGTTCTCTTGTGAAACACATGATTTCTAGATAATGCTATGGCTGAACTATTATCACATAATATTGTAGTGGCTTCTTTTTTATCACGCATCAAATCTTTCAACATCCTTCGCATCCAAATAGCTTGCAGCACTACTGGCTACCACATACTCAGGTTCAGCGTCAGCTGAAGAAAGTGTCACAATGGGTTGTTTCTTCGATGTCCACGACATAACACTTGTAAGAAAGTAAAATGTATACCCAAAAGTAATTTTTATATCATCTATCTTTCCCCCACAATCACTATCGGTGTACCCAACAAGGCTGAAATCATTTGAAGTGGAATACAATATACCAAAATCTATTTTACTATTCACATACCTCAATATTTTCTTACCGGCCTGCCAATGTGAGTCTTTTGGAGACTCCATAAACCTTGAAATCAGACTTACACCGTACATAATATCTGGCCTTGTGGTTGTTAAGTACACAAGGGTTCCAGCAATCCTCTTGAACAATGTAGAATCCACGAATGCTCCATCATTTCCTTCCTTAATTTCATTCATGTCATAACCGGTGTTGGGGATACCTTGCACTTTTCCATATTAAATCTCTTCAAAACTTCATTTGCATATTTAGATTGAGAAATAACCCATATCATCATTGTAATTGATGGACTTCAATCCCCAAAAAATACTTCATAAGACCCAAAAAGTCATTTCAAATTCATTATTCATTGTTTATTTGAAAGAATCTATGTTAAGAGCACTGGTAAAGATTAGATCATGGTTTTTAAGATCTTCCCAAACGATTAAAATGTTACCTTGCTTGTTGACTTTGATGTACAATTTTGGCTCAAACAACCGCTTCTTTGTAAACAAATGAGATGGGAGTCAATGCATGGCTGTACACAAGCTCTTGGAGCTTGCTTTAAAATCCATAGAATGAAGACTTCTTCAACCTATACACCTTGTCTTCAACCCGGTAGCTTGTAGCCTTTGGTTGTTCCACATGCCAACTTCCTCTTCTAAAATCCCTTTAAAAATTAGACTTTACACCAATTTGATATACATGCACACTTGTTATGGGCAGCAATAGCTCAAAACTCCTAGTCATAGACTGTATCCAATCAAGCAACAGGACTTTTCAAAATGTCTCATTGAAGTTATACGGGGTTGTTGTGTAAAACAACTTGCAACTGAGACTTTCTTTATGATTTTTCGACATTTCATCAACATTTGTTTAGTCTTCATAAATCCATTTGACACTAATTAAATCCTTAATCAAGAAAATCAACCAATTCCCATGTTTGGTTCTTCTCAATGGATAACGAATCAATTCATCCATGGAAATCATTGCCGATATATCACTACTCACAGCCTCTTCAAATGTTAATGGATCATCAATCATGAGGACCCATAAAGTAATAGTTGAAAATGAATTTCTTGTGTCAACAGGGATACAACAACACTCAAATGGTCCTTGTTTTTTGTTGCGATCATGCTTGCTAAGTTGGTATCACATTTCAGTATGAAGAACTACTTGGAGTGCTCGATGGTGTTACTCCAAGGATACCGATTGATGTAAATGCTGGTGTAGATGCTTGTGAAGTTATCTGATCCCTATTGGTGTGGATAAAACCTTTAAGATCTCCTTGGTGTGAACTAAACATGTAGCAAGGGAGCTTCAACTTGTGGTACCATCTCAGGATTGGAAGGAGCTGCTGTTTAGAATTATATTTATATGTTGGTAACACTTCATCCACCCTATTATCCTAAGGGACAACAATTGTAAATCTGATAGTCCTCTCTATGTTTCCATCCCATGCTTCATCCTCCAGGAACTGAACATCACTAATCCTGCTTATATCTTTCCTATCGATAGGATCAAAAAACTTATATGCTTTTATTTCCTCTAAGTAACCAACAAATATACATTTTGTCCCTTATTATCTAACTTCTTTCTCAACTCATTTAAGAATATGTGCATATGCAACACAACCAAATACCTTCAAATGAGAAACACTAGGGGGCAGACAAGAGTGCCACAGTCCAAAAAAACATTTAAACTCTCATTTCCATGGAGCACAACAAAATAAACCTTACAAAAGAGAATAAACATGTAAAACACACCAAAAATGTAATAGGGAGGCAAGATAATGCAATAAACACAGGATAAGGAAAATAATAGCCACAAAATATGAATTTATTGCTTTAAAGAGATACATAGTCCATTATAATGGAGGATAAAGGAATGAATCACCTTGTAGAGCTCCAAATCTGAGGCATGTAACTCAAAATACATATGCAACACTTGAAAGATGATGCACCAACATTTTAAGAGGGTATAACCTTTACAAATGGGCATGAGAGAGAGAGAGAGAGAGATAGAGAGAGAGAGAAAATTGAATTTCCACCTTCAAACACCAACAACATACATTGAAAAAATAGAAAATAGGCATGGGTAACCTACTAAAGTCATCCCCCATGATAATTTTATTTTAGGAGAAGGAATAAGAACCATACCTTATCAAATCTGGTAGTTGACCATCTCTAAACTGCATCTTTAATGATGAGATATTTTTTCTTCTTTTCCACGCACCTAAACTCACCAAAGTTAATATTTTTAGTTTTCATGGTATAGTACATGATGATACCTTTCCAACGAGTCCAAGTTTATGAAATTTGGATCTATAGGGAAAAATTTATGGCCCTTTGAAGTTATGGAACTCGATAGAGTCATGCAAGGGCTCTTTATGAGCTGCTACAGTCCATTTTAATGTATCTTGTGCTAGGTACAGATGGATCAAAGGGATAGAGAACTCGTGAACTAGTGGAAGTATTCCCTACATTATTGAATTGACTGATTCAACCACAACACTTCCCTTGTTTCCCCTACTCTTCCCATTGACTGAGTCACTTATGTGGAAAATTGGAGGAATGTAGGAGTTGTTCCGTCTGGTTCTCACCATGCCCATTTCACTCAACTTACCTGCATTGAATTGTCCCTTTAACCCATTTAGCCAAATTAGTTATATGGTGAACAATAGGCCTGGAGGAACTATTTGGTATAGTCTCAAAAGGATCAAGTTATCCACTTCTAAGTCCCCAAACCCCTTCTTAAAGATGATGCAACAATATGGGGAATAGGAGGAACAAATGAACAATTCATGTTGTTCCTCCAAAGGCTGATTTGGTCGATTCTGTCCTAAATGACCTTTTTTAATTTTTTGGATAATTATAGAAATTAGGGGCTTGGAAAAGAGGAAATGAATTCCCCATCGCTAGTTTCTTCCACTTTTTATCAGTTTATACTATCCAAATCCAAATGAAACTGTAAGTTATCAAAACAACCCTATGAGGGGGTATTTTGGATAACAATTTGGTGACTTAACGGGGTTATTTGCCTACCAGATGTAGGAATAAGTGGCCTTGAATCATCCATTGGGCATAGATTCAGCCTGATAAACTAAAAACTTATCTGAAACTCAAATATCTCATCCATGAATCTTGTAATGTCCCTCTTTCTCGAATATCTTGTTAGAAGAACTTTGGCTCTTTTTTTTCTACCTGAAGGCCAAAGGGGGAATTCAAGGGTGACTTAAGTTTATTAAATTTATTATATTGTGCTAAAATTAAAATATAACATTGTAAAAAACACATATAATAAATTAACAGACTTAACTTTAATTTAGAACTTAGGAAAGTATAGTAAAATAAAAGCACTTAATTAAAATGTACTTCCTAAGGGAGAATGTGATTTGGAAGTCAAAGAGTCACTTTCATTGGAATTCCAAAGGTCACTTTTATGGGAATTCCAAAGGTCACTTTGGGTCTCTTTTCCTATATACAGAAGGTGATTTTCCTAGAGGCATGCATACATATTTTATAGCATTTTCTCTTGCATGAAGCTTTATCTTTTGCATTAAAATTCCAAGGATGAAACCCCTTGTGGATTTCATCTCTTGTGGAAGAAAACCCCGAGAGTTGAGAGGGTTTTTCACTCAGAAATTCCCATTGATTGTAATCAGATTTTTAGAATGATTTTCATCCATTTCTAGCAGTGTATTTTTAGGGTATTTTGGAGAATAAATTGCAGCAGTCTTCTTCTATTGGATCGACCCAATTTGGGACCGATTTGGCATGTTCTTTGAGGTATTTAAATCTTATTTTTATCGTCAAATCATCTAAAGATTTTTGTGAAGTGAAGAAAAACAATTTCATAATTTATTAGAGGGTTTTTAGTGGGTTTTTTACCAGTTTTATAATCATATTTCAGATACGATCTTTGAGTGTTTGTGGCGTCAATAAAAATCAGATTTTTGTATGTTTGAACTCCTAAAATTAGTGGCAATCATTTGTGTTAAAAAGAATAATTTTTGAGTGTCATTTGCTTTGGGTAGAATATCAAACCCTAGTCGTTTTGCCTCTAAATAATTCAGATTTACCCTAGTTTGCTTGCCGCAGTTTCCAAAAATCATACTTTATTATTTCAAAGTCATAAAAAATTGAGATTTGGGCAAAATATCTATTGGGGATCTTTCACTACCACCAACATTTATAGGACTGCTGCTGTGGCCACCTCTAGGAGAATTTCTCCCTCTACCTCTAGGACTGAATTTCCTCCATCCTCTTCCCCGTCTTATATATGCCTGAGTTGAAAAGCATTTTCTAATGGCATATTTGACCTATTTAGTCTATACTCATGATTGGTGAGAGAGGCATGAAGCTCATCAACACTAAACTGACTTAAATCCTTGGTTTCCTCCAAAGCCACAAATAGAGGGTCAAATTTAGAAGGAAGGCTCCTAAGCACCTTCTCAACAACCTTCCTATCCTTTATAGCCTCTCCATGATATTTGATTTGATTAATTAGACTAACAACATGGGTAAAGAAAGATTCTACCGAATCCGAGTCTCTCATTGACAAATTCTCAAAATCTCTTCTAAGAAGCTGTAATTTAGAAGTCTTTACCTTGTCCATACCTTGGTAAGCAATTTGCAGGATATCCCATGCCTCCTTGACTTGCTTTTCTGCTGCAACTCTTAGGAGTATGCTCTCATTCCATTCCTTGATGTATGGAGTATGCTCTCAACTCATATCAATTGCAAATTCATGCTATACCTCAACAGCAAGACCTGCAAGGGAAGCAATGCACACCTGTTCAATCCATTGGGTTGTTGCCGGGGGTGGAAAGATAATTGCAGGTTTAGGTTTAGTGCCTGCAAACAGCTGTCTATTTGTCTGGGGTGAATCTATAGAGTCATACCTTCCATTGTTTAACTCTTGCCTGCCCTGGCCAGGTTCTTGAAGCTCTCTATAGCAAAACCAAAAAAACATCAGATCAGCGGTTGATAAATTCACCTTTCAATTTGCAGCATATACATGTAACATGAATCAGAACAAATAACTTGCCATTATATTTATAAACTGTCTTACACAAACAATTCAGTCAACGCCACTTACCTAGTCTCATTCACCATCATCTCGCGAGTTACAAGCTCTAGCATATCTTGAAGTAACAATATTACATTGTCACGCATAGATGCTTCGCCCTTTCTCTGCAGTAGAAAGCTGTTTTTAGATATGCTCACACAGACAGTGATGCAGGAATGTGTGGTTGTAAACAGACCAAAGGTTGATGTGTTGTCAGATGAGAGTTACCAATATTTCTATAGCCTCCACAATTTTTCTGTAAATGGTAGGTAAAGGACTCATTCTGAAGTTGGCTAGAAGTGTATTTTTTGAAATATTTGCCTCAACCTCCTTTAGAATTATTTCTATTATCCTGTCATGTAAGTAAAAGAAATCGAAATTAAAGAAATGCAACTAGAAGCAAAGAAATGTCCAAATAAAGTTAAGAAGAATTTTGTATTGAAGTAATTTGTAAAATACACATCAAGTTACTTAAATACCCTAAATATATTCTTATCCTACAAGCAGAGGAGGATTCTTATTCACGATAGCAGAAAATGAGAATTGAGAAAAATGTGAGACTTTTTGCTGTTCAAATGTTTCTTCTGAATGTTTTGTTTCTTTCTAAAATGGCCAATATTGACCAGATATCATTGTAGACAAGGCTGGTTACTACAGTAAAATCCCTGCATTTCTAATTTGACTATCACAGAGGCATTTAATGCTCTGTATTTTGCATTATAACTTAATACCCTGCATTTCCCATCAAACGAATTTGAATAAATCATGAACTATTCAGGTATGATCTATCTTTTGTATACAGGCATGACCTAGTTTTACTATTTAGCATTGAATTTTTCAAACAGAAATACTTAGGCCATACCAAGATGAACATTTAAATCTTTATAAGAACCATCAAGGATAAATGAGCTCAAGAATTCCTGCTCACAAACAGATTGCGGATAATTTTCTCGAGGAATTATATGAAAATACAAAATTAAGAATTAATACAACTGTCTTAATTCGCACCTTTTCTCATTGTCTCCAGCAATTAGTGTATTCAGCACATGTTTGAAAGTCTTCTAACATTCAATAACTGCACATCTCATATACTCATCAGCACATATGCGTTTCCAGAGATCTGCATCTCTCGCCTTAAATTGAGCTGCCATATCTAATGCTATTGGAATTTGCACATTTCAAATAAATCTGCTTATTTGAGGAAGCGATCTGTTACATTCAAGCAATGCCGTAAATAATATTTTTTATAAAATTCACTGATACTGCTAGAAGCAAGAACCTTGCTGGCAAGTAGAAATGGGGGCCACTGGATTAGATTTAGGCTTGTATCCAACAAATATGGAACTAGTAAAAGGTCCATTTCTCTGTATGCATTCAGGTATAATGATGTCAGTTGCATGGAAAACATTAGTCAAAAATTATTTTTAAAGTTATTTTTATTATTTTTTAACTGTGTTCTCTAATCCAATGTTCAAAATTCATTGCCTGTTGCTTATTATGTCCTATTAGCGGAAGCTACAAATAACTTCATTCCACAGTTGTGAGAATTTGGCAGCTTCTTTCCACCTACTTGGGCTAACCTGAAAGGCAATGGGTGTGTATGTAAGATGAGAATTACTTCTAAAGCCCATCTAGAGTTCATATTTTGAAACACAGAATATATGAGAGTTTGATTAACCTCTTGAATCGCCAAGCAAAAGAAAATTTTCTCTGTAGACGTTTTTTAGATGGCACTAAATAAGCATTGAAGGCACTGCGCAAAGAATTAAATCTTGATCTCAACATTCCCAATGTCTGTATCTGCAGTTCGAAGATTGCCAGAAATTGTACTTTAAGAGATTTGCTATTCACAATACATTAACTTTGAGCGATATGTTGTGTTAATTTGATATTCTTTTTCCACTTCTTAAAAATCATTGTCAATATGCCTGGGGATAAACATGATCCAAGGTACATCCTTATAATCCATAACTTCCCATAACTCTCGAAGCCTTCGCAAGGCTCCAGAAACACCTCCAGTCAAGGTGGAGAAAATTGCATACCATATATGGATGTCCATAAAATATATCTATAAAGGAAACATAAATTATTATTAATACATTCTGGCTGTCCAAAACATGATTTGAATACTAACAAAATGCATTCCCACTTTTCAAAAGATTTCACAGACAGGATCTTAAGCTGAAATCGTCTATGGAACACTGCATCCTATACATAACCCCTCTTGACCAGATTTTTTGTATTCAAAAGGAACTAATTATACAGTAGGCTAGCATAATCAACACATTATAATCATTTGTGGGTGGGTAGATAAAATCTCAACCATAAGGGCTGAATACTACATACCAATATTACAGGTGCCCAGAGAGATATAACCGCCCCCATATTTCCTGGTACTGCAAAGATGCATGATCCAGTACAAGATGTGAATTGATTGGTGAATACTAAAGATACTATTAGAAACATCAGAAGTTTTCAATTCTATTACCATTTGGAAATAACCTTTGCCATGTGTAGCGAATATCTGTTACATGCATTATGTCCTTTGTTGGCTGCACAAGAGGTTTTATCTGCATGAACACGGTGTTCTGGAAAATATTAATCCTGTAATCCATTGACATATTAGCACGTAACTCTTCCAAGAGCTTGTATCTCTAAAATACTTCAATGCTTACTTGTATATAGTAGCTGAAAGTCAATTTGCTGATCAATAGCAGTATCCAGAATAAGCTATACCTGCAAGTGCAACAAATTCATATAAGAACCCCCCAAAAATGAAATTTATAGTTTTCCTCTTGAAATTTCCAATGTTAGCTCTTTTCAGAAGTAAATATTTTAAAAAATAGATTAACACTTTCAATCCTTACTCGGTTAACAACAGGGACACATGGAAACTCACTTGAAAAGTGTTAATTGACTCTCATGCATTCCTCTTCCAACATAAATTCTTGGCTGGAGGTAACATACTCAATAGGTTAGAATCTTAAGGCAAAACATCTTTGAAACAGAAGCCTAGGTTCATCACACTAAACATTATTTTTTAAAATACCGTACAGGCAGTTATGAAAGAAAATTGCCTTCTCAATAACAATGAAGTATTGGCAATAACTATGAAAATAACATTGTATGCATCTTGAAAATATAAACTTATGGGGAAACTGTTTTGAAGAGAAAATGTTCTAGTTTTGCTAGGGTTTTGTACTTCATCTGCAGTATTCCTACCGCCACACTGCAACACTGCTGCCACACAGCTGATATTAAGTTTTATTGCACCGAGTCAGTCATTAATCCGCTCCTTGGGTGATGTTTTTTAAATCTTGCTATATCAATGGCCGCCTCTGAGGCACATGCATCAGTTGATGCAAATCGCACAGACGGGGCTTTGGATAGTCATGGCACTGAAGTGAACAAGGAAATTTGTCCTGAAATTTCACGAGGTACTGGTTCTAACCCAAAAAATCCATAACTTGATGTTATTCTTGAATTGCATGAATTTGATACAGCTTGCCATTGGTTTGAATCTTTCAGTTTGGTTGGCTATTTTGTTGGTCAAGTCCCCTCAAAAAGCATGAACAAACAGTGGGTTCATAACCACTAGCAACTCCATGGCATTAATCTTGAGGCTGTGCAAAACATGTTGATAAAAAATCTACACATTTTTTTCCAAAAGCTATACTAACGCTGACCACTGTAATGCCATTGTTGATCATGGCCCATAGTTTATTTGCAATATTCTTGTTTTTTCCCAAGGGACCAAGGACATTCAAGTTTCCAAGTCTCTCTCCCCCCTTTGGGGATTTGTTGACAAGCTCATCAAACCCTTAGAGCACTTTATCTACCATGAGCATTCCAAATTCTAGATGGCTCATTCTCAAAAGCGAGAATGTGTAGAAATTGATTTTGCCAAGGAACTGAAGGAAACCATAGACATTCAAATCAGGGGTTTGCATTTCCCTAAGTTTGTGCTTTATATTATCTTCCCAAACTCTTGCTTTCACTCCTAATCCTTGGACCACATGATTCACGAATGCCCCTTGATGGAGAACTCTCAACTGGTGCTGCAGGATAAAAGTGCTTCGAAAAACAAAAGAACTGCCTCCAACGTTGACAGTTGGACCAATATTACAAATAAAAGAAACTCTTTGGCCCCTCATGACGCAACCAAACCACCAATTGATGTGTATAGACCGATAGGTGGTCCTAGAGCCAGAAGTTCGGTTGCTAATGGTAAACAATCTATGCCATCTGCTGCTCAAGTGTCGTCGTCCATCTTGCGCACTCCGTTGGCAGCGGCCACAATTATTCCCACCCCAACGACTGTGTTTGCCTTGCAGTTTTCACAACCCCACTCTAGGGAAATATCCAGAGATCCAGAGGATAACTCGATGACATTTGAATGCAAAGCAATGCTGCGCCAGGCACACAATCCCTCGGCTTCAAGGGATGAGGAATATGTCTAGAAAAAATGACAGCCATTTCAAATAAGTTATTTCATGGGAGGCAACCAACAAAAGCTTGCCTTCACTAACAAGATTACTTCCCACAAGGATTTAGAAGAGGGAACCAACATACACCTTAATGTTTCCCCATTATAGTTTATTCTTGGAATGTACGAGGCCTAACTGAACAAACCCGTAGATACAAAATCAAAGATAGTTGTCAATATTTTCGCAATATGAAAGTGGTGTGTCAATAGGAGGTGAAATCGAAGGATTTCTTCTTCAGTTCACCACCAATGCTATTTGGCCAAGCACCCTCTGCCATGTGTCCAATCATGAGCTTGGTTGTGGAGAAGCGATCACTTTGTTAGTGCTAGAGCTTTCACAACATGTCGTTTCGTGGGAGTTAGACCCCACCCATTGGGTTGTGTGGACCCCTTTCGATTTTGTTAGTCGATTGCTAGGGTTGTCCAACCTATACACCTCCAACAATGTTGGCGAAAGAGATACCTTGTGAAGATGTGGATTCACATCTAGATGTCAATTGGATTTTATGTGGAGGTTTTAACATGGTGGGGTCCACCAAAGACAAAGAAGGATATCTACACATGCATTGGTGTGCTAGCAAGCACGAGGCATGAAACTACATGTAGAACAAGCTTGGCCTTTTCAACCCCAACCACCATTGGTGAAGAGACTCTATTTCGACTTGGTTCACATTGTTTGATTTCTGCGAAGGTCAAGACAAAGTTGTCAAAAGCCGAGACCTTGCCCTTCTTGCAGAGCAAGATATTTTCTCCTTTTTTAGCTCTACCAATCGTCCTATTAGTGTCATTGATGATGTTCTCCTTTCGGACCATCTTCCCATCCATATTTGTATTCAATGGACCACTCCACAAGCTAAGATAACCAAAACCCAGTTCTACCTCAACATTTGCACATCTTAAGCATGAGAGAACTCTTGGTAACATTAGGTTGGATTTTGAATCCGGTTCCCAGGCCCAAAGGCAATACAGGATGTATTGCCTTTGGTGGGTTGATGTTATTACTTGGACAACCACCTTCCTTAGAATCTATGGCAAACAAGCAACTATCTTCACACAAGATGCTCACGAAGCCTCATACCAGGAATTCGATAGAATTTCACAAGATCTTGTTATTGCCCCCTTCAATGTAAACCAACAAACTCATGCTTCTAATTAAGACATAAGATCAAAGGCAAGGAAGCTTACAAAGCTAGGTGAGCACAACTCAGAGCCAAAATGCATTGGTTGAGAGTGGGCAATAGGGTAACTAAAGAAGTCTTTGCCCTTCTTCGCTCTAGACAAGTTGTTGATAGAATCAAAAACGTTAAGGATGCCAACACTTAGTTTACCAAGCTTCCTGAAATCCTTTAGGATTTTGTACATCATTAACATGGAGTATTTGTTGCTTAAAATGTTGCTCTCCTACAATGCCTTCAATATGCTCCCTACAAGTTTTCTTAAGCTCAAAGAGTTACTTGTAATAGACCTCTTAACTCAAACGATCTAATAGAGGTTGTGATGTAGATGGCCATTGATAAAGCCCCTGTGAATTCTACCAAACCCTTTGGAATATGATTGGGCCAGACCTTCACAAAGTCTACTAAAAAGTTGTTCAATCTAACTCTTTGGGAGACTTGATCAATCAAGGTGATATTAGTTCATTCCCAAGGCTAGAGATCCTTAACTCATCATTAACTGGAGAACTATTGCTCTCTTTAGTGTGTCTCATAAACTCGTAAAAGATCTCGCTTTTAGATTGAGGCATCTTCTCCCTCTCATTACATTAGAATTGAGTAAACAGATTTCATTCAACATAGGTTTATTCTGAATGATGTTATTGTTGTTTGGGAGCATATGGAATGGGCCAGAGTATCCAACCAAAAAGTGTTGTTTGTCAAGATTGATTTCGAAAAAGATTATGCAAGCATTGAGTGGTTGTTTATTATTACCATGCTTCTGGCCTTGGGTTTTCAAACCCCTTTTGTGTATATTGTCAATATGCTATTTTAGAATGTTAGAGCTTGTATTACTATCAATGGGGTGTAATCTCTTAGGTTTCATCTTCGCAAATATATTAAGCAAGGTTGTCCTTTGGCACTCTCTTTACATGTTGTTGACTAGATTTTCTGCACAACTAAAAATAGGCATTCATGAGATAAATCTCCCTTATTTTCCGGTGAGGCTCCCGTGTAAAATTTTTGTCAATTATGGATCCTAATAACTATCTGTGGGTTTAACTTTAATTGTAAAGATCATGAACCATAGCTAAGAAAATTTGCAGCAAGTAAGCAGTTGTTAATGAAGTACTTTCAACCAGGGGAAATAATGGAATGTGGGAAAGTAGAAAGGAAGATGTGTAATTCAACCAATAGTTTACAGAGTTGGTCTAATACACATGGATTAAATAAACAAGTAGATCTCACAATATTCAGAAGTAAAGGAAAAGAAAAGCTTCTAATCTAAATCTCAGATAACGCAAAGTTTATCTAAAGATCCACACAGAAGGAAGAAGCAAATGCACTGTGGACACAAATTTCTCAGGAAATCTTCCTTTATTCAATTTCTCAGCTTTCACAAAAATGACATCAAGGGCTGCAACACAAAGTCTGGAACTCAATAATGTTGATTAACAAATCATCCTCCTTTAACTCGTAGGTTCTTCCTCTATTTATAGTGTATAGAAGGCAATTACAAATAGGAAATAATAACTGAGCTCACATATGCAGAAGCTACAAAGAAAACAACTGACAATCTTTCCCCTGGAATTCCTCTCTACATGACATGCATCTGAAGACTAAATCAAAGCTTTACATGTCTGCCATCTATTCTTAATTAAATGACCTTTTCAAATAACTAAAAGTAATGGCTTTTAACAAATTACTTTAGTTTTACAATTTTGTCCGAGAAAATAAGAAAAAGAGAGGAAAGAGAAGAAGAAAGAAAATTGTCAACCACTACACTTCACGCTTTCTCTTTGTTCTAATACTGAATATACTTGTCAAACATGTGACTTAGTGTCTTCCCATCTGCCTTAGCAACAACTTCTTTTTCTATTTTAAACCGCAGCAATGCTCTAGACAAAGTAGCAATGTTGGCCTTCACCTTCTCCAAACTAGGCCCATATCCTTCAATATCTGCATGAAGTCTCGCGAGTTTTCCGATTGAATCTAATGTGAAAGGTATGACGGCTTCATCAATATTCTTCTGCACAACTAGAAGAACTCCTCACGGGAAACAGGCAACTCGTTTGGAATGTTCTTTGGCACTTCTTCCATCTCGTCTTCCAGCAACTACATTCTTTTCAGCATAAGCTTGAGAGTCTCCATGCGAAAAGAAATTGCTGTCTCCAATTGCTTCCCCTTTTCTATCAATCCATCAGGTACAATATGCTCTGCAATTAGCACATCTTAGCACAAAAATGACATCAAGGCCTGCAGCACAAAGTCTGGAACTCAATAATGTTGATTAACAAATCATCCTCCTTTGACTCGTAGGCTCTTCCTCTATTTATAGTGTATAGAAGGCAATTACAAATAGGAAACAATAACTGAGCTCACATATGTAGAAGCTACAAAGAAAACAATTGGCAATCTTTCCCCTAGAATTCCTCTCTACATGACATGCATCTGAAGACTAAATCAAAGCTTTGCATGTCTGCCATCTATTCTTAATTAAATGACCTTTTCAGATAACTAAAAGTAATGGCTTTTAACAAATTACTTTAGTTTTACTATTTTGTCTGAGAAAATAAGAAAAAGAGAGGAAAGAGAAGAAGAAAGAAAATTGTCAGCCACTACACTTCACGCTTTCTCTTTGTTCTAATACTGAATATACTTGTCAAACATGTGACTCAGTGTCTTCCCATCTGCCTTAGCAATAGCTTCTTTTTCTGTTTTAAACCGCAACAATCCTCTAGACAAAGTAGCAATGTTGGCCTTCACCCTTCTCCAAACTAGGCCCATATCCTTCAATATCTACATGAAGTCTCGCGAGTTTTCCGATTGAATCTAATGTGAAAGGTATGACGGCTTCATCAATATTCTTCTGCACAACTAGAAGAACTCCTCACGGGAAACAGGCAACTCGTTTGGAATGTTCTTTGGCACTTCTTCCATCTCGTCTTCCAGCAACTGCATTCTTTTCAGCATAAGCTTGAGAATCTCCATGTGAAAATAAATTGCTATCTTCAACTGCTTCCCCTTTTCTATCAATCCATCAGGTACAATATGCTCTGCAATTAGCACATCTTCTAGCAATGAATTTATCTTAGCTAAGGTATCCAGGTGACTCTCAGCAACTATGTTCTCATCTTCTATACCTTTCATTAGTTCCTTCAGCTAAGATAATGCCCTGTGCATATCCTCCAGGCTAGCTGGTATTTCCTCGAACTGCTCTGAAGCTTGGTGAATGATTTTCTCTTTCCATTGAGCAATAGCTTTGATCTGGTTTCCTGCATCGTTAATCTCTTCAACCAAATGGCCACATACCTGCTCCTGCATTAATATGGGCTGAGAAGAAGGTTTGGAAACCTTGGTGATGGTTTCACATAACCAGGAGATCTGCATCCGAAGTTTGTCTTTTTCTGCCTTCTCCTTGTCAAGCTTGAAGAATAAAGCGTCTATCAATGTCCGTGTATCTTGCTTTAATCCTTTTGTGGTGATTTGACCCAACGACACTTTGGTTATCGATATGTCTACTACCGTTAGCTCTTCCTTTTGCTTCCCTTCAGCTGGAACTGATAATTCAACAAACTTCTGACCTGATTTTTCAATAACCAACCTTGAAGTTATTTTAATAGCTTTAGACCTTTTGCCTCTACCTCCCTAGCTCATAAGCAGCTGCAAGTATTCCTCTTCCAAGTTGATTTCTTCTCTAGCCTCTGGAACTGTCTGCATGGCCAACCAAGATGAGAAATTATTCTTCGGGGAATGAGAAACCTCAGTGTGTACTACCATTTCCTACCCAGGCTTTGTTGCATCTGAATTTACCTCCATATTATGGCTTTCTTCTCCCATGTCATCCAAGGATAATGCCCGTTCAAATTCTTTCATTTGTGCCTTTAATTCCTCCATAAGAGGAGGAGGCGGAGAAATGGGTAGCGGAAGAGGAGAAGTATATACGAATGATGCCGGTCTCAATGCTTGACTAGTCATGACTTCTGGTCTTGCTAGAACCGCTGAAGTACTGTGGGTTGACGTAGGAGAAGCTTCGTCTAAGAGTATCACTAGTGAAGTGAATGCAGACTTATCTTTTTTTGATGTCCGAGCCTTCTTTTACACCTTTAGCTTTTCTGGCCTTCGGCTGCTTTCACCTCCATGCTTCCTTTTGCTGCTGATATTACTTGTACCAAAATTCCCTGTGATCTGGTTCATCAGGGCCTCATCCAAACAATAACCTTTTGTCAACAACCAATTGGAAGTATTAACTAAAACTTCTGAATATCTCTCCTCAATTGTGGGACTACCACCCACATTCTCTTGAAGTGCAACCTTGTCTCCCCCCATTTGACGATATGAATCAAGCATTACATGCCCATCATCTGGAAGGTTTGCAGGTATCCTCGCCAAATCATAGTCAAAAATCTGTTGAGCTGATAATCTACTGAAATCTCTTTTTGTGACTTCGTATTCATTCTTGCATTTCATCCAAAAATCCTCCAGCGAAGGAATATGTGCACATTCTAGGGAAATTGTTTTCTTTGTTATTTCATTAGGATTGAAATTAATTCGAGCTGGGAAGAACTCATGATCATAACCAAGAAACATATCTGTTTCAACTCCTCTAGCTTTGTGGATGTTATGAAAACTATAATTACCCACTACGACTGAGAAAATAACCGTAGATTTATGACGCCTTATTTGCAAGTCGTGCAACTCTACGAGCTTCCTGCATAACTCCATGATAATCCACTTATCATTTGGATATCTCGGCATCTTTACCGGTTCTCCTGAGAAACCAGTAATCCTAAGATATGTGAAGTCGGCGAACTGGATGAAGCTATAGCCATGCTGGGAGACAGTTTCCCAAGCTTCCTTGCTTACTCTGTTGCTCTTCAGATCACCGTTCATCTTACAAATGAATCCATAGAAGAAACCATCATTCACTGCCTTATAATCCTTATAACATTCAGGGATCGCCAGCTGTGGGAAACACTCATAAATAGGATCTTTTGAAAGTATGCCCCATCTATCTAGCTTGGAAAATATCTCTTGTGAGGCTGCGGCATATACCAGGTACAAAGTCATTTTGAAATTGAAAGTCCACCTCACATTTCTAAGTTGCTCACTAATGTTGTTATTGATGATCTCCGACCAATTGATTATCGAATCAGATTTGTTGATTTCAATTGTTCTGATAAAGGCATACATCCATGAGCGGAAATTATGGGCATTGGCTTCCCCAATTATCCTGCAAAGTAACTGGGTAATATCATCAACTTCCTGCACCAGAAATGACCGTAGAAGGCTCCTTGGGAATTTTGACGGTGATCTTGGCTTCTTCATATATCTACTATTCATTATACCCACGCAGTCTGCTTTATTCTTTTCCCATCTGTCATAAGCTACCTGCATGCCAATAGTGATCACCATAGGCCGTGCCAGAATCTTAAGGAAAAAATCAATGAATTTCGGATCCAATCTGATCACCGTCTTTCCTGCCACATCCCAAATTGTCCTAGAAAGAGGATGATAAAAATTCGCACATTCCAGAACGAATTTAGGCAACTGGGCTGTAGCCGAAAATGTTGCATCGTGAATAATTCCACTGCTCTTCATTGCCCGCATAAGAGATGATCTACCAATGGCTTTGGATCTGTCAATCAAATTAGAGATAGGTTTAAGCCCTATATTTGTATCAATGATCTTGGCAAGCCTGGAAACTATGCATGATTCTACTGAATCCTCTCTTTCATCATGTTGCATCATGCCTGAAACAATCTTTGCCTGAGATCTTTTTCTTTTATTTTTGACAGAAGACCTTGCAATTGGATCAATTCGTGCAAAACCTGCAATTCCTCTTGATTCAGAAGATATGTTCAATGTATCTTACATTGAATTTGTCTTCTTTTCACCAATATGAGCACCTATGAAGTATACCTACAAATGATTCAGACAAACTTGGAATCCATGGTATGAATGCATAATTTCTTCACCAAAATCTGATTATAAAGCCTACTGCCCTAAATTTTTAGACCTTGCTTGCATGCCAAGCAAGCTAAAAATATTATTTTATTCACTTGTGCACTCACATCAACATGCAGTTACCCAAAAAGTAAAAAGAAAGCACTTCTAACCTTGGGCGCCAAAACTAGTTGCTTCCCAACAATTAAAAATATTTATTTGTTGCTCACAACTCCAACCTTGGGTGCCAAAATCTTCCAAGGCAGCTTGCTCCACCTAAAAAAATTAATTTCTCTCTCCTTATGACATCCATTGTTTATATAAGCAACTGCATGCTAATTTTACCCATTACCTTTTCTTATTTTTAGCAATTCCTAATAATAGGATGTGTTTTTTCTCCTTATTTGGGCACCCAAGTTTGCCTGATTTAGCTTGCTTTTCTATGCAATTATTTTCTTTATTTTTAGCATGCTTCCTTGTCTTTTTTTTAGCCTTCTTGCTTGCTTTGACTTTCCTCCTATTTTTGGCGCCAACCTTAACTCGAAATAAATAAATAAAATCAGCTTTTAGGCAATTGATAATGCAAGGATGGGTCACACTTTTTTGGCTATATGCCAAGGGAAAAGTACAAGGAGCAAGCAGGTAAGATTTTACCCTGCTTGCTAGGGTCCACTTTTCCGCTTTTCACTTAAGTTATTATGTTAAATATTAGCCTGCTAGGCAGCTTCCAAAAAATGCGACTTGCATGGGTGAATTTGACTTGCTTTAAGGGAAAAACATGGGGGGCAGGCAGGTAAAATTTTAACCTGCCTGTTGGGGTACACTTTTCCGCTTTTCACTTAAGTCATTATGCCAAATACTTACCTGCCTGCTAGGGTCCACTTTTCCACTTTTCACTAAAGTTGTCATTGTGCCAAATATTCCAAATTGCCAGGCAAGCCAAAAAGTGCAACTTGATTTGGAATCAAATAAGACCTTTGTGGGAAAATCATGAGGGGTAGGTAGGTAAAATTTTAACCTGCCTGCTAGGGTGCACTTTTCCACTTTCCACTTAAGTCGTTGTGGCGAAGTATTCCAAACAGCCAGGCAACTTCAAAAAGTGCGACTCGCATTAATAAACCATCATTCCCAAAAAGTGCGACTTGCTTCCATATTGTTGCTTCAAAAATTGGCACTTCATAACTAACTTCAAATTTGTCTGAAGCCATGGATGACTTCTGGAAACTCTGTGCAATTGAAATGGCTAGACAAAACGAACGGAAAGATTACCAGACAGATTTACGGAGAAAAACCGAAAACAAACACAAAAGGGATAAATAAAAATGAAAAACACTGCCAGAAGTTGCAAACAATTGCTTTGAAAATAACTTGCGAATAGCTGGTTAGTAAAAACTCTTCCTTGGTGAATACTCTATTGAGAGGCGGAAATACTAGCGTGAAAATCCTCAATAGGGTTTAATTGCAGCACAATTTATTTTAAACAGAACTTTATTTATTTAATAAATAAATAAATAAAATTCTCTCAGACAAAATTTAGCGAAGAGATAAAATGAGTTTTAGCACGTGGGTATTTGTCGAAATTGGCTTATATGATTATCTGGGAATACCTTAAAGAAATGGAGACAATTGTAGGCAATAAAAACACAAAACGACCCGTTACTTTGAAAAGAACGAAAATTGTAAAAAAGGGGTAGTCCCAAAATTCAGGGTGAAATCTCGGGGACACTAGTTACCATCAATGGGGTGTAATCTCTTAGGTTTCGTCTTCGCAAATCTATTAAGCAAGGTTGTCCTTTGGCACTCTCTTTACACGTTCTTGCTACAAAAGGGTTCAATTATTTTCTACCGATGAATCCTTTAAAAATTTGGTGAAAGGCATCTCTCTCCCACTATGACCAACAATTCATTAATGGTCATTTTGTTGATGACTCTCTTCTCACTCTTTTGGAAGAGGAATGTTCAGTCAAACATTGCCATGGAATGCCTTGACATTTTTCACCTTACTTGTAGTTCTTCCATTTAATGGAGAAAGACTCAATAGTACACATAGTCCCTCCCCCACTCCCCCTTGGTTTGAGGGATATTAATGGCAATGGATTCAATCAGGTGTGCGATTCAAATTTCTTTGCATACCTTTTACTTTTCAGGGTTCTCCTTCTACACTTTGGTCATATGTGGCTTAGAGGGTCAAGAAGAAGATTGCCTATCAGATCACCAAATCTATCTCCTTGGCAAGTAAATTTCAAGTTTCTTTTTAAGTGTTGGCTGCACACACATTTACTATTCTTCTTGTTGGGCTCCTTTCAAAGTTTCTTATGCCAATGGCTTGGGTTACAAACAAGATAGTCCTCCTCCACCTATGCCAACTGCCATGTTTGTTGAATCGCTGCTACTGCCTGGTGCTATCTTGATGTTTGTGTGGTTTTTTGTCCTTGCTTTTATAACTTTTTTGATTGAAAGATCTTTATAAATTATATGTAACTAATATAATTATTTTGATGATGTAACTTTCTCAAGGCTTGTATAGCTCGATTTGACATTCATTTTGCGCTGTGATTCCATTCCACCCATTTTTTTGTATAATTAGTGGTGGATTTTAATGCATTATTAATATAAGTTTTTTCAATCAAAAAATGTAAGCTTGTGAAAATTGAACATGGCACTTGACCGAGAGAGGAGGATCCATGTAATTTCCCAAGCAGATCTTGTTGTAGCGAATACTATGTGTTTATTGAGAAAGCAATTTTCTTCCATATCTATTTGTATGCATCTTGAAAATATAAATTTTAGAAGATTGAGCATGGCACTGGTGACCACCAGAGGAGGAAACGCGTAATGTGCCAATCAGATATTTCAATCCATCTTCACAGCAATGGAAACACAAAAAATGCCGCAGATATTATGTTAGGGAGCAAATATACAACAGCTGATATATATAATGATGGCATCTTTCCTCTGTATCCAATCCACATCTGAATGGTCTTCAAAATCCCAGAAGCCTTTTCCCATGTATGCGAATAGCATAGCAGAAGGATAATAACCCATGCAACTGCAACAACTAGCTTCAGAAATAGTCTAACCATAACACCGATTCTTGTGATTTTATAAGCCTGAAAGTTCATAAAAACATCCAAAATGCCCGCAAATTTTAACAAATATTAGTCTGTGGAAAAATCATACTTGTGTACCATTCAAACAATCACTTCTAAGTAAAAAATAAATAGTTAGCAACTTTAAATGCTAAACTAATAACCACACAATTTTTAAGTACAAGGATCAAAATCTTGACGATATAAATAAACATACAAAATACGCTGTGCCAGTAAAACATCAATTTCAGGACATGTTAGAAATTATAAAAAAGTGTCAACACTATTTTTGTAAACTAGCCAAGTCAATATCAAAGATTTCTCAAGTCACCTACACCGAAGATTAGCAGGTACAAAATGTGACTTGTAAGACAATTCCAACAATCATAGAATTTGAGAAAATCAGGAATAAAATTTCATTAGTGTTTATTGATGTAATTACCCTGAATAAGCCTTAGGATTGCTGCTGTAATGAATATACTCGAGACTTGTTCAAAAGGGTCAAGTTGATAAATATCCATTGGCGAACCAGATCCATTCCAAGCAACAATGATCATGGCCTATACAACATGAAAAAAAAATTCATTTAAGGAAAGAAATTATGTTAATGATGAACCCTGGCAAAAAGATATAAATAAAAATAAAAAAATAAAAAAGAAGTTTTCCTGAAAAATACCTGCAATGCTAGAATGAAGAATGTCCACATTCTATCAAAGCTTCAGAAAATGTGCCAGAATGTACACTTCTCAAAAAAGTACATCTTTCCAGATCCTTTTGTTTTGTTTTTCTGACATTTCCAAGTAGTGAATACTCATGTATGTTAGAAATAATAGGCATCAAACTATAGGAGAATAGCAATTCTCATCTTAGCAGACTCAAAAACCAGTAATTTATACATACATTTGTCAAAGATCCTGTATTTGTTGAAGTTCTGAAAAAATCAGTGTCATCACACATAGGCCAACCAAGGCGAAAACAATCAACCGACCTGTCAAAAACATCAGATAAATGTACAAAAATGACTAAAGCATTAAATTTAGTTGAGGTTAATTTAAAATATGTCAAAGTTGATGATTTTTCACAAACCAGAAATATTCGTTCAAGTCATCGTAGTTGCACCAAGCTGAATGGCATGCTGTTCCCTTCCCTTTTTTCTTGGATTCCTAAAATACCAAAATAATTAGCATTATACCCAATCCACTTACTATCCCACCCTCCATAATGTGTAAATTCCTAGAAAATCTGACATAAGCTACACAATGAAGCACCTTTTCAGCTATATGATATAGAGGTGTTATGACTTTTTCCAGGAATGATTCTTCATCCCCACCATATGCTGGTTTGATACTCTCTCCTGTGATAATACTGATGTTTCCCACAAACATACCATGTAGTTCATAGGCCATCTACAGGGAAACAAGAACAGATGTAAAGCTTCAAGAAATTGAAAGCACATAAGATCAGTGTCAAGGTCTTAAACATCAAAATATAATTTAATGGAACATGTGGGTGGCATACTCATGTTATGAAAAATGTAGCAAAGGCATTCTGGCATAAAGCGAATGTTTGCAGCCTCACCCCATATCAGCAGGTACAGTGCCATGTAAAGTATTTTACACTGGTGCACCTCCTGTTCTATTTTTGGTAATCTGATAAGGTACAGGCCAGTCGCCAAGGGCAAGCAAAATTTAAACCCCATCAATATCCAATATTTGGTAATACCACAGAAGCACAATTTTAGAGGCATATAAATGTATACAAACACTTCTGCTTCATTAAGGAAACCTCAAAAGCAAACAAATTGCAACTCCATAAATATTTGAGATTGAAGATTATCATACACCATGGCACAGCCTAGAAGACATATAAACATGCATAAGCGACCTCTCTTTTATAAAAAATACTTCCACAATTTAACAATTATTCCATAACTCACATTAAACTGTGCTTCCGTGCAAGAAATTTGCACCACTTCTTGTAGTTCTTGAACAGCTTACTCATTACTGCATCTATTGCACGTTCATCAAGCTGCAAATGTAAAATTTGAACATCAGGCAAAAGAATGAACTTGTCATTCACATTCATACAAAATTCATGGCTACATATGTTCGTCAAGATAAAAGACGACCGGCCACATTGAGAGGCATTGGCTTTGGCTCTAATGTTATATGTGCATTGGCCAGTAGAAGAACTAAATGCTCCCTTTGGTTTGCAACATTGTCAGTCTGAAGACAAGAAATATTCATAGAATGCAGATATTTGTCAGCAATCCAAAATCAGTAATATTTGGACTGAGAATAGAAATTTATTATTATGACATCATTTAGACTAAACACAACAAAAAGATTTGACCTGAAAGCCAAACATAGCCTGCAACCAATCAAAAAGGTCTACTTCTCTTGTCTTCTGCCGCTGCTTCCAAAATGAAGGAGGCCAATTCAATCCATGAGTGTTGCGAAGGGCAGCTACAGCAGCTTTAATCTGGGTAAACAAGGACTGTCATTCTCAGAAACAACGCTTGTAAAGATAAACACAGGCACACACAAATATGCACATAGGTACATTAACCTCTGCATTATGAATGAACCAAAATATCCAAGTATCATGTAAGTTACTTCACATAGAAAGTACAAGCATACATCCTTCAACAGTCCAAGAAATGTAAGGCATAATAACTCATTCAGATAAAATGAGAAATCCCACTTAAGTACATGCCTACAAAATTCCTTAGTAACCAGTTTGATTTTAGCAGTCCATCTAATTTAGTTCAGAATTTTCTTACCTCCCCTGTTGCATAATTGCCTGTGAAGCACTTGCAGCATCAAGGGGAAGGATATTATAAGGTGCATAGATTTCCTTTTTCTTTTGAACATCTTTGGCTGCTGCCATAATCTGCATATGTTTCAAACATTAAAACGATTTTAAAATAATGTCCTGACATTGAATTAAATCTCGTTGTTGGTTGAACGAAATTAGCATCACTACCAATTCAATCATACATAGGAAATATTAAGAAAGTTCCACCAATGCGCAATATTATTCCTAGAAGCACTGCAAGAATCAAATAACCTCCAACATGCCCATTCCAAAATCATTTCTATAATCGTTCTCTTGAAAAGTTTACCTCAGGGGCAACTTCTTCTTTTTCAGTTTTATTGACAGCACACAACACTTCAAAAGAACTCCTGCTGTCTGATATGCTTTTGCAAGCTGAGCCCTGTCAGATTAAAAAGGTAAATTTTGTTACACAATGGCAAGCGACTCCTTAATTGGGCACTCAATGTACAAGATATACATTTGAAAATAAGAGTACTTGTCGGACTGTTCAGCCCTAGCCCTGACATAGTTTTCAGAATATTGGATATAAAAGCTCTCAATTTCTTTTGCATCCTTCAAGAAAACTCTTGCAGCTAGTGTTTTCTCCTTCTCCTGCCAATTATGACCCAAGAATCATGAAACAGAATACATTTCTGAAAAGAATAAAAAAATATCCAATATTGCCGAAGAAACATATTCAATAGTCTGATATGTTTCAGATTCTAATTCCGAGAAGGACTTAGAGATGAACTATCCATTCTTGACTGCATAGAAAGAAAACAATGCACAGATCATGTTGCATTCCTATGGTTGAAATAAAAGGGGAAAAAATTGGCCCATTAATATATAGGATACGCTAATTAAAAAGGTCCTTAAAACAAGTACACTTGCTCTTAAATGTAGTATCAATGGAGATATCAGGTTTGATAGCTCAAAGCCAAAGCATCTCAACTCAATGCAAACTGGATTGTTTGCTATATTTTTTTGATTGAACCTGTATTTTTGCACGGGTGAGGTGCACAGAATTCTGATGTACTCACCAACACCTTCAAAGAGTATGCTCACTTTATAACTTAAGATTCAAACAAGTTCTTTCTTTACTCTGCTCTAGGGGAATCCACTTGGCTTGAAAAGCTTAAAGCTTGCTTAATTTGATAGCATGTAACTACTTAATCAATCACCAAACTCGTTCAATCCAAAGCACTGTCCTTTAGAACTCACTTTACATCAACTTGTTTTGTTCTAGCCTTGAAAGCAATTGTGAACTTTTACACCTTTCCTTTGCTTCATGTATCAGTTCCCCCTGTTCACTTACTTAAATACACTGTTAGAACCTTTCAACTAGTGAATTCAAACAGTCCAAGACTTTATTCTTTCTCCACCTTGCTAACTAGTGATTTCTAGCACCTTTCTCCTTTAGACTTACTTAGTATTTCCTTGCCTCTCTTTGCTAGCTCCAAATCTCTCTAGCTATTTGACCCTGTCATACACTTGTTCCACTGTTAGAAGCAACAAATACTTGCATTCAATTCATCAAGAAACGAGTTCTTTCTTGTTAGGCAAAACTGTACCTTAAGACTCTTAGATCAAGGTTCTTGCTTCATCCATGCCAATCAACTTCTAAGACTACCACCTAAAGTTTATCCCCTTAATTAATGGTCTCCCATCCCCTCTAATATGTTTGCAAATTTTCAGAGCTTAATTCTTCTTATAAACCCTTGTAGCTCTCTTCTTGCTTTTGAGCTCCTAACCCTCAATTAGGTCTTTTCTAGTAGACTGTCAGCAATATCTTTCTTTGTGGGAGGTTTCCATGCAATACAATAATGTCATTTGCATATGTACCAAGTTTTACCTTTTATCTCAAGGTCTATCAACCACTACCTTTGTAAAATTTCCCTCAAGAGTATGTCTTAACTGTGCCTCACTGTCTCAGTCAAGAACTGTCAAGAATATATGAAAAACTATCCAATGAAATTCAAAATTTCCTATTGAATCACTCTCTACTCCTCTTCATTGTCATTTGTACGAATTTTCAGGAAAAAATAATGAAGTTTGATGGTTAAATTATCATGCCCTAGTTAGTCTCAGCTGTAGGTGCCAGAGAAGCCCGAGAGGGTTCTTTTTCACTATAACTTTTTCTAGGCTTAAGGTTATGGCTGAAAATCGTGTAGAAAGTAATGCAGAAACTAGGTAAACAATATTTCCCTACCAGTGGCTCATAAAAAAGAGCAATTCTTTTTCAACCCAACAAAACTCCTCCTTGAAGCACGTCAGGAAACAATGTTATCACACAATTATCAAGACATCAACTTACAAAGAAGATTGGACTCTTGTGTGCTTGGCTCATCTATTCATATGCTTCAACAATGATGCAAAGTCTCTTTTCTCCTGTGAATAATGCCAAGAAAACTCCTCTTGATCTAACTAATCAAGCTCACAGTTACAACTCAGGGTTTGTTTAGAAACCCTTACATGCAAAGAAGACACTAAATAGGAGCCTCAACTTTTATATTGATTTTTCTACCTTATCAACATCTATTTGATCATCACAGGAGTCCATGCATCTATCCACAGGCCAAGAAATTCTCAGACTTTCTTCACTGTTATGCAAACACAGTTTACCTCACTGTTCCACAAAACACGGTTATTCAGGGTTGTATTGTGCAAGGCATCAAGGCATACCTATGTGATTTCCATCTACCACTCATTAGCTCGAAGTTCATCTTCCACCATGCTCCACACAGCTTATAAATCATGCATTCCAACCCATGCATAGATTCTCAACACTGTTTCAAGATTAGCAAAATGCAAGAACTCACAACACAAGATCAGTACATTACCATTCACAAACTAATTACTGAACTCCCAATCATTTTCATTCATTCTGATGACAGAGAATCCATCCTGAGATCAAGGAGCAATCACATACATAAGAATAATGGTGTCAAATCTACAAGAATACCTGCGACAGTTTTCTAGATGCTCTGCCACCTCTGAGATAAGAATTTATCAAGCATTTAAACCTCATGTCAAGGCAATGTATCATCCAAATGCATGTAATCCACTCTGAAAGTTCTTACCAATCATAATTTGTTTACAAATACAAAATACAAGGTTCAATGATTGCAATTTCACAAAAACACAGAGATACATTCATCCAAATTCACATGTAACAGTCATAATCTGATTTTTTTTTCCTTCTTCAATCCTTCCTGAAGCTTACATTTTGATTCAACCCAGGAAGAATGAGGGGATTTAGTTACATTTTACAATATATAGTCTTCTCAATCAATTCTAACCGAATGAGCTCTTTGTTAAAATATAACACATTATATAGAATGTAAAATCAGTTACGTAGTTGTTCGGTTGGTAACTGTACAACCACCTCTCTCTTATATAAGTAAATCTCTGCCTGTATCATTTACACAACGCAGTTTGCCTTCTGTCTTCTTTCTTCATTTTGCATATTCTAACATTGGTATCAGAACGTTAAGGGTTGTAGTTCGAGGAAGCCGTCAAGAGGCACGAATAGCAAACTCGAGGAAGCCCTAACAAGGCACGAGTTTGGAAAAAAGCCATTGGAGTAAGACGGGATTGCAGTGAAGTGTGTGTGAGGTCGATGGTAAGATCGACGCCATTCCTGCATAACGAGGGAGAAAAACGAGGGCACGCGACGTCCATTGGAAGAAAACGTGACCAGTTGAAAGAAAAATACAGTTGGTTTTTTGCGAAAAACGTGCAGTCATTTTTTTTGTAAAACCGTGAAGAATAGGGCAGAGGTAACAGTAAAACAACGTGGACGGGACAGACGCGCGCGGAGGGCAGAGCGGGACAGAATACACAGATGCGGACAGACGCAGGACAGATGCAGACAGTGCGGGCAGCGCGCAAGGAAAGCGGAGACGCAGGGGACAGCGCGGGCAGCGCGCAAGGAAATCGCGGTTGTGATAAAATCGTGGATCGCCATTAAAGAAAAACGCTTACACAGTAATCGTGGTTGGCTTCACTGGAGGAATGCGTGAACAACAGAGGAGGAAAAAGGTTTTATTTTTATAAAACTATTTGGTGCTTTGCTTTAATATTTTCATGCCACATAAAATATTTTCCCACAGCCACGTATATTGCTGGGAGTAATTCTTTTAATATTATTTGCTGGAAAATTGGGTATTTTGTTATTTTATTATTTTCCATTATTTTGGGATAATAAAATGTCAAACATTGCAAACTTGACCTTGCCGGAGACACAAAAATTAACGGGCACGAATTTCAATGTTTGGAGTCATAAAATTTTAACGGTTGCGGAGTTTCGTGATTGTGATAAAATAATCAAGGGTGATGAAAGTCGACCAGCGACGAACTTCAAGGATTATGACAAACGTCATAAGGAAGTGTTATTGCTTCTCAAGTTATCAGTGTCAGATGATTTGATACCGGAAGTGCGGAATGCCACTGTGGCAAGCACGTTGTGGACTAGTTTGAAGGATAAATATCAGACGTCAGAGAAGAGTCGGGTTTTATACCTGAAAAATATGCTCTTTTCCGTAAAGTTACAAGAAGGTGGATCGCTGTCTGAGCACCTACTTCGGATGAAAGATCTCTGAGACCAGTTATCTTCCATCAACAAGAAGGTGGACGACGATGATATGGCGGCTCTGGTTTTGAACAGCTTACCTTCTTCATATGAGTCATTTGTGGAGGCACTCCATTTAATGGCTGAAAGTCAAACACTCATGTTTGACAAGGTGAGTTCCTACCTGTTGCAAAAGGAACGGAGACAACTTCAGGCAGAATCTAATTGTGACCATTCAGAGAGTGCTTTTGTCACTCAGTCAAAGGGAAAGTGGAAACGTCACTCTGGTGAATCTTCCACTCGATATTAGGTCACATGTTATTACTGTCACAAGGTTGGGCACCTCAAGAGGGATTGTCAAAAGCGGATGTATGATCTTTCGAAGCAGAACAAAAAGCCATGTAAAGAGGAACATGTGGCAGCAGTTGCAGAAAAACGGGATTCAGATGACGAGTATGCTCTTTACTGTCTTACGACATCATGCTCAAATGATAGTGGTACCAGTTGCTGGATTATTGACTCTGGTGCGTCTGCACACTTTTCATGTCGTAGGGACTGGTATGTTTCATTTATTGCAAATATTTGTTTTGAATCAGTAGTACTAGCTGATGGAGAATCGCTTGCAGTAGAAGGGATAGGAGATATATGCATTATATTGAATAATGCTCATAAATTGTTGGTACGGAATGTTAGATATGTACCTTCTTTACAAAAGAATCTTCTATCTATTCGTCAATTGACTGAAAATCCCAATATTTCTGTGGATTTCTGTGGAAAGAAGTGTGTTGTCACTGATGTGAAACAGAGACGGATAATTGCCCTTGGTATTGGGGTAGGTGGTCAGTATCGGCTTGTTGATCCGGCTGCGATCAACATGAATGCACGTGTGGAGGACAGCTCCACCATTCAGGATGTGCGGGAGGCGGACATGCCTTGGGAGGATGGATTTCCTCATTCAAAGAACAATTTGTTGTGGACGAAGACTCCACTATTCCAGATGCATTGACGGTGCATGGTGAGATGGCATGCCCAGCCATTCACTCAGAGGTTCTTGCTCGAAGGGCAATAGAGCATGAACAGTTTTCTCATTGTGTTATGAAGGATCTTTCCCAACAGAGGGGGATAGATGAGCAAATAGATAAGACGGAGATGGTTATTTCTCCTGTTGAGACGAGACCACTGCTGAGACGGAGATGGTTATTTCTCCTACTATTGAGGAGTTGGTTCTAACTCCTGCACAGATGGTCACATTCCTCTTCTTGAAAAAGTTGGATGAGCACTACATGGTGGTGCAAGGACGTGATCGAGGTGACGTTGATCATAGGATAATTGAGTCTTTTTACAGACTCCAGCAGGCTACACAAGCCTGGAATAGATTTTTCAATCCACATCTTCGAGGTTCTGATTTCAGCACTCTGGAGATGGGGCTGACACTCTCAACCATTGGTGATTCATCACTGGTCAATGAATCACGAAACAGAGAACCAGTGGACCACTTGCCATATCTTTTGTTCATGGGACCCAGATTTTTGTTTTGCAGTTCGTCTTCATTCGACAACTGCATCATAGTTAAGGACTATTGATTTTAAAGTACAACTTATGGCACAGTCTGTAGATGTAATGACTAAACATATGGGCTTTAGGATATTTGTAAAATTTCGGGGCAAACTTTGTCTTGTTTCCGGTTTAGTCATTAAGAGGGGGTGTTAAAATATAGCACATTATATAGCATGTAAAACAGTTATGTAGTTGCTCGGTTGGTAACTGTATAACCACCTCTCTCATCAATAAATACACTCTGCCTGTTCGTCATTTAGACAGTGCAGTTTGCCTTCTGTCTTCTTTCTTCATTTTGCATAGTCTAACACTCTTAGTCTTCTTGGTCACATGAGTGACTTCTAGGCTTAACACTAGGTTTCACAGCTTAAAAGCTCTAGTCCTTTACAATTAACTCATATAATGACCTCTAAACCCCCCTAGGAAGACCTAAGACACCAAATTGATGCTCCTCCGGGCCTTTGCACTCAGCAAGAATTGAACCCTCGTAGGCTCTTTGTGAGCCAAGCAACTTCACCATTGGACCAATGACCGTTTGATATTGGTTGCTATATTGGTTATCCCATGTATCAAATTCAACGGAAGCAATTACATTGTTCCTATATCAGTTTTAAACCTGAAGGTGATGAAAGCAAGAGGGTGTCTAAGCTTCTTATGTTTATCTTGAGAGAACTTTTTTGTAAGCTGCTCGAATTTTATTTATATAGTAGTGTTTGCAGAAGATCCCCATATAAGGGATTTCGCCTTGCTCTAAGGACATTGGACCATAGAGACACTAGAATCTCTCTATCGGGTGTCTTAAAAATGTCTCAAAAGAAGCATAGAACAGAACTTTTGATAAAGCAGGGGTTGAAATTGGACTCAGGGGTCTTCTACAGAGCCAAGATATGATACTTGGACACAGTTCTAATCATATAGAACATAAGTCTTTACTTCCATGGATTTCATGGTCCGACACTATTGTGCATGCTAACAAAACCTTTAGATGAAATTTGAGTAGGGCTTAAAATTTCACGGGTACTTGGTGTATAATAATATAAGATATATATAAGTGGGACGGTAGTGTATAAATCGTTTCAAGTTTCCCTTATTGTTTAGGAATTTTTCTGTCTATGTAAGTAATATGCATTTCCACCAATAATTTGTTTTTAGTCTAAAAGGAAATTTGGGCCATTTAATTGTAAAAAAAAAAACCAAAATCTTATTAAATATTATTGAAATTTTTTAAAAAACATAAAACCATATGAATGCCAAAATACTCCTCAATTTTTTTAACAATTGCCGCTAATACGATTTAAGAGTCCCCTCATGGGACCATGGGGTAAGAACTGCCTAAAATTTAAGAAGGCAAAGAAAGTCCAGTTAAAACCCTCAAATTCCACTATATGGACGGTAATAAAGAACTACTGAAATTCCCCAATAAACACTATTCAACATTTTGAATGAATGAATGCAGTTTAAGCCAAAATTTTGTTGACAGATTTTACCCAAATTCTCTATTACTAGTTTTAGTATAGTTGCTTTAAACACCCTGGTTGCTTAATGAAGGGTGGTATTCTCATGTTCAGTTATCGGATCTCATATCAGCTGTTTTTTAACACTACTCATCTTATTAGTATATTAGTGTTTTTGTTATTAAAGAAAGAAAGAATTCAATAATTTTGAAAAAAATCAACGAGTATTTAGAAGTATGTATAAATACGAACCCTGAAACATTCACCATTAAAGCTAAAACCTTTAATACCCAATTCAAGTTTTCAGCACATATGCCGTGCCAGAAGAAACATATCATTATTTCTTACCTTTTACAAACTCTGGAATAGTGCAGTTTTGAATTGGCGAGCGCCTCTTCCGCTGGAAGTGGGATCAAGTCGAAACAACTTCTCAAATTCGTAATATCTTCCTGCAGTAAACGAAAATACAAAGAATTAATTTAATGGGCAAACATTGGGATTATGCATTCATTACACCAATTGCTTTATACGAACTCCTTACACAGATAAGCGACACGTGGACGTTCTGATTCATTTTCCCTCGCAACCTGAAGAATTGATGCAATACTCCCAACTTCCAAGCGTTGACGGTACAACTTCTGTATCAAATACTTCTGAACTAAATGTTTGCGAGTTACTGCTCATCCTGCGAAAATCACGTTTAGAAATCTCTGAACTGTCCATTTAACGGTACTAATGTATTGGATTTCCGATTCTTTAAGATGCTTTTCCTGCAATCAGAAAATTATTATTAACAAATTCACGCCCATGGTTAATAATAGTGAGTTCTATCCTCGCTGGCATCCTATGAAATCTATAAACCAAGTTTAATAGACAGCATTTTTAAAAAGTTGGAGTGAATTTAAGAGATTTTTATTGATTTTTATTGTGAAAAACCTGTGTGAATTTTAAAAAGTTTTATACTAAGATCACAGGATCTTGAAAACATTTTCGCATATCAACATACATCTGAAAGAATATCAGTTACATTTGCAAGAATTTAAATTAAATTTGAAAATATTCAAATAATCCAGGGAAACAAAAAGCATTTAAAATAATTTCATACAAATTTGCAAGAATTTAACTAAACTCAGACACATTCCAGAAGATTCAACTTTGTAAGAATTTCAATTAAATTTTCAACAATAGTTTATACTATATTTTAATCTTACCTGTCGATGAAGATATGGCTCTGTAGGATTTTTTGAGGTATCCTACGAGGCAAAGTCTTATAACAAGAGGCGGAAAATGAAAGCATACATGTTTTAATGAAAAGGTTTTGCAGTAAAACTACAGTTAAATAGGCATACAGATTCAAATACCATACATTACACAACAAAGATAAAGAAAATAACAGAAATTGTAGTAAGCGAACATGCTTTAAAATTTAATGGCGAATCTTTGGCTAATGTTTTACATTTTGGTTATAGTATTTAAATAGTTACTATTTCGTCGAGATCTCATTTGTCCTATGGTAGAATTTGGCGACTGCTTACAGAAAGTGCATATTGTTCAGTAAAAATTGAGGCATATACTTAATCGGGAAAAAAACAGACAAATATTTTATATATTAATATAAATGATCCTTTTTCAAAAAAATTCAAGGAAAAGATTCAACCAACCAGCGACTAAATTATATCCGCCTGTGTTCTCTGCTCGTTTACAAAAGCTTTAAAATAAAGTGCAGAAACTAAAGCCAATATCCAATTCAAAAAAAATGGAGAAAAATGTGAGATAAGGAAAGAAGAAATGAGCAAACAGTCATTCATCTTGACAAGCTCCGGGGATCCATGGAAATTGTTAAAAAGATTTCAGGATAGAAATTCCGTAGGAAAAGAAAAAGGAAATCAAGATTGCAAAAAATGAAGTCACCTGAATGAATCAAACCAAGCACAGGTATGCAGAAAAGATCCTGGTTCACAGCTCCTTTTTCAAGAAAATTCAAGAAAATGAATTGTTAAAACAACCAACCAGCGACTAAATTATATCCGTCTGTGTCCTTTACTCATTTACAAAAGCTTTAAAACAAAGTGCAGAAATTAAAGCCAATACCCAATTCAAGAAAAATGTGAGATAAAAAAGAAGAAATGAGCAAACAGTCATTCCTCTTGACAAGCTCCCGCGATCCATGGAAATTGTTAGAAAGATTTCAGGACAGAAATTCCGTAGGAAAAGAATTTCGCCGACTAAATGAAAAAGGAAATCAAGATTGCAAAAAATGAAGTCACCTGCATGAATCAAACCAAGCACAGGTGTGCAGAAAAGATCCTGGTTCACAGCTCTTTTTCAAGAAAATTCAAGAAAAAGAACCGTTAAAATCAACCAACCAGAGACTAAATTATATCCGTCTGTGTTCTTTGCTCATTTATAAAAGCTTTAAAACAAAGTACAGAAACTAAACCCAATATCCGATTCGAAAAAAAATTGAGGAAAATGTGAGATAAAGAAAGAAGAAATGAGCAAACAGTACTCATTCGTCTCGACTAGCTTCCTTGATCCATGGTAATTGTTCGAAAGATTTCAATATAGAAATGCCGTAGGAAAAGAATTTCGCCGACAAAAGTAAAAAGGAAATGAAGATTGCAAAAAAATGAAGTCACCTGCGTGAGTCAAACCGGGCACAGGTTTGTGCAGAAATGGCCGCACACAGTCACGGAAATCTGGTGTTTATTTGAGGTGAGACGGTGAAGTTCGATCCCGCGCCCTCTTCTGTATAGTTTTGAGGCAATGAAAGAATGAAATATGATTTTGAGCTTCACCACCTCTCGTTATAAGGAGTCTCAGGTCTCAAGACTCTCAACGGTCGCCAGCTGACAAGCTCGTTACTCCCGTGTCTTGGAATGGAATGTTCGAAGCCCAGCTTTACGACAATATCTCATTCGCTGGGGAATGACGACAATAAAGTATGTAAGTAGGAAGTCTAATTTTAGGGTTAAAACTTAGCTAAAAATAAGTTGTGCTACTTAAAAAGGTGTATTTGGAGAATTTTTGGTGGGTTCTTGGCTAAAAATATGTTGACCCCACACCTACACATGGAAATTATATATCTAGTAATATGTGCTCTAAATGGAATTTGGTCCACAACATGTTAGTTTAAGGGTATATATACTAGCAATTGCATGAGTTGTAAATTATGTTGGGTTGGACAACAATTTTAAATTTGTTTGAGACGGTGAGGTTCGATCCCACGGCCTCTTCTGTATAGTTTCTTATGATTTTGGGCCCCGCCACCTATCATTACAAGGAAATATGTTGACCCAACACATGGAAATTAGTATCTTAGGAAAATGTGCCCTAATTGGAATTTGAGCCTCAACATGTTAGTTTAAGGGTCGATATATTATAAAGTTGAGTTAGTTAAAAGGGTGTATATTTTGGGGAATTTTTTGTGGGTTGCGCTGAAGTTTTTGATTTTAAAAATTTGATTTTATTTCAACAATTTCTTAATTAAGTTTGAATGAAAATTTTCAATTAAAAATAATAATAATAGAAATAATAATAAATATAAGTTTGAGGGTATAGTTTCAAAAAAAAATGAACTATGATTTTGAGCTTCACCACCTCTCATTATAACTCCCACTCTCAACGACAAGCTCGTTACTCCCACGTCTTGGGAAGGGAATGTATGAAGGTGGGAATATACTTTGCCCGGACAAAGTTGGTAGGATGCCTATTTATAGGCTAAAAACTTCGCTAAAAATATGTTGACCCCACACGTGACACATGGAAATTAGTATCGTAGGAAAATGTGCTCTAAATGGAATTTGAGCCACAATCTATTACCTGTGGCTATCCCGGCGACACGATCGTAGGACCCACATGTATATTCATGATAGCCCCCTTATGCTCCATACACGTGCATCACACTTTTCCCAAGAGTCGTCTGCCAATGTGGAATATTACCGGCCAAAGAAAATTTGTCATCATCGGTTTCAGATGAGCTGGAACGTCGCACGTTTTTCTAAGAAGTAGATGTCTTTGGATGCCGCCACCTTCTCGAGTCACTTCAAACTTTAATTTTGACCTCTCCGTATAAAAAGCATAGACTGAGGCCTCCCTCATTTTTCGTTTTTAGGCTTTTGCATTTGCGTCTGAAACTTTCGTGACCTCTCTCGCTAAAGCTCATCCCTGTCGCTAGAGCTTGGAACCGAGTCGCATTCTTCTATCCCTCGTCCATTCGGGTATTTTTGCTCCTAGCTCCAACTTCTTTTGCCACATTCGGGTTTTTGTTTTGGAAGCTTTTTGCAGTTCTATTATGTTATTTACAATTTTTGCCTATCCATTTTGTGTTAGGGTTTTAAAAGAACATAAATCTTTCCCACAGTGAATCCTTTCGCCGATATACACCGTACATATTCAAGTTTATGCATACTTTTTTTACAAATATTTGTTGTTCCGTCTACTACGAATCATGTCTAGCTTCTACGAATAAAGACATAGGGTTCTCAATTTTGTCGCCTTCCACAGTGAATCCCAAATGCAAAAAAAATTATAGAAAACATAAAACCCATATTTGTTGTACCGTCTACTCCAAATCTCGTCTAGATCCTGCGAATAAAGTTGTTGAGTTCCTAGTTTTGGCACCGTCCACAATGAATCCCAAATGCAAAAAAAAATAGAAAACATAAAGCCCATATTTATTGTACCGTCTACTCCAAATCTCCTCTAGATTCTGCGAATAAAGTTGTTGAGTTCCCAGTTTTGGCGCCGTCCACACTGAATCCCAAATGCAATTTTTTTAATAGAAAACATAAAACTCACCGCACGCATTCAAGGATTCATTCTTACCAACAGTTTGATCTTCACAAAAGCTCTTAAATAAGTTTGATTTCTTACCATGATCTCTTAAAACAGGGTAGCCTCTGTAGATATGTGCAATCCTTGTGATCTTGCATAGAGCCTGATGTGGGCAAAATCCTATTTTCGGTTGCATCTATGGTATTGAGTAGATGCATATGCTGAAAAATTGACAAGAGGAGAATGAACACTTATGATGTTTCTTTTGGCCTTCAATTTGTTTGCCATCTTTGCAAACTTGACTCCTTTGCTTGAAATTTATTTTAATATCATCCATGACAAGTGATTCATCACTAGCCTCTGTATCTAGCATATTATCACATAAATCATTTGATACTTTTGGTTCATTGATTGCAAGTGAAGGGTTCATATACTTTTGGTATTTTTTTTGTAGTTTCTTCCATTTTTGTTCGGTTATTTAGAAGTTGAGGATACCTACTCGAATACATACACATTCCTATACATATGTATACATATGCATGCACATACATGTACACATATGTATGTGTGTGTGTGTGTGTGTGTGTGTGTGTGTGTGTGTGTGTGTAATTGCATATGTTTGTTTATACATGCATATGCATATGCATATCCATATACATGTGTATGCACATGTATGTACGAGTATACATATACATATGTATATGTCTCACATACTTGGAACTTTGTATTATCATTTTTTTTTGTTGTATGTGGTATACAAACGATGTCTATACCACGAAAGGGAGATAAAAAAAAATCGTCCATACTCTTGACTTCGTTGACTAGTGAATGAATGTGTTGCTATACATACTTGGATATATATGCATACTTATGCATATGTATACATATGTACACACATACACCCACTTATGTACGAGTATACATGTACATATGTATATGTACATGTCTTACCTTGTATTATCATATGGTAGTGTTGTATGTAGTATACACACTGTGTGTATACCACATAAGAGAGAAAAAAATTGTCTTTACTCTTGACTTTGTTGGGTAGTCAAGGAGTCTGATGTGATACCTACTCGAATACATACACATACCTATACATACGTTTACATATACACACACATACACGTACGTATGTATGAGTAGACATGCACATATGTATATGTACATGTCTCACATACCTTGTATTATCATATGGTAGTGTTGTTTGTGGTATACACAATGTGTGTATACCATAGAAGGGAGATAAAAAAAATTCTATACTCTTGACTTTGTTGGCTAGTGAATGAATGTGTTGCGATACCTACTTGAATACATACACATACCTATACATACGCACACACACACGCCCACACACACGCGCACACACACACACCCATTTGTATATGTATGTTTAGACACCCATTTGCATATGCATAGACATATATATGCACACGTATGTTGTACGTTTAGACACCCATTTGTATATGCATAGACATATATATGCACACGTATGTACGAGTATACATGTGTGTGTGTGTGTGTACATGTCTCGCGTACCCGGACTTTGTATTATCACATGGCAGTGTTCTATGTGGTATACACACTATGTGTATACCACATAAGAGAGCTAAAAATGTCTCATATACTCTTGACTTTGTTGGGTTGTCAAAGAATACGCTGCAATACCTACTTGAATACATACACATACCTATACATACATATACATATGCACGTTCATATATATATGCATTCGTATATGTATGTTTATACACCCATTTGCATATGCATATACATATATATGCACGTATGTACGAGTATACATATACATATGTACATTTATATGTCTCACATACCCATACCTTTGTATTATCACATAGTAGTGTTGTATGTGGTATACACACTATGTGTATACCATATAAGAGAGAAAAACATTGCATACTGTTGAATTTGTTGGGTTGTCAACTAATATGTGGTGATGCCTACTTGAATACATACACATATCTATACATACGTATACATATACATGCACATACATGTATATATATGTGTAATTGCATATGTTTGTTTATACATGTATATGCGCACGTATGTACGCGTATACATATGTATATGTCTCACATGCCCAGACCTTTGTATTATCACATGGTAGTGTTGTATGTGGTATACACACACTGTGTATACCACATAAGAGAGATAAAAATACCACATACACACTTACTTGAATTTGTTGGGTTGTCAAGGAAGATGTTGCAATACTTACTTGAATGCATACACATACCTATACATATGCAAGTACATACACATACATACATATGTGTATATATGCATTTGTGTATATACGTTTATACATCCATTTGCATATGCATATGCACACATATGTACAATTATACATATACATATGTACATGTATATCTCTCACATACCCGGACATTTGTATTATCACATGGTAGTGTTGTATGTGGTGTACACACTGTGTGTATACCACATAAGAGAGAAAAAATTGTCTATGCTCTTGACTCTGTTGGGTTGTCAAGTAATATGTGGTGATGCCTACTTGAATACATACACATACCTATAGATACATATACATATGCATGTACATACATGTACACATATGTGTGTGTGTGTAATTGCATATGTATGTTTATACATGCATATGCATATCCATATACAAGTATATGCACACGTATGTACGAGTACACATTTACATATGTATATGTCTCACATACCTGGACCTTTGTATTATCATTTGGTAGTGTTGTTTATGGTATACACACTGTGTGTATACCACATAAGGGAGATAAAAATACCATCTATACTCTTGACTTTGTTGGCTAGTGAATGAATGTGTTGCGATACTGCTTCAATACATACACATACCTATACATACATATACATATGCATGTACATACATATGTATATATATGCATTTGTATATGCATGCATTTGTATATGTATGTTTATACACCCATTTGCATATGCATATACATATATATGCACACATGTACAAGTATACATATACATATGTACATGTATATGTCTCACATACCCGGACCTTTGTATTATCGCATGGTAGTGTTTTTGTGGTAGTTTTTTGTTGCTTGTTCAATCAATATAATGGGGCAGGTTTTCCAAAGAGATGCATTAAATGTCGCCACCTTCTCATGATGTCCTTTCCACAAATTTATACATATGTATACATATGCACGTACATACATATGTATATATACGCATTTGTATATGTACGTTTATACACCCATTTATATATGTATTTGTATATGTACGTTGGCATGCGACTCTTGGGAAAAACGTGATGCATGTGTATGGGGCATATGCGGGGCCATCATGAATATGGGTGTGGGACGGGAGCCAACAATCCTGGCGACAAGATTGCATGGCCCCCGTAATAATGACCATAAGATGCCATACCAAATGACATCCATGCATAGCTCTTTGTGGGACCCGCAACATCCTCCATGGCATCTAGTCTGTCAACATAGTCACCATTCTTTGAAATAGTCACGCAACTCCATGTACGAGTATACATCTACATATGTACATGTCTCACATACCTAGATCTATGTGTTATCTTATCATATGGTAGTGTTGTGTGTGGTATATACATTGTGTGTATGCCACATAAGAGAGAAAACGATTGTCTATACTCTTGAATTTTCTAGCTAGTGAATGAATGTGTTGTGATACCTACTCGAATACATACACATACCTATACATACGTATACATATGCACGTACATACATGTACATATATATATATATATATATATATATATATATATATATATATATATATATATATATATATATATATAATTGCATATGTATGTTTATACATGCATATACATATACATATGCATATGTATATGTATATGTATATGTCTCACATACCCAAACCTTTGTATTATCATTTGGTATTGTTGTATGTGGTATACACACTATGTGTATACAACATAAGGGAGATAAACAAATTTGTCCATACCATTATCACACCATCGCGATCGTCTCGAAATTTTGAACAATTTTCATATATAACTCAAGATCTAGTTTTGAGTGGAAGTGCCTCAAAATTACATTTTTCTAAAATTGTCTGCTTATTGGCTTGACACAGACCTGACACTTGTTTATTACAAATACAAGTGAACTTTATTTATACCACTTACAAGAGGGTGGCGGGTTGGTAAGGCCGCTTATCTTTTTAGATGAGGTGTTAGGTTTAAATCCCCCTTCCATAGGTTTAGGTTCCCAATTTAGCCATTGACCCCACATTTGGTGGGAAATGGATAAGATAAGCCTTTAAATAGTTTTTTGTCCACAAAATCCTCCTTATCTCATGGGATTAGGCTTATTCTCGTGGAATGGATTAAATAAAATATTATTATTATTATTTTAATTCTAAATCCACTAAAAACATGCCAAGTGTCACACCCATAATATGCCATTTGTCCACGTTAGAGTGTGTCATGTCATCATTTGACCACAACTTTGACTATCCATATCTTTCGCATACGAACTCAAATTAGGGTCCGTTCAAAATGCATCAAAAAGCTTACAACGAGCTCTATACCATGGAACTGATTTTTAAAAAATTACAAGGCCATCAATTTTTCCTTGTCACCAAGTGCCACGTGTCACCTTTCCGTTGGTCCACTTGTTGACCTATTGACCAAAGTTGACTTCCCTGTTGACTGAACTTTGACCGGACATAACTTGAGCTCAGAGTGTTCGTTTTTTACGTTCTTACAGACGTCGGAAATCTCTCTAAAGGCTATAATACATTGGTATGGTCTAAGGAAGTTTAGGGAACTTTTGATGCTGAAAAATATCCCTTGATCACTCCTCCCTACTGAGAAGGCTTTTTGTCCACAATAAGCTATGTATCAACCCACAAAACATGATATCTCTTCCTGCATTACAAAAACACATACGAGAACCTAAAATAACATTATAGGTTAATAAAATGTAAATATTTAATTAGCTAATTACATAACCGATCAGATAATAACACCCAAGTAAGCTAGTGTTCAACTGAAACGCTACAACCCTGTCAACTCAGCACACAACTGTGAACCATCATACCCCACTGTAATGCCATCACAAATAACTGACCAGACAATAACACCCATTCTATTATAGTAAGCTAGTAACTGTCACCTTGTGATACGATCAATTACTTAAATTACAATTTCATAAACACAAATCAGTATACCAGACATCTAAACTGCCCACAATTAGGCTAGTGCCCATTGTCCATCTGAAACTGTAACAACTGCAAGTATTTCACCATCCAAAATAAAATAGACTATCAATGCCTAAAAATAGCTATAGTCAACAACTGAATCCACATGAATCTTCCAAAACATTGTATCGCCATCACAATAATAAGTCAGATAATAATACCCGTCTATAACAGAAGTTAGTGTTCAATTGACACTTTGTGATTATGCTGATTACAACTGCAAATATTAACCATCCAGAATAATTAAACCATCAACGCCCAAAATGGCTATAGTTAAAATTTGAATCAACGTGAATATGCAAATATTTGATCCATACACTGACATGTTTAAAGGGATAGATTATAAACTGTATGCTTACCCAAATTGGTGAATTGCCTTAGTATGCAAAATGATCACCTGGTACCTTTGCAAACCATTTTGTCAGTGTAATAAATTTACATCCTAATTGCAACCACATCTGATAGTTACAAAAATCAAATTTTCCCAAAATGAGGGCCTTATAAATTAGTGCAAATAACACATGTGGATACAACAAGTTTGTCTATTTATTACAATATCAAACAGGTGCCCGAATGGGTCTTATAAGCATCCATAATATTTGCATAAATGACAACACTATAAAATTACAAGTTTCAAAATAGACATTTTGATGATGCCCATATCCATGTATATTGTTGTTAGAAATGGAATAACCAACCATAATGTGAGAAGATGCATATGAGTATGATGAAACTATCACTCAAATCTTCTGTACAACTGCTTCCAAATTATTTTAAAGCTGACTATTAACATAGGATCAAAATCCCTAAAATATAGCTTTGAAAATGTTTACATACTATCAACAATTACCGTAATGCAAACATAAAGTTGAGGAATGTTTTACCCATCCAAGTACTTGGATTTTTCCGTTTAGGTGGTTTTATTTCCCTAGTACCAGAATGAGCATTTGCATGAGTTAGATCAATAAAATTTGGTTTGACATTATTTTCCTTTTTAATAACTTTCCAACGTTGCACTAAAGGAACATACTAACACATCTTAACATCATGACCATTTCTTTTACAATGATAACAAAATTTAACTTCCTTATTTTTAGGAATCTTACCCATTTTTCCATTCCCTGAACTCTGTCTAGGAGAGTGATTCCTTTGTTTAGGAGAGGTAATATTTTTGCCATTTCTTGCCTTACCAGGGAGAGATTGGTCTTTAACACTTGCCTTATCATTCACAAAAAGCATTAACTTCTTTATCATATATTTCCTCTTCCAACAATATGCTGCATAATGATTAGTACCTTCACAAACGTGCAAGGAAAATCATAATTTTATCTACCAAAGCTATATTGTTCAAACTGAAAGAGTGTTTTAGAAGTCTTTGGATTTAATTTCCCCTTAATGCTATTTTTAGTATAAGTGAGAGGAGGTGGAATTTCATTACATCGTTTACCTACTTTCTTACACCTTTCATTGTTCCTCCTGATGGCGGAATCCTGTAATTCTAGAGGCGTAGATCCTTGGCTATTGGAAGCTCATCTTCCTTTAGCTACTTTATAACTTTCTCCAATTTCCATTTTCCCACTAGAATAACCCAAACCTACAAATCGAGGCTGATCCTCTAACTGTATTGGGTTAACATCACCTTGTCCATTTTTACTAAGGCCCTTTCTGTTAGATCCCATTTTAACCATTAGTTTAGACTCAATTCCCTTAGTGTGTTTTTCAAACTGACCCAAAGGAATATTTGAAACTGAATGAGATGAATAATTAAAATGTCAATAACTTATAGTGCATTCTGTCATTGTACCTACATCTGATTTGGAAGGTATTTCCCTCTTGTATTCACCTTGTTGCAACTTTGTCAAGAGACCATCCTTGGTCCGTATTTCTTCCTGCAACTCTTTAACAAAAATCATCAACTTTTTGCTCTCTGCAAGCATCTTATTGACATACTCCTCTTTCTTGGTTATAAAGGATTGTGGCTCAGATTTTAACCGCACTATTTCCTCTTCCAAGGAATAAAAATTAGCTTTCAGGAAAGATTTTTCTTCCTGGAGTTAGTGGTTTATGACTTCAAGCTCATCCAGTTGCTCTTGTTTGGATGAATTTCCCATGATTCCTTGTTCCTGCAAACACAACTTGTACTTCCAAAACTACACATTGCAAAAGAAGATTAACAAGCCCCAAAATGTCTACACACTAAATACTGAAACTGAAGCCAAATTTTCAAACACAATTAGAAGCTAATCCGGCAATCTAACTACTCTGATACCAAACTTGATCTGAAAATGGGTGTTTATTTTTTTTCCACTTTTAAACATTTTCAAGGATTGTTAATTTTTAATCAACTTAAAGTCTTTTATACTCCAAAAATTGATCAAATTCTAATTTAGGAATGTTTTCCAAACTGAAATTTAAATTCCTTTTTATTCAACATTCAATGTTTGATCAAAACCCAAATTCATTGTTTCTTGATTTTAATCAATTTTTCAAAGTTGTCAAATACTGATTACCATTGCATCCACATTATTTTTATGAATTTCAATTATTGCAAATAATCAAAAACTGAAAATAAAATCAGAACACAACACCTGATTTTTTACAGGGTTCGGAATTCCTACGTTCTCGGGTTCATGATGAACCAATCCATTAATAATGTTAAAAAATATAAATACAATAACATTTACCTTAACCAATAATGAATCAAAAACCTGTAAAAATTTGTTTCAAACCTTCAAAGGATGTTAGTGGAGCTCAGCGTTTGTCCTTCACCTTCCTGATCCACTTGCAGCGATGTCTCCCTTTAGTTCTACGCCTTCGTGTGACTTTAACAGAAAATAAATCTGTCAAAAAATCTTCAAATCAAAAAAATTATCACACCATCGTGATCGTTTCAAAATTTTGAAAAACTTTTATATATAACTCGAGATCTAGTTTTGAGTGGAAGTGCCTCAAAATTGCATTTTTCTAAAACTACTTGTTTATTGGCTTGACACAGACTTGACACTTGTTTATTACAAATACAAGTGAGCTTTATTTATACCACTTACAAGAGGGTGGCGGGTTGGTAAGGCCGCTTATCTTTTTAGATGAGGTGCTGGGTTCAAATCCCCCTTCCATAAGTTTAGGCGCCTAATTTAGCCATTGACCCCACATTTGGTGGGAAATGGATAAGATAAGCCTTTAAATAGTTTTTTGTCCACAAAATCCTCCTTATCCCATGGGATTAGGCTTATTCCCGTGGAATGGATTAAATAAAATATTATTATTATTATTTTAAATCTAAAACCACTAAAAACCTACCAAGTGTCATGCCCATAATATGTCATTTGTCCACGTCAGAGTGTGCCACGTCATCATTTGACCACAACTTTGACTATCCATATCTTTTGCATACGAACTCAGATTAGGGTCCATTCAAAATGCGTCAGAAAGCTTGCAATGAGCTCTATACCATGGAACTGATTTTTTTAAAATTACAAGACCATCAATTTTACGTTGTCGCCAATTGCCACGTGTCGCCTTGTCATTGGTCCACTTGTTGACATGTTAACCAAAGTTAACTTCCCTGTTGACTAAACTTTGACCGGACATAACTTGAGCTCAGAGTGTCCATTTTTTACGTTCTTACAGTCATAAAAAAGCTCTCTAAAGGCTATAATGCATTGGCATGGTCTAAGAAATTTTAGGGAACTTTTGACGCTGAAAAATATCCCCTGATCAAGGTCATTTGATCCTGTCACCAGGATAAACGGCTCTGAATGGCATGTGATACCTACTTATAGATACACATACATATACATACGTATAATATTCACATACATACATGCATAAACATATATATGTACATTTATGTACGAGTATAAATATACATATGTAATGGTCCCACATACTCGTACCTATGTATTATCACATGAAAGTGTTGTATGTGGTATACACACTGTGTCTATACCACATAAGAGAGATACAAATATCGTCTATACTCTTGACTCTGTTGGGTTGTCAAGGAATATGTTGCGATACCTACTTGAATACATACACATACTTATACATACATATACATATGCACGTACATACATGTACATACATATGTATATATATGCATTTGTATATGTACGTTTATACACCCATTTACATATGCATATACATATATATGCACATGTATGTACGAGTATACATATACATATGTACATGTATATGTCTCACATACCTGGACCTTTGTATTATCACATGGTAGTGTTGTATGTGGTATACATGTCATGTGTATACCACATAAGAGAGATAAAAGTACCATCTATACTCTTGACTTTTCTGGGTTGTCAAGGAATATGCGGTGATGCCTGCTTGAATACATAAACATACCTATACATATGCATGTACATACATGTACAATTACATATATATTTGGGTAATTGCATATGTATGTTTATACATGCATATGCATATCCATATACATGTATATGCACACGTATGTACGAGTATACATATACATATGTACATGTATATGTCTCACAAACCTTTGTTTTTTTACTGTGGTATACAAACACTCTTGCTTCGGTCTATATTCAGTTGTGTCACTTTAGATTGTTCACTATCATTCTTTCTGTGTTTATCCTTTGCTTTGGTTTAGACGAATGGGGCATAAAAATTACTAAAAAACAGAGTCTGTGTCAATTTTATTGCGAGATTCACAAGTTGCAGTACTATTTCAAAAGGCAAGATGGTTGGAATTCATAAAGAAATTACAAGGCTATAAGGAAGCAGTGGTGGAAGAATTCGTTGGAAATTTCAAGGGAATCTCTTCAAGGGTAAGAGACATGCAGATTGTTGTCAATAGTAAGATCATTAGTGAAATTTAAGGGATTCTATGTGAAGGGATGTAGATTACAGGAAGGTCTACATATAAATAACTGATTCAAAATTTTCATGGCCATGGAGATCCTGAACCACAATTAGCCCTAAATAATGCAAAACATGTCAAAGGCATTAGGAGAGATACAATTCTTGAACCCTATTGGGAAACCTCCTTTTGGATAGTGAAGTATTTCACCTACAAAGGTGAATACAATCTCTTAGGAGGTGATATAATGTGGATTATGATTCATTTTAAATAGGGTTTGCACAAACCAGTGCATCGAGTCAATTTACCTCAATATCTGTGTGACAACATCCACAATATGGCCACTAGATATAAAGAGAATAAAGGAGCAGTCAAGCACCACAGTCTCCTTTACCTAATTTGTCAACACTCCATCAAAGAGCATAAGGGTAAAATAGCTCAGAAAACATTGCTACAGGAGTTTGGTAAAGCTCCCGAATAACAGAGACATACTCTTTATGAATCTATTGCACCTAAATCAAATCCTTCCCTCACTAAACTTGAAGGAGCAATGGCAGCACCTAGCACTAAATGGGACGAGATATTTGGTCCAACATCTACTCGAAATTTTGCCAAAAGAAAAATAAAATTGAATAAATTGGGAGAAGAAATTGTCATTGAACCCCCAAGTGGAAATTGAAAAAGAAAATTGATTCTTCTAGAGGATGAAGACGTCGAGGAGGTAGTTGAAATTTTGGGAAGCATAAATTTAGCCATAGAGGACTTGCAGAACAAAGTTGTCTATCCTGGCAACAAAATTACATGGCCCCCTTAAAAAACACTGTAGAGTTTCATACATGCAACACTCATATGTGGGACTCACATCCTCCTCCATGGCATTTAGTCAACATAACTTAGTCACCATCCAATCAACAACTCATGCCAATTCCTGAGGCCAATCCCAAGGCAGAGAAAGGTGCCAGAGGAAAGGATGTGAGAAGGTGGAAAGAATTTAATGCAAGCACTTTGGTTTTTGTTGCCCCATTCCATCGATTAAACAAGAAAAACTTTAAGTACCAAAAATCTGCAAGGTAAGTGCACCAAGTTGGGGGGCCAAAAGAGGGTCTTAAGTGGGCACATTTTTTTGAGAAAAAACTTTAACGTGTACGAGTTTTTTGAAATAGTTAAACTCAAAATTGAAAGATGTTGTATAAACATGAATCGTAGCATTTTGAGTCTAGTTTCTAAGCTACTAAATTTGATTGAAAACAGATGAGTTTAAGTGGGTCAAATAACTAAAATACCAACAGGTGCTCCTATTTTTGTTAATAAAAAATAATAGAGTGACTTTCGTGCCTCCCACCATTTTTTGAGAACCATTTAGTATTTTTGAAAACCCTTTGGTAGAAAGATAACTAGGAGCATCTAGTTTGAGCTAGATTTTTTTATAGATTTTTTTAACAAGTATTTTTTTAATGATTTTTCTAGTACATAAATTTTAAATTTTGAAAAATAATGAAGCTTTGACCGTGCCCCCCCTAACTACCTTAAAAAATTAGATTTTTTTTTAACATGTATAGAATTAGGCCTAGTTTGTGTTAGTATACTTTTTTTTCAATTTCAATGAGCCAAAAAAAAGATACATGACAAAAGATAGACATGTTTAAACTTTAAAAAAAGCTATAAAAAACATAGTTAGAAAATAAATAATATGGAAACCTTATATTATTCATAAAATTTGAAAAATTATATTTTTAGAAAGAAGGAACTCCGCTCTACATTGTGGTATAATTTTTTAAAAATGAATTGATCGTTTTATGTTGATTTATCATGGAGGAAGTGACATTTTTGCATTTTCCTGCAAAAACATGTTGTTTGTTGTGTTTGTGTAGGTCCATGCCTCAGGATTGAGGATCCAAACCGGATCCAATCCTAGAGGCATGCATTTGAAAAAGGAAAAACACAAAATATGTATGTGTTATAATGTGTATGCGTTATGCACAGTATAGACATAATATGTACTTTTGGCATGCTTTTATTTACAAAAATAAATGTTTAAGTATAAGAAATAATAATTTTTTCAATTATAATTTTTAAGTAATAGTTGTAAGACTAATTCATTTATTATTATTTCTTATACTTTATAACTTTAAATTTATTTTAGTAAATATAAGAAATTAGGGTCACTTTGCACCTTATGGAACTAGTCTTACAACTCCATGAGTCACAGTTTAGGAAATAGTTTTTATAGTATAATTTGGTATGTACATAAGCAATTTTCAGGATTTCAACATTCAGTCTAAAGCTTTTAGCGTTTAAATTCTACAATAAAAACCCTAAACCCTAAACCCTAAACCATGACCCCTAAACCTTAAACCCTAAACCCTAAACCCTAAACATTAAACATTCAACCCTTATTCGTGAGCCCTAAACCCTAAACACTGAGCCTTACACCCTAAACCCTGAGCCCTAAGCCCTAAACCCTAAACCATGAACCATGAGCCCTAAATACTAAACGCTTAACCATAAAAACTAAATCATAAACCCTAAATGCTGACCCCTAAACCCTAAACAACGAATCCTAAACCCTAAACCATGAGCCCTAAACCCTAAACCTTGATCCCTAAACACTAAACCCTAAACCCTGAAATCTATGACCTAAACCCTTAACCCTTAACCTTGAGCCCTAAACCCTAAACTATATCCCTTAACCCTAAAACCAAAATAATAAACCCTGAACCTTGAACACTAAATCCTAAACCCTAAACCCTAAACCCTAAACTCTAAACCCTAAACCCTAAAACCTAAATACAAAGCCCTGAGCTGTAAACCCTGAACCTTAAACCCATAATTTTGAACCTCAAACCCTGAACCATAAACCCTGAACCATGAACCCTAAATCCTAAGCCTTGAACCCTACACCTTGATCCTTGAGCCCTAAATGCTAAACCCTAAACAATGTACCTGAATTCTTAAACCCTAAACCCTAAACCCTAAGCCCTAAAACATAAACCTTAAACCTTAAGCCCTAAATGCTAAATGTTTAACCCTAAACCCTGAACCCTAAACACTAAATCCTAAACCCTAAACCCTAAATCATGAACCCTAAACCCTTAACCCTGAGCCCTAAACCCCAACCATAAACCCTGAAACCTAAACCTTAACCCTTAACCCTTAACCCTAAACCTAAAACCCTAAATCCTAAAACATTAACCCTGAACCTTGAACCATGAACCCTAAACCCTAAACCTTAAACCCTGAACCATGAGCCTTAAACCCTAAACCATATTTCATCAATATTTCCTAGTCTCATGCCTAGAACCATCATTGAGTCTGCTTGTACAACTACCTTGTTTATGAGAGGTGGGACAAATAACTAAATGGATATGACATCTACCTTGTGCCTTACAATGCATATTACACATCTCTGCCAAACCTGTTTCTCCCACATATACTTGCGCTCTTAAATGTCAATTTCTTCACACTTTGAAATAAATTTCACATTTCTCATATTTCCATGTATGGTATTATGCAAGTCAGAATGACCCATTGGAAGTTGGAAAAAATAACCATCAAAACGAAAAAATAACCATCAAAACATAAAAATTAATCTCAAAGGAAATGAGAGAAACATAGAAATATACCAACGCAGAGGTGTAGGATCAAAATCAAATTTCCTATAGAATCCTCTCCTTTGGAGAAAGAGAAAGCTCTTCTACTACTAGATTGGATAACAAATTTGATAGAACTTCCCGAAGTGTTCAAAATAAGCATAGCAATAGGGGAATGACTAAGAACATAAAGGGGTTATCAATCACATAGTTAATCTTTCTTGTTTAGTTCTGAATGGGATTCCGGTGGCCTACGACTTAGTGACCTTCCATTCATTGATAATTTATTCTATGATAAACCCATGGACGCTTTCAAAAGTGCCTTAAAAAAGATAGGGGTAGTCATCAAGCCTAGTGAAGGGTGTGATGTGATTTCCAAAAAACTTGAAATTCATACATATTTAGAGGTCATAACATGAATTTACAAATATCTCTATCATTATAAATGGAAGCCAAGTAATGGTGTCTCCCTGTATCCAAGGATCGAGGATTAATAGGGTCTGTCATAGGATTGTACATTCAAGAATCATTGAGTGTCTGAATTAGAATGTTGTTGCATATGGAGAATCATTTTCAAATATTGGAGTAATGCATCTTGGAAAATAAAATTGAACCTCAAAAATCGTCTCAAATTTCCATCTTACACAAGTACTGGACATATAAATATTTGTTCTTCAAATGAAACCTTCATTCCCGATAGCTTGCAACTGAAATATTTATTCAACAGAGCTTCAAAAACGTTTATTTTTACCAAATTGTTCTTAGATATCTGGCATTTCCCTCCTTCAAAATATCAACAAATGAAAGACATCAAATTGTGATGACTCTCTTTGAATGTTCTACCTATGAAGAAGATGAACCCTTTTTAGTTGAATACTCTATGTCAATACTAATAAGAATGGGTAAGACACAAAACATTACAGTGAGTGAAATAGTTCTCATGCAATGGAAAAAAGAAGATAGTTGTATTGGGTAACATTTCTTTGTACCAAATTGTTCTTGGATATCTGACATTCCCGTCCTTCAAAATATCAGCAGATGAAAGGCATCAAATTGTGATGACTCTCTTTAAATGTTCTGCCTACGAAGAAGATGAACCCTTTTTAGTTGAATACTCTCTGTCATTACTAATAATCTAATGGGTAAGACACATAACATTATAGTGATTGAATGGGTGAGCCTAAAACCTAAGCCTTAAACCCTGAGCCCTAAAACCTAAACCCTAACCCATAAACCCTAAACCCTAAGCCTTAAACCCTAAACCCTAAACTTTGTGCCCTAAACCCTGAACCCCAAACCTTAAACCTTAAACCCTAATCCCTAATCCCTAAACCCTTAACCCTTAACCCGTAACCCTAAACCTTAAACCCTGAGCCCTAAACCCTAAACCATGAGCTCTAAACCATAAACTCTAAACCCTAAACCCTAAACCTTGAGCCCTAAACCCTAAACTATTAACCCTTAACCCTAAACTCTAAACACTAAATCCTAAACCCTAAAGCCTAAACCTGAAACCCTATTTTTACTACTCAAAACCCTGAACCCTAAGCACTAAATCCTAAACCCTAAACCCTAAACCCTAAACCCTCATCCCTAAACCCTAAGCCCTGAACCCTAAACCCTAAACCCTAAACCTTGAGCCCTAAACCCTTAGCCTTAAGCCCTAAGCCCAACCCCTAAACCTTGAACCCTCAAACCTGAACCCTCAACCCTAAACACTAAACCCTAAACCTTGAGCCCTAAACCCTTAACCATGAACCCTCAACCCTGAGCCCTAAACCCTAAACCATGAGCCCTAAACCATAAACCCTAAACCTTAAACCCTAAGCCCAAAAAATGAAACCCTATACCCTAAACACTAAATCCTAAACCTTAAACCCTTAGCCCTAAACCCTCAACCTTAAACCCTCAACCCTGAGCCTTGAGCCCTAATGAGGAGTCACATTACAATCACCTCATTTTTTCCATAGGACAAGAATCCCATTCAAGGAGCAATCCTTTATCTACAAAGTGAGGATCTCATTTTAGTAAGAAGTAGACAAGCATCATAGAGCTGATTCATGGACACTAAAGTGAATTATGGATCAAATTTCAAAATTTGTACCAATTCAATTAGTGGTAGGGCCAAAATCCAATCCATAAGGTCAAAACCCTACAAAACGACTATATGTTTTCGCAAAACAAATATCGACTACAATATATATGGCCTGAAAGTTTTAGGTCATTGCTAAAATTCTGAAAATGAGTAAACATTGACCAGATTAGATTTTGAAAAACTATCTTCTAGATTATAACTGTCAGAGCTACATGACCACTTCCATCAGGTGCAGAGTGACCCTAACTTATTATATTTTCTAAAATAAATTTAACTTTTATTATTTCTTATACTTAACATTTATTTTAGTAAATATGTCTCCTTTTAGCCCTCCTAAACTTCATATAGATCAAAACATGTACGCATTTCATAGTACTAGAAATGCAAGCACATTATAACGCATACGTGTTTTAGGTTCGTGCATTCCCGAACCTAAGAAAACATAACGCGATCGTCTTTTGTTCATTTTCAATTTTTTGTCCACTTTTTAGCTCCCCAACTTGGTGCACTTACCTTGCAAACATACCCGAACCTTTTCCATGACCTTCTTCTTCCAATAAGGAAACCAAAAAGGAAAGGCTCTACTTATAGAAGAAGAACCTATATCTCCCACTTCACCAGGTCTAGGGTATTAAAGAAGATCAATTGTATCATGTGATTCTCCTCTTTAAGAAAGAAGCCATCATCAAGCAACAGTAAGAAGGAATAGAGTTTCTAAAAATAAAAGTATAATCAAAATAAATCCTTATCTCTTCTTTGCAATTGCAAATTGAAAAACTTGAAATGCAATGCAAGGAAAAGGAAGAAAAAAACCTTTCCAACACTAAATTAAAAGTTGATAAGGAAGTTAAAACTTCTGTAAACATAGAGGGAGTCAGTAATGTGTGGGGTATAATTTGTAAAAATTACGAAAACTTGCATTCTCAAAATGAAACATTTAAAAATCAGCTGGAAGAGGAGAATATGGAAAGGACAGAAAAAGAAAAAGAAAAGGAAAATATCAAAAAGGATTTACAGGTTACCTGTGAAGTAGGGGAAAAATTACTTGTATGCAGAAGACCTTCGTCAATAAACAATGATTTCTTGGAGGAACAGTTCTATAGGTGACAATTATCAAGAATAACATGTGAATTGTCGTTTGAAATAAACAATGGCATAGAATTTTTGAAGGAATTTACAAGAAGCTCCACTGAACATCAAAATATCATATGTGAATTCCACTTGTGTAATCTTCTTTTGGGTCTCATGTCATATTTTCAAATAAATCTCTTCACAGGTGAGTCCCAATTAAGAGCCTTAGCTTCTACAATGCAAAATGACATAGAATGGGATCGAAGCACAAATGAGTATTTTGAGAAAGTAAAGGTAAAAGGGCTATGCATGAGGCATAAATATGTACTGGTCTCACATACCTGGAAGTTGCTATGGAAAACTTCTTCAGTTGCTACGGGAAACTTCATTAATTAAACAACAGAAATTTTAAGCACCAAAACTCTGCAACTATTTTCTGTGAAGGTTGATTTCATGAGAATTCCCGAAGCACAACCCAGTCACTATCATGTCCACAAGTCATGTCGAATCCTGAGGTCTATCCCATGGCAGATACAACCCATATGAAGGCATAGGAATTAGAGGAGGAAAGGACCTGAGGAGGTGGTGGCATTTAATGTATCTCTTTAGAAAACCTTCTCCATTACATTGATTAAACAAGCAACCAAAAACATTTAAGTGTAAAAACTGGGAGCTCTATAACTATATTTGCAAAAGGTCGATTGCGATTTGGATAATTGATGGGAGAATGAGAATTGATGAGAAGGTACATTGTGCATAATTGACGAGAAGCATTAGATCTTAAAAACTATTCAGGTAAATGACACTACCTGAGGCTATGCAATTTTGAGATTTTAAAATTTTTCACAAATAGTCATTTTAGTTTATTTCTCTGTTCTATAGAGTCATGAAATATTTTAGAGGAAAACATGTACTTATAGTATCAATAGTAATACTTATATATGGTATTGTAGATTGTCTTATACACATTGTGTCTATACCACTATGTCCATACAATTGTCTTGGATGGGTAGTCAATCAATGTGGTGAAATAGAAATTAAGGATAATAATAATAGGATATAATAGATTTATAAATGTCTTCTTTTTACGTACATGATCATTCTTTGTAAATATAAAATAACGTGAGCACAATATGCAATGATTACATGTTCTCATTGTGATGCCACATGGCACATTCAAACAAAAAACAATTATGCCATCTATAATCATGTTTAAATCAAAACATCCAAGAGAAGAGTATAGATAGAGTATTGAATGGCTAGCCATCCAAGACAAGGATATATACACTAGCCACTGTCACAACACAACCATTTATTTGCAATCGAAGACAAGATCGCCCATTTCTATCTTACTTGATATACACACAATGTCTATATAACAAACACAATGTGTATACCATAGTTAGTAAAGAAAAATAGTTTGTATACCACAACTAACACACAAAAAAGAATCATGTATATATATCGAAATATATAGATATGCATATGTCTTGTAATGCAGATAGTTGCATTGAAAAGTTCAAATTTACACTATTGAATATCTAAAAAAAATGTTGTATTAGGGTTCATTTTAAAAATCCCCCTCTAAAATATTATTTTTGAATTTGTGGTGAATCTCAAAAATTGACTTTCGAATTGTTGGTGAATTTCTAAAAAATGTTTCAAAGAAAGGTGATTTCGCATGGAGAAATTTTCTCGAGGTTTCACATAGCTGGATGGGCAGGTTGGGTGGAAAGGTTGGCTGGGCAGGTTGGTCAGGCAGGTTGGCTGGGCAGGCTAGTCGGGTAGGTTGGTTGGGTAGGCTGGTCAGGTAGGTTGGATGGGTAGGTTGGTCAGGTAGGTGATTGGATGGGTTGGTTGGGTAGGCTGGTTGGGTGGTTTGACGGGTGGGTTGACCATCCAACTCTGTCGTCCAACCCTTTAGCCATCCAACCCCTCATCCACCCAACCCCTCAGCCACCTAACCCCTTACGCATCCAACTCCTTAGCCATCCAACCTTGTAACTATCCAACTCTTAGGTGTTGGTTGTTTATGTTTACTTTGGAAAATATGTGCATGAAATGATTCAAAATGGTGGTGAATTACATCCATAAGCTCTTATATTTGTGTAAAATCTAGGTGAAATGAATAGTACAAGGGATATGTTGGTCAATTTTTTTGGTGAATAATTCGGCTGTGAATCACAAAAAATTCAACAATTCAAATTTCCATAAACCTCGATTTTCACGAGTTTACGAAAATTCACCACTAAAATTTTCCATGTGTTGTATATTGTTACTTACGATATATGTTTGCCCATTGTAAAGGTAAAGATGGTTGCCATTTGGAGATTGGAATTCATGGAGTGTCTAATACCTCAGAAAATATTACATGTTCATCGTTCATATTATATGACCCTGATGACAGTAAGAAGGTAGAGAGAGGCACCATTGTGGGAAATGTTAGTATGACCATCCACCAAGCTGAGTGTAGGGCCTTGATATTGGGTCTTGAGGAAGCATTGTGTCAAGAAGTTTGGAACATTTGTGTTTATTCTCATGATATGGTTGTTGTGAATCAAATGAATGGTGTATACCAATGTAACAATGTAAATATTTTTGTTCTCTGAGTTCAAGCGCTAGAGATTGTATCTTGCTTTGTGAAATGTTCATATGTACATGTAAAAGTTAATAGAGGTAGGTTGGATATATGTCAAGTGTCTAGGGCCACAATAAATGAAGAAGTGGTAGTGTTGTTAGCAATTGCCACGGATGACATTGTAATATGATATATTTACACACCATATTTCCTTTTTGTCTTATGTACAAGTATGCTTCTAATTATCTATGGCTTAATATCTTCTATCTGTGATGCATTGGTGGAATAGTAGACATAGCTTTATTATCGTAGGAATAATGTGGCCCGTCAAAGAATAATATGAATTTTATTACAAGATAGTCGGACCTTGGAGTCATCATACTCTGATATGGTGTGTACAATTAGAAAAATACATGTAGGCACTATATTTGTCCAAATTGTTATTGTTAAGATGAATTATGATTGTTTGTGTTTTCTTTTATTTAACCATTGTGACGGTCAAATTTTCCAAACTTGCATTTTGCTAGCATTGTTTCTTTGTTGCAGGTAAGAATACAAGATTTTCAATTACACTTTCCATTGCTGCAATTAAAAAATAAATAATTGTATTATCTTTTATGTTGAAACAAATTTTTTAAGTAAGTAACACAATCTTATTTTAGGCACATGATCCTAGGCCTCCACTCAAAAGATCAAAATGACGAAGGTGAATATTGAACCTTCAAATATATTCTTTGGTACGTGTGTGTACTTTATGTACTAATCGTTCTAACATTTCTTTTTTTAAAAATGGACTTTGGTACTATTTATTATGTTGGTAACAAGTTTTTATATGGAATGGATCGGTGAGTGAAGGACGACAAGGTGGTTGCAGCGAACGTTACTTTGTCGTCACATGTACATGTTGGTATAAATGTAGAGGAGGTTAAATTACCTTAATTTGACGTTGTATTTGTTATCTTAATTTAATTTAAGTTGATTATATATTATTGTGTATGTGTGTAACGAGTTTGTATGGCTAATAACATGATATTTGGAATGATAATTATAGGATGATGCACCCAATGTCCTTTCTCCACATCATGGAGAGGATGATATTGTCGTCGATGAGGTAAAATCCATAAATTGAATTTTTTAATTTATTGTTTTCATTTATGTCCATTAGTGTCTAGCTATTTATATGTTGTTGTATAGGCTCCTTGTCACTATAGAATGGAGCTTTATGGGGATCACATACTTTATTATTGCGAGTACCTCAGTTGCAACAATTTTTTTTACACATTACAGATGTTAAACATCCATAGGACAAATTCCCATTCCCTCTCTCATGTTTCCCCTAAGATGAGAGGGAGAAAGTTTACCAACAAGTATCCTCGGCAGGCCTTCAAAAAGTGGAGGCAATACAAGGAACAAAGAGAGGGAGACATTGAGTGTGTGTTGCGTATGTGCTCTATATTGAAGAGGTGACACGTGATAAAGCACATTTTCATAAGGGATGGCAAGGCATAATTCAAAGAGCTTAACAGACGCTCCAAGAAATAGGTTGTCAATGCCATGAGTGTCTATGATTCAGAGACTGTGAGGGCTAAGAAGAGGGCACACATATTGGATTTGAAAGAAAATAAGAAAAACATGGTAATTTTATTGAGTAACGGTTTCATTTCACTTGTTTCTTGTTGTCAGTACATAAGTATTCTATATTTCTTATAATTTACATGCCATTTTCTTCACAGGGAGAGGATGGTGAGATGGATGCAGGGGTCATTCTGGAAAGAACTAGTGGAGGTGATTGTGACATAAGTTAGTCATTTTATATTTATCCTCGTTAGTTAAACACTTGTTCATGAATTGTTCATTAACATTTGCATTGATACAATATGTATGTAGGAGGATGATATGCCACTTTTGCATCTATATGAAAAATGTAAAAAAAAGTAGCAACGAATCCAACCAACACAAAGGAAGCCAAGGTTAATAAAAGTGAACACAAAATCTGTGAATTTTAATTTGTAGTTTTTGTTATAAAACCATTGTTATAAAAAATATGTTATTTTGTAGGTTGGTTCGTCACAAGTGGGTGATGCTACTGTACCTTTTCAGCAGATCGTGGATGTGGCAGTGCGAACAATGCAAAGCATGGTAAGTCATGGACCTCAATTGAAATTAAAATTCAAGTTATCTTTTTTCCCTCTAAACGTAAAAAATATAAATTTATATTGTAATAAGGAATTTTAGAACTTGTTAGATTTATAGTTTAAGTATTTTCTTTAAGTGAATAAGTACTTGTTTGATTTCTAAATATTTACTTAAATGATATGTAGATATTACCAACTCATTGCATATCTTTGATATATAATTATGACGTAAAGGTGTGTCGATGGTAATCGTTCCCAATAAAAAACTAAAAAAGTATGGATAAATATGTGTAATAGTCGTTTAAATATGCACAACATTGCATATCTTTGAAATCTTAGATCCTTTATTTGAACTTGTAATTACTTGAGACTATTCTCTTTATCTTCTTGTTTTACTAGCCCTATTGGATTGTATCTTCACTTATAGTTTGACATGGTTTTAGTATTCTATAACATACAAAAGTGTAGAGTCCGTAACAACAGCCCAACAATCCGTAGCAACTAGCAGCCCATAGCAACAACCCAACAACCCGTAATAACTTAAAATAGAGCTTATAATAGGAGGTTTTGCTTTGTTTAATATAGACTAGAATAAGATGCACGTAGACTAGAAATAAACCTCAAACTGCATAGTAGGTAGAAGTGAAGTTTGTAAATATATTGATATCTCAATATATGAATGATATTAAATTCTTTTGTCTACATCATTCCTTAGAGATTGTCTTGCCTTTGGGACACCTCCTTACTTCTAGACCCTGTTCCACTACTTCCCTTTTACCTTTTCTAAGTTTTTTTAACCTTTGTTAGCTACGATATGTTCCTTTTAAAAGTGGTTATGATGAATATTGTGCTATTACATATTTATATGTTGTTTATAACTCGGATTTACATTTAATTCAGTCACTGCAGGCATCTCCTAGGACACGCGGGAGAGAGGAGAATGAGGAGTTCAACATGCATATCAGTTTACAGGTACGTAATTAAATATAGGTTGATTACGTTTTTCACATATACACGAACATTTAATTGTTATTTATTTTGTTACTTACTGCAACTAATTTAATGTGCAATGATTGCAAACATCTTCCAGTGGCCTCAAGAGAGAAGGGGATGAACATATTCCATTACATGAGGATTTATAGGTAGCCTTTACGTGAAGTGGAATCGAGATTCTATATTGTGGATCATTTTTTTTATATAAATAGTACTAAAAATAGGAATAAAGTTATAGTATATAAATTTATTTTTTGTTTGGACTAACTACCAGAATTATTTCAAAATACTACTAAATGTTCCTATAATGAAACCCTCCTCCACTCCTACTACATCCATAGCAGTTCTCGACATGGTGTCATCTATTGGTGATGTGGTAGATGTCTGGATGTATGGAGAATTGATGGGCCATGAAAACATTCACAATGTCGGTGCTGATACAACTTGCCATGAGAGGAAAGTTCCATCAGATTGTGTTGTTGTTCATATCCTCAGTGTTATATATTTCCCTCTACTATTTCCTACTCTTTTCGCGGACATGTTGTCGGATGTTGTCAATAGCTATACCATTTGGCCACTTTCTAAAATGCATCTTAGCTAGCCACCTCACCAGGTAATATATTGTTTGGAAATGTTTTACATGTAGTTTTGGCTTTGTAGTATTCTTAGTATATATGAATTATAGTAACACAAACTGGTTAAATTTTGTAGGATGATGCGGTACCCGCCAAAATAAAAAAGGTGGGCACCAAGTACAAAAGTGACACCCAACTCGATACATAAGAATCCCAAAAGAAAAAAAGCATATTGCGAAAGAATTTTCTCCATTGTGTGCACTAGACAATGGAGGAAAAATTGATTTCATACTATTAACCAAATTATTTCATAACATTAACATTAATTTAATTACACAGTTTTAATTGATAAAATTGTGGCTTGTTTTAATATAATAACAATAACATTAACATGTGTTTTAATTGTGTATTTCTTGGATCTAATCATGATTATAGTTGTCATAAGTGTTTTTAGTTTGAATGTGCCATAATGCTTCACAATTGGTGCATTATTCATGATTATAGTTTTCATAAATGTTTTTTGTTTTAATGTGCGATGTGGCATTGTAATTTGTTGATTATTCATGATTATAGTTATCACATTTGTTTTTTGTTTGAATGTGTCATGTGGCGTCACAAAGGGTCGATTATTCATGATTAAACCCGTCACAAATGTTTTTTTTGTTTGATTGTGCCATGTGGCACCACAATGGGTTGATTATTCATTTTTTTGTTTGTACTTGTCATGCGGCATCACAATGACAACCAAAGGCAATCATTGCATCTTCTCCCCACTTTATTTAACCACCATGTGATTTTGCAAAATACTTAACATGTGAACCTACTTTTTACTCTATTTATAGTAGTAGACTAACATTGTTTTTTATTTATATTGCAGGTGAGATTTGAATCCATTTGTTGCCATCCATCAATCTTAGTTAAGGTAATTTCATATTTTTACTAGTTCATTTATCACATCTACAAGTGAATGTGATGTTTTCTTTCTACAAGTTCATTTATTTTTACTAGTTCATTTATCAAATCTACAAGTTCATTTATCAAATCAAAGCTTTTCAAATTTTTAGGCAGCCAAAGGAAAGATTTTCATATTTTCATAATCATCGTAACAAACTACTTTTTGTTAGATAATATAACCTATGAATTCAATTTTAAAAAATATCTCAACGCCATTGTTTAAAAATTATGTTTTGTGTATTCCATGCATTACGTATCCTGTTATCGATTTGATCATGACATTTTCTCAACAAATATAATTATCTTATAAGTAATGCACTAAGGATTAATTTTCTTTTTGTTTTTGTTTTTTCTGACTTCTTTTTATATTCAATGATTCTAATTTCTGAGGAACAAGTATGAAATGAATAAGGGCCTCAATTTACATGGGCATCAATTTACAAGTATGAGGAACAATTAAAATGGGCCATTTTTAAAAATTGATAAAATTGCAAACTGCCAAGAAAATAAAGCGTTACTTGTATTTTTCAACCTCGTAAACACAAATGTAAGGACGAAGTTTTGGATTTTGTTATCGAGTGATATGCTTCACCTACTATTTACACTTACCCTAATCCACGTTATTAGGAATATTATGTAGATGAGGAAAATAATAATGGTGGACATCGAGTTCAACTTTTCTATCATTATACCTTGCTCTTATTTTCAAACTCATAATATACCTGCATAAGATTTCGCTCATGATTTTTATAGCATTTGCTAATCTTATAAGTTTTGTGATTATTTTCCACTTTCATAAGGAAACAAGAGCTTAGCTTGTAAGTTTTTTGATTCATTTCTACTTTCACAAGGAAACAAGATTCAATAGCAAAATTTGAATGCACAGCCATGTAAGCTATAAAATTATTAATTTTTCAATATTATAAGAGTTTTGGTGGATTTTTTTTATATTGTAGTAGTTTTTGCGACTCAACGATCTAACGTGGACGTGAAAAAGACAAGGACATAGTTGTTTCAACATTTTCCATACTCTTAGGTCTTGTGTAAGACTGCAAGTGTATTATTGAATACATTATATTGTTTCCTCTCTATTTTGCATTGATTATTCTCTTTTTTTTTTCCTTTTGCATCTCTTTCAGGAACAAGATTGGTGACAAATATATTTTATGTAGGCAAAAAAAACGGGGATCTAAAGTACTCTTATTTTCAGCAATGGATTAAAAGGTAAGCCTACAAGATGTATAAATGGTATTTCATTTTACTCTTACCACCCATAAACTTGAACAACTTCCATAAGAAACTCATTAAATTTACTATATTTTTCATCTATGTCAAGACTTAATTCAATTTAATCTAGCTCATGATTTAGTAGTAGCCGATAATGAATTCAACCCCATTTAGCAGTAAGTCATGACATGTAAAATGAAGAAATGGAGAATTTTTTATTCTAGCATTGTTTGGTTTGACAATTGTTTAGGGACATAATAGGTTGTAGCATTGTAATATTGATCCTTATTCATATTAGAGATTATTGATTTATGGGAAATCATTCATCTTATTTATCATTTTTGCAGATTCACACCGTCAACCATGATGGCTCAGTCTAAAATTCCCAGTAACGAGAAGAATGCTTCACAAGTCAAAGATCCATTCGAATATGCTGAAAATTTTGACAGTGACATTGTTACATCCAAGAGGAGAAGGGATGGCTTGAAAAATAAAATCTCTAGATGTAAACAACATAACAAATTATTCACTTTGACATTTTGTTTACATTGATGTTATAAATGTAAATATCGTAACATAATGTTTTCCCACAGATTCAATCGCCATAAAGGAGTCCTTGCATAAAAGTTACGAGGAGATGGTGGAAGTTGAAAAAAAACATATAAAGGTTTTGGAAGAGAAAATTGTGTTTTATGAAAAAGAGAACAAACAACTGTGAGAAGAAAAAAAGTTGTAAGGCTGAAGCTCATAGATCTGCACGAGTCAAAGGCCTATATATAGATGATTTTTCTTCAACTAAAAATGGCACATAAAGGCCAGGAAAAAATGAGTGTGGAAAAGTTACAAATATCGGAAGTTTCTTTGGCCAAGGTTCAAGAGATGATCACTATTCACGACTGGGAACACAAAGATCTGAAAGAACTGTTGAAAAGAACGTTGGGATTTTTGGATTAATGCAATGAGAAAACAAACTAAAAATGTGACATTGACACATGTTAGGAAATAAGGGATAAAATATGCAGAATAATCCCACACAAAATCCCAATAGTAGAAACTAATATGTAGAAAATATTACAGATATGAAATAAAAGTGCATAAAATAAAATAACACAATATAGTGACAGTATTTAACATGGTTCACCCAATTTGGGCTACGTCCAACAAGAATCAATTTCTCATATTTTATTACAAACCACCTCTCTCAATACAATATCCAGATATGTTTGGAGTTGTGCTCAACAAACTCTCCTGAATTCACACCCGAATTCACACATATCTATAAATTGATATGTCTCACCTATCAAAAGTACATTAATAGGCAACTGCTTAAGTGGTTTTACAATACCGTGGGTATCAAAACCATGGGAAAAAACCACCCCATAAACCTATGGGTCAAAAATACCACTCATATGAGAAGAGCACATTTTTTGCTACATCAGGCATGTTTTTTGAGGCCAATTTACGCCTAAATTTTTTTCTTTTCGGGGGCTGTGTCCCCAAACCCCTACTATCGGGGGTTACCTCCCCTGAGACCCGACCCGGCCCCGAACCCAGACGAGAAAATGGAGAGTGTACAATACTTTTAGTGTAAAGTCTTCAACATTTCGACACATGAAAACTAGCTCCACAACATAGCAATCTCCCACTTGGAGACTAGTTTTCCTCTGAGAAATATTTTTAACCCTTCACTAGTTGTCTGTGAAGACCAACCAAAGTCGAACACAGCTTTAGTTTTTCCCTTGTGACCACCTTGGTCATCATGTCTACAGGATTCTGACTAGTATGAATCTTCTATAGCTTCAACTTCTCTTCCTCCAAAGTTTTCCTAATGAAATGGTACCTTATCTGTATATGCTTCATCCTAGAGTGGAAAGCAGAGTTCTTAGCTAGGTGTATAACACTTTGACTATCACTATGCAACTTCCCTTCCTCCTGCTTATGCCCCAAATCCTCAAGCAATTATTGTAACCAAATCATCTCTTTGCTTTCCTCTGTGACAACAACATACTTAGCCTCCATGGTTGATAAAGCCACAAGCTTCTGTAGTCATGAAATCCAGCTCACCGATGTCCCACCTACAATGAAAATATACCTGTTGTGTTCCTAATGTTGTCTACATCTCCATCCATATTGAATCTACATAACCACACAAAGTGGTGTCTGATCCACTGTAGCAAAAAACTATCCCCATGGTCCCTCTCAAGTACTGAAGGATCCACTTTACATCCTGCCAATGATCTTTACCTAGATCACTCATAAATCTACTCATTGCTCCCACTACATGGGCAATATCAGGCATAGTGCACACCATGACATACATCAAAATTACCAACCACTGATGAGTAATGTACTTGGCATCAGGTTTCTCTCCTGCTCTGTCTTGGGACACATCTCCTTTGATAACTTGAAATGGCCTGCCAAAGGAGTCCCATGTGGTTTAGCATCCTACATATTAAACCTCTCCAAGACCTTCTTAATGTACTCTTCTTGAGATAAATTCAGCTTTTGTTCCTTCCTATCTTGAAATATCCTCATACCAAGGATTTGTTTGGCTGCCCCCAAATTGTTCATAGAAAATGATTCATTTAGCTACTTCTTGAGTACTTTTGCATGTTTTGCCTACAACCAACATGTCATCCACATACAAGCACGTGATAATATAACTTCCATCCTGAAATTTCTTTATATACATGTAATGGTCAGAATGGCATCTAATATAACATTTCTCCATCATGAAGCTATCAAATTTCTTATACCATTGACGTGGAGCTTGTTTCAGGTCATAAAAGCTCTTATTCAGTTTGCACACCATCTCCTCTTTACCTTTAAACTCATAGCCCTCTGGCTGCTGCATATATAGATCCTCCTCCAAATCACCATGGAGAAATGCAGTCTTTACATCAAGCTGCTCTAAGTGCAAGTCTTCTGCTGTAACTATTCCAAGAACAGTTCTAATAGAAGTCATTTTTACTATAGGAGAAAAAATCTCATCAAAATCTATACCTTTTTTTTGTGCAAACCCCTTGACCACCAACTGGCCTTGTATATTTTCTTGCCTCCTTCTTCCTTTTTAACTTTGTACACCCACTTGTTCTACAATGCTCTTTTTCCTTCAGGTAGCTTCACCAAATCCCAAGTATGGTTCTCCATGAGAGATTGATTCTCCTCATTCATGGCTTACTCCCACTTCTTCCTGACATCTACCTGCATTGCTTCATCAAATATCTCTGGCTCTCCATTATCAGTGAGTAATAAATAATAAAGAGAAGGAGAAAAAGCGTTCAGGTTCTCTTCTTACCCTAGAATACCTCCTCAATATAGGAGTTTGGGGTTCCTGTTGAGTAGGTTCCTGAACTGATTCATGTGTCACTTTCCCATCCAGAAGATCCTCTACCACTACATATTATTTCTTGGATTATTCATTGTTTTCCTACAACTATTGCTTATACATAACTTTCTCATTAAATACCAAATCCCTTGATCGAATTATTTTTTCCCCCTTAATAATCCAACATTTAAATCCAAAGTCATCACCACCATAACCAATGAAAGTGCATTTTTCTGATTTAGCCTCTAGTTTGGTCCTATCATCCTTGTCAATATGAACAAACACCTCACATCCAAAAACTCTAAGAAATGAGTAATCAACTTTCTTACCAGACCAAGCCTCCTCAGGTATGCCTCCATTCAAGGCACCTGAGGTCATCTGTTTATCAAGTACACAGTTATGCTCACTGCTTCTACCCAAAAAGAAAGAGGCACTCCCACATGTAACCTCATGCTCCTAACATGTTCCATTGTTGTCTTTTTCATCCTTTCTAACACCCCATTCTATTGCGGAGTTCCTGGAACCATCTTTTGCCTACAGGATTCCATTCTTAGAACAATAATAATCAAACTCATTGCTGTAATACTCCCCTCCATTATTTGACCTGAAACATTTTAGCTTAAGACCTGTTTCATTCTCTACCAAGGCTTTCCATTTAACAAAAGTGTCAAATACATTAGATTTATTTCTAATACAATATACCCAAACTTTCCTTGTTACATCATCAATAAAAGTAACATAATAATTTGAACCCCCAAGAGATGATACCTGAGCCGACCCCTACACATCAGAATGTACCAACTCCAACTTACTCTCTTTCTTCGTAGGTCCAACCTTGAGAAACCTTACATGCTTTTGTTTCCCATATACGCAGTTTACACAAAAATCCAAACATGTTTCTGTATATTCGAGAAAATTATGCTTTATGATCTCCATGCCCTTATGGCCCATATGACCAAGCCTATAGTGCCACAATGTTGTATCTTCTTCTAAAGCCACAAGCTTACAAGAATTAGTGTTATCAGTGGTTAAATACAAGGTTCTAACCTTCTTACCTCTTGTCACCAAAAGAGCACCCTTGGTAACCTTCCAAGATTCCACTGTAAATATCACAGTACAACCATCACTTCCCAACTGCCCCACCGATATCAAATTTCATCTTAATGTAAGCACATGCCTGACATCCTTTAATAGTCATGTATTCCCATTATGCATCTTAACCTAAGCATATTCTTTTCCAACTATGCTACAAGGCTCATCATCACCAAGAAGAACATGCCTAAAATCCCCTTGAACATAATCAACAAAATAATGCCTATGTGGAGTAACATGGAAAGAAGCTCCCAAATCTAAAACCCAAGATTCAACAATATTATGCAAAGAAAGAATCAAAGAATCTTGACATACATTACTCGTTGCCACATTTTTCTCCTTGTTTTCTTCCTGTTGTTTCTTCTTATCCAGAAGCTCCCAACAGTCCTTCTTTGCATGTCTAGACTTTCCATAGTGCCAACATACCAACTTGCTTTTGGATTTTGACCTTGCTCGATCTTTCGATTTTCCATAGATTCCTCTATTATTATGTCTCGTCAAAGAATTATCTTAAGTAGAATATTTCCCAGAGATTTTTCTTCACATTTCCTCACTTAGAATTACCCCTACAACATCCTCAAAATTCAACTTTGAGTTAGCTAAAACTGAGTTGCTTACCGCCATTACCAGGCTATTTCAACTCTTAGGTAAGGAGCACAAAATTAATAAAGCCCTAACTTAATCTTCTATTATCAAATCAACCATATTTCATTTAAATATTGTAAAAAGACAATTCATATTAAACTTTTTCATTAAAAATATCTTGTTAGAGGCAAAGGTTTTTTCATATAACTTCCTTAATGCATTTGTTAGTTTTTTTGTAGTATTTTCCTTTGAAACATAAAATAATATCGAAGATGCAAGACATAGCTAGATTGTCCCAAGTTCCTTCCAATCCAAAAAATACCATTCTACATCTGTCATGCTCAAGGGTTTGGTCCCTTTTCTAGACAGTGGAATATAAATACCCTTATGATAAGGGTCATCTTCCAAAGATTATAATTCTACCCATTGAATTTATCAACCCTTGATCTTCCATCATCTACCATAGCTCCCACTCAAGCTAAAAATTTCCTTGTGATTCAACACTTCAACAAACCAAACCAGACTCTGATACCAGTTGTTAGGAAATAAAGGATAAAATATGCGGAACAATCCCACACAGAATTGCAATAGTAGAAACTAATATCCAGAAAATATTACAGATCTGAAATAATAATGCAGAAAATAAAAGAACACAATATAGAGATAATATTTAATGTGGTTCACCCAATTTGGGCTACGTCCACCAAGAATCACTTGCTCAAATTTTATTATAAGCCACGTCTCTCTCAATACAATACCCATATCTATTTGGAGTTGTGCTCAACAAACTCTCTTGAATTCACACCTAAATTCACACACATCTACAAATTGATATGTCTCACCTATCAAAAGTACATTAATAGGTAACTGCTTAAGAAATTTTACAATACCATGGGTATCGAAACCATGGGCCAAAACCACCCCATAATCCTATGGGTCAAAAGTCCTATCCATATGAGAAAAGCACGTTTCCTGAGAAATAGAGCATGTTTTTCGAGGCCAAACAATTTTTCTCTGCGGAGAGTGTAGAGTCTTAAACACTTCCACACATGAAAATAGGCTCCACAACATAACAACACATGTTTGCAAAAAAAATTAATGTTATAATTTGTAACATATTAAATGTTATTTTTTGTGTAAATTATATTAATTATATTTGATGATATTTTAGTTTCTATTTTGGATCCACATGTTCAAGTATTATAATTGTATTTTATTTTTAGTTATTTTATGGATTCATGTCTTTGTTTCAATGGAAGAAGGCCGAGAAGATAAAAAAAACGGTAACAATGACTAAAATCTTACACTATGTTACTAACATTTGTAAGTGTGAGTTTCTGGAATGGATTTAGTTATATCAGCAACATACCTCAATTGGAGTAGAGAAGAATTATTTGGTTGTTTTGTATCTATTTTTTTAATCAATATAACTCTGCTTTGAGTTGGGCTTTGTAAGATTTATAGATTTCTTCACTTTAACCTTTATTTGTCTCCATTCTAGATAGATCTAGTGAATTAATTAAAAATTTATGTGAGAAATTTTTGTTCATGTTAATATCTTAAAGGTATAGTAAAGAGGAAGCTTTTTCATACCAGCTAAAGTGCATTCCATATTATTTAGGTGTATATTGGATGGTATTAATCTTTGGACATTTTATGATAAGAATCTTTGATGTAGAAACATATTTTGGTTTAGTGGGCTAGTTGTCTTAATTTTTCTTTGCATTTGTGTTATGTGCTTTTGTGCTTGAACTATGGTCCTCTTTTTCTTATTTGAGATTTCACCCATATCATCGCCATCATAGGCTTCTTGATTCTTTCATCGTTGTTACACTCTATTTAGATCCTTGTATGGTAAAAAAGAGTTTACATCGGTCCTTTGAAACTCTTAAGCATAATATCCAACATGAGATTCATGTGTACTCTCTACAACATGTTGTGGTGTTTTCAAAGTATGTTCCAAAAAGTGGTTTTTTAATTCAAACCATTCTCTTGATTTTTCTCTTCACACTTACTTTTATCTATATCCTTATCTGATATCGTCCTCCTCTCATATGTCAAATATGGACTTGTAGTTGTCTTAAATTTATTCCAAAGTTTGGGTGTATGAGAAGGTATTACCCTAATCTTGGATTAAAAAATGTCCACCTCTTACCTCTTATGTGGTATACCACAAACAACACTACCACATGATAATACAAATTTCTAGGTATGTGAGACAAATAAAATACATGTATATGTAAATAATTAACGAATGATCATTCATTAATAAATGAAACGGGGTTATGGTATGACTATTCAATTTATAATTAAATTTAACACAATGGATTTGGATTTGGGTAGAGATGGATGAAGATGGGTTCATTGTCCTCAAAGTTGAGGTATTATTTTGCATACGAATGCACATAATCCACAAGTGTATTATCATTGATTATTTATTATTTAAGACCTAAAGTGATGTTGTCAAACGTCCTTCCCAACTTGTTTACCTTCTTTCACCTTCAATACTACACTCTGGATAAAGTAGCCAACACTCTGAAGTAAGTAGATTATACTCTGAAGAAAGAAGCCAACAATCCGATGCAAGTAGACTATACTCCAAAGCAAGTACACTATACTCTGAAGCAAGTTACCAATACTTTGAAGCAATTAGATTATACTCTGTAGCAAGTAGATTATACTTCGAAACAAGTAGACAATTAATTAGGAGTGAATAAAGATTTTTTTAACACATCAATTAACATCTAGAAAAGAAAAACATGCAAATGGTAATAACAGAAACTACATTATTAAATAGTAAAGTGTGTGGCATTATTCATAACAATTAAATTTTGTAATCAATTGACAAACTAAACATCTCAATAACCTAACATATCTATGTTTGTGACATATCGATGATGGTGGACTATACTTCGAAGAAAGTAGTCTACGCTTCGAAGCAAGTTGAATATACTTCAAAGCAAGTTGAGTAAAGCACATATGTCCATGTATCCTAATGAATTATTGCATTTTTTCCCCTTTCTATGTATGGTCATAAAGCATTTGGGATTTACGATTAATTAAGAGTGAATAATTTTTTTTTATCACATCAATTGACATGTGGAAAACAAAACATGTAAATGATAATAACATAAACTACACTATTAAATAGTAAATTATGTAGCATTATTCATAATAATTAAATTTTGCAATCAATTGACATACTGAACATCTCAATAACCTGACATATCTATGTTTGTGACATATTGACAATGTTGGACTATCCTCTGAAGCAAGTGATCTACACTCCAAAGCATGTTTACTATACTCCAAAACAAGTTGGGTAAAGAACCTATGTCCTATAAGACATGTATCCTAATGAATTATTGCATACATTTTTACCTTTCTACATATGGCCATAAAGCATTTGGGTTTTATAAATAACTGGGAGTGAGTAAAGTTTTTTTAACAGATCAATTGACATTTGGACAATAAAACATGTAAATGGTAATAACATAAACTACAATATTAAATAGTAAATTGTGTAGCATTATTCATAACAATTAAATTCTGCAATCAATTGACATACTAAACATCTCAATAAAATGACATATCTATGTTCGTGACATATTGACGATAGTGGACTATACTCCAAAGCAAGTAGTCTACGCTCCTAAGCAAGTTGACTATACTTCGAATCAAGTTCAGTAAAGCACCTATGTCCTATAAGACATGTATCCTAATGAATTATTGCATACATTTTTTCCTTTTTACGTATGGGCATAATGCATTTGGGCTTTCCAATTAATTAGGAGTGAATAATTTTTTTTAACACATCAATTGACATTTGGACAACAAAACATGTAAATGGTAATAACATAAACTACACTATTAAATAGAATTTTTTATAGAATTATTCATAACAATTAAATTTTGCAACCAATTGACATATTGAACATCTCAATAACCTGATATATCTATGTTCATGACGTATCGACGATGGTGGACTATTCTTTGAAGCAAGTAGTCTATGCTCCAAAGCAAGTTGACTATACTCTGAAGCAAGTTGAGTAAAGCAACTATGTCTCATAAGACATGTATCCTAATGAATTATTACATGCATTTTTTCATTTCTACTTATGGGTATGATGCATTTGGGATTTACAATTAATTAGGAGTGACTAAAGTTTTTTTAACACATCAATTGACATCTGGACAACAAAACATGTAGATGGTAATAACATAAACTACACTATTAAATAGTAAATTGTGTAGCATTATTTATAACAATTAAATTTTTCAATCAATTGACATACTGAATATCTTGATAACTTGACATATCTATGTTCATGACATATTAACGATGGTGGAATATACTCCAAAGCAAGTAGTCTATGCTCCGAAGCAAGTTGACTATACTCCAAAGCAAGTTGAGTAAAGCACCTATGTCCTATAAGACATGTATCCTAATGAATTATTGCATACATTTTTTCCTTTTTATGTATGGGCATAAAGCATTTGGGATTTACAATTAATTAGGAGTGAATAATTTTTTTTTTAAAACATCAATTGGCATCTGGACAACAAAACATGTAAATGGTAATACAATAAACTACACTATTGAATAGAAAATTGTTTAGCATTATTCATAACAATTAAATTTTACAATCAATTAACATACTGAACATCTCAATAACCTGACATATCTATGTTTGTGACATATCAACTATGGTGGACTACACTCTGAAGCAAGTAGTCTATGCTCCGAAGCAAGTTGACTATACTCCGAAGCAAGTTGAGTAAATCACCTATGTCCTATAAGACATGTATCCTAATGAATTATTGCATACATTTTTTTCTTTTTACGTATGGGCATAAATCATTTGGGCTTTACAATTAATTAGGAGTGAATAATTTTTTTTAACACATCAATTAGTAGGTTCATAACGTGTGTGTATAATAAATCGCCCATAGGCATCCTTTACCTTCTTACGAAAGGAAATATCTAGACATCCTTTTCCTTTTTAAGAAATAAAAACCCTTGCTTTAAATCATACTTGCTACCCTTGATTTGGATTATCCCCTAAACAATATTGCTGTGGTCTATATTCAGTCCTGCTTCAGATTATTCCCTGAACTGTTCACTATCATTCTAATTGTGTTTATCCTTTTCTTCCCTTTAGAAGAATGGGGCATAAAAAATATTCAGAACCAGATTCCACCTCCATTTTATTGTGAGATTCACAAGTATCAGAGCCATTTGAAAAGGTAGGATGGTTGGAAGTCATAAAGAAATTTGAAGGCTATAAGGAAGCCGTAGTGGAAGAATTCATCAAAAATTTCAAGGGAATCTCTTTGAAGGTAAGAGGAAAAAATATTATTGTCAATAGTAAGATCATTAGTGAAATTTTAGAGATTCCTTGTGAAGGGATGTAGATTGCTGGAAGGTCTACATACAAATACCTAATTTAAAATTTTCATGAACATGGAGATCCTGAACCGTAATTGGCCCTAAATAATGCAAAACAGGTCAAAGGCATTATGAGAGATATAATTCTTGACCCTATGGGGAAGCCACCTTTTGGATAGTGAATTATTTCACTTGTGAAGGTGAATAAAATCTCTTAGGAGGTGATACAATGTGGATTTTGATTCATTTGAAACAGGGTTTGCAAAAACCAAGGCATCGAGTCAATTTACCTCAATATTTGTGTGATAACATCCAAAATATGGCCACTAGATATAAAGAGAATAAAGGAGTAGTCAATCACCATAGTCTCGTTTACCTTATTTTTCAACACTCCATCAAAGATTAGAAGGGTAAAAGGGCTTGGAAAACATTGCTGCAGGAGATGGGTAAAGCTCCCAAGCAATAGAGACATACTCTCTCTGAATCTATTGTACCTAAATCAACTCCATCCCTCGCTAAAATTGAAGGAGAAATGGTGGAACCTAGAACAAAATGGGTGAGATATCTGGTGTAGCATCTGCTGGAACAATTGCCAAAAGAAAAAGAAAATTGAAGAAATTGGGAGAAGAAACTGGAAACAAAAAACAAAAAATTGATTCTTCAAGAGGATGAAGACGTCGAGGAGGTCTGAAATTTTGGGAAGCATAAATTCAACTGAAGGAGAAATGTAAATCACTGAACAAAGAAGTTATGACACTTTTCCATGGACTTCTACTACCAGTAGGGAAACAAATAAAGGAAAGACTCCTCTTACAGAAGAATAACCTATATCTCCCACTTCACCAGGTCAGGGTATTGAAGAAGATCAATTACAGCATGTGCGTTCTCCTCTCTAAGAAAGAAGCAATCATCAAGCAACAACAAGAAGAAATAGAGTTTCTAAAAATAAAGGTACAATCAAAATAAACCCTTATCTCTTCTTTACAATTACAAATTGAAAAACTTGAAATGCAATGCAAGGAAAAGGAAGAAACAACCCTTTCCAACACTAAAATAAAATTTGACAAGGAATTTCAAACCTCCGTAAACATAGAGGGAGTCATAAATGTGTGTGGTATAATTTGTAACAATTACGAAAAACTTGCATTGTCAAAACGAGACATTGAAAAATCAGTTGGAAGAGGAGAAGATGGAAAAGACAGAAAATAGAAAAAGAAAAGGAAAATATCAAAAAGGACTTACAAGATGTCGATGAAGTAGGGGAAAATTTTGTTGCATGTAGAAGACCTTCGTTAATATACAGTGCTCTCTTGGGGGAATAGTTCTACAAGTGGCAATTATCAAGAATAACATGTGAATTTTCATTTGAAATAAACAATGACATTGAATTTTTGCAGACATTTACAAGAAGCTCCACTAAACATCAAAATATGATGTGTGAAATCCATTTGTGTAATCTTCTTTTGGGTGACATGTTAGATTTTCAAATAAATCTCTTCGTAAGGGAGTCCAAATAAAGAGGCTTGGCTTCTACCATGAAAAATAAAATAGAATGGGATATAAGGACAAATGAGTATTTTGAGAAAGTGAAGGAAAAATGTTTATGCGTGATGCCTTAATTTCCAAACTAGAATATAAATGTTTGACATTTAGGGCTTTGTCCTATCGGTCCAAAATTTAGGACCATCATATTTCTAAGCTAAAAGAGAGCATTGCAAGAATTCGCAAATTCCTTCCTGAAATAGAGTTTGCAAAATCATTGGCAGTGTGCAACAAAAGGTGGGATACATTGAACCTTCCCTTGAAAAGGAGGGAGGTACTTTCACTGACAAATATAAGGAGGTTTATGAGAAGAGCAATGGAAATTACAAGGATGATTCCACAAATTTGTCAAACAAAAGGCAAAAAATAGATATAGGAATGCGATTTAGATCGCCACTTATTCTTTGCCCCATGCCTTCTTGGAAAACATCATCATTGCAGAGTGATAAAAACATTCAAGAAATGGAAAAACAAATGTTGGAGAACATGAAGGGTTTTGTGTCTCATAAGAAAGCACATGGGCACTTCACACAAGTGTTTTTGACTTGAGCAAATATATCGAGGACAATATTTTAGATCCATATTTTAAAGTGCCTAAGAAGGATGTGGTTGAGCATCAGGATAATGCATAGAACCAACTAACTACTTTAACACTAGTTGGCATTCACCAATGTTTAATGACCTTGATATTTTTAATTTCTAGTGTTTTATTTTTGACTGATACTATATGTCCTGAATAGCCTAGCATGCTACCTTTGATTGGAGAAAGTCACACATTCATAGTGAAGCATATAATTGTACAACTTGTTTTTGTACAAGAATTTTTTATTAAGTTAATACCTAGTTAAAGGTGGTTTATATGCTCTTGTTCATTTTCAATATGCTTTAACATTTTGTCTAAAAAATTGTGTTTTTTGTTGGCTAAATATGATTATTACAAATTGCTCATCATTCTCATAAATAACATTGTTTGACTCTTCCCTTTCTTTAAATTTGTTTCTATTAATAGAAATATTGTTGTAACAAGACTGTAGTCCAGATTATGGATCTTTTTCCATAACTTCAAAGAGAGTGATAATTCTAACATGTGGATGTACTACCTATTTTTAACATATTTTGACTCTACTTGCTTCGGTGTATAGTCTCCTTTAGTTGGTGTATAGTCAACTTGCTTCGGAGTATAGTCTACTTGCTTTGGAGTGTTGGCTACTTTATTCAGAGTATAGTCTACCATAGTTAATATGTAGTGAACAGAGATATGTTAGGTTTTTAAGATGTTCATTATAATATTCTTGCTTCGAAGTGTAGACTATTTTCCTTGGAGTGTAGACTATTTTATTTAGTTTGTAGTCTTCCATAGTGTTTATGTTTATGAACATTTAAAAAAAAATTGTTTGTATCATAAATTTTGTTCCTTCTCCTTATTTTTGAGTTGCTTCTGCAAATTCTATGGTGATTTCCATTAGCTAAGAAATATATGAGTGAGTGACTTCTTGAGTGGTCTTAAATCCTTAAAACCTTCAAGTTATCCTTTATTATGCTTATTAGATGTTATGTACCAATTTCCAGAGCTTACTTTAAAGTACAAGTCTTAATTTTATTATTAAATGTACGTGTAATGTCTTTAAACTACCTTATGATATTTTTAAGTTCTACTATTTTACTTTTCATTGATACTATATGTCTTGAGTAGCCTACCATTCTACCTTTGAGCGGAGAAAGTCACACACTCACAGTGAATAATAAAACTACCTTCATCCTACAATCCCTAAGAGGTTTTCTAGACTGCCTGAGAAAACAAGTTTTGGTATAAAATTCAAAATACTCCAACCAAAACCTTCAAACTTAATACTTAACACCTTCTTCTTAACCTTCTAAATAGATTTATTCTAGCAGCATGGGTGATGGATAATATTCTAACCAAATACAACTTCTCATAGGTCATTTCCCTGTGCTTATCAAAACAATGTTCTTGCTCTATGTAAATCCTCAACAATTATGAAATTCAAGAAAGTTGTGTTCAAGACTATAAATTTCACTAGGGCTATTTATTACTCAAAACTTCATAAAAATATCAATTCAAAGCTTCAAATAGGTTTCACATGCAAAGACCATACCGTACATAACAGGGTTTAAACCATTGAGAGTCAAGATCTTAAAAATCAATAGATTTAATATCTCCTTCCAATAATGTAACTTAACTATCAAAAATTCATCCTCTACAATCTAGTGCAACAAAAAAATACCTATCAATCATCCCTCAAACCTTTCACAGTGTCTTTACATTTCAAAAACAAAATAATAAGGGTGAATAATTATTTGTAGCTAGGACATTATTGAAGGATTGAAAAATGGGTAAGAGTTGCAACAAGTAAATTATTAAAAAAAGGCAAAGAGAAGGATTTTAATAGAAGAACCCTTGGCATAACACCTGCCACGTAAATTTTTTATGGTGTCTAGGATACTTTCTAACAATGCTATTAGGGCATAAAACTTATTCAGATCTTTTATGAGGTGATATGGATATTGCGAGGACATGTTGTTATGAAAACAATTCACCATTTGATGTTACTATTTTACAAATAAACTCCAATTGGAAAGAAAAATCATATTCAATATACTTCTTGCCTCTCCTATCACTTCTCCTTCTATCTAAAGTATAAAGCTTTAAAAAGGTATCATCCACTTCATGTGGACTATTAAAATTAATGAACTTTTTATTTCTATAATAAATGGGTATCTAGTTAGATATAAGATATAATCATTTCTTATTCTAAAGTGACCATGATACTTGACAAAGTTGGTCCCTTACAACAAGACTTAATCATAACTGAATCCAGCAAAAGGTACAGACATGTCCATTAAAATTAATAGGCATTTTCACCTCACTCGAGATGAGTAAAATCATTTCATTCTAAATTAACTTCGGGGGTAGGAGGCCCACTTAAACAACACCCATGCTGCTAGAAGAATTTTTGCAGGAAGATGAGTCTACAGAAGAATGTAGAAATGATGACATTCCATCATGCCATATTGATGTTAAATGAATGATGAGATACAATTAAATATTTCTCCCATAAGACTTCAAAAACATATTCAAAGTGGAAACTGAGAACAAATATAGGGTGTGAAGCTACGAAGAAGCAAAAGAGAGAAAAATATATATTTTCGGGCTAACAAAAAAACTAGACCCATGGGAGAATCGGTGGTAATAGGGGAGCCCACAGAAATTACCCCAATAAGAAATGATCTAGATATTTGGAGGATCTTTGAAAAAGTGGGATGGACCGACTACTTCTAGAATTTAGGTGAATATTCCGAATTTGTCTCTGTGAAATTTTCCAGCATATTTGATGACAAATAGGCAATGATTTGGGGAATCACATTTCCATTCACTGAAGAATTAGTGAGCCAAGTAACAGAACTCCAATGAATAGGGGAAAATTGGGAAGAAAGGTCCAAATGACCACTTAGCAAGGAAACATTTTTGTGGAGAAGTGAACAACTGAGCTTGATCAAAGGTGAAGTGCAGAGATTAAGCTTACCTGCAACATGGAGACACATAGCCTCCTATATAATCAAATGCCTCACATGTGAGGGAGGATACTCCATGGTATACACAATATAGTTAAAATTCTTAAATTACCTATGACATGGTAGGCTTAGTAAAAATCCCAAATAACTTGTGGAATATTATGAATAAGATGGACAAAATAATACCTAAAGGGGGAAGAGAAGTCCCCATCACGCCATTGCCTAATTTGGTTGGTAGCCAAACAAGGGATCAAAATTTCTCAAACTGAAATAAACTGGGATCAACTGATAGAGAATCGAACTCCCCAACCTCAAGGAGAGGATGAAACGAGGAAGCTGAGGCTAACCCTTATGAATAGCCTGAGGAAAAAGAGATACATGAAGAACAAGGGACACAATTTATCATATGGGTCCCAAGGGAAGAAGAGAATGAGGGAATAAGTTAGCCCGTACAGCAACAGGGATGGCCACAAGGAGCTCTACTTCTCAGAGGATAAGAAAGAGGAAAATCATATTGGCCCTAGAAGAAGTAGAAGAGAAAAAATCACCCAAAATAGAAGAGGTTGCAACCAGCCAGGCCAACCCTCAAAGGAAAACAACCTACAACACCCCTATCTCCAAAAAATCCAAAAGGCCAGCCTTTAACAAGATAAGGAACCAAGGAAAAAAATATCTCCTATCCTAACACTCTCTCATGAAGAGGGAAGCCATCAAAATATTGAACCTGAGGAGGAAAACGTGTTTCTACTTCACTAGTGTTAGTTGCAGAAAGAAATAATTCCTTCATGACTTGTCAAAATGGCAGAAGAAAATCCCACTAAAGAGACGAGGATCCATATTACCCATGAATCCAAGTGGAAACAAAATATTTGATCAAAAAGGAAGAAAATAACTCCAAGGAGGTCCCACAGATTAAATAAGGAAAATGTCACAAAAAAATAAATCCACCTCACACATTGACATAAGCGAAGATAAATGAAAGGGGGAAAAAATAAATGTAGGATCTACATCACAGAGGATGGATTTGATAGTGGTAATATGGCCCACTACCTCAGATGATTCTGAAGGTGGACCACATGAACCAGAAGGAGAAGAATAGAGACTTGGGAATGAGGAGCCACAAAAAGGGGAGGAAGTAACCTAGGATGCACCTAAGATGGAGGAATAAGTCCAAGAGATAATACAACCAATAGATGAGAAGGAAGATATAGACATGACGAATTCATTTGATCATGGATCATCTCCCTATACAGATCCAAAATTTCAAAATCTTGAACAGTCAGTCCAAGAAATATACCAGTTAAGAGTTATAATAAGGGAGCTAGAAGGAAGAAAAGGGTTGGAAGCCTTGATTGGAGCAACTGAAGCCATAGAAGGAGGGAAAGAAGAAGTTCCTACAGGATATGTCTCTGAGGTTCCTGTAGCCACAAAATATTAGTACAACTTTGTAGGGCTTAATTCCATGAATATGTATTCATTATCACTCCTTCCCTATAATATTTAATGCTTCGAAGTATATACTATTTGCTTCGGAGTGTAGTCTTCGATGGTGTTGATGTTTATGAATTTTTCATAATTTTGTGTGTGTATCATAGCTTGAATGCATTGAACAAGTTTGTTGTATCATACCGGATTTATTGTTAGATAGGATTGAAGACAATGCCATCATTATTAGTACAACTTTTCAAGGCTTAATTCCATGCATAGATATTTTTTATCACTCATTCTAGTGTAGCACAATTCCAAACTCACTCAATTCCACTGTAAAAAAATGTTACAGGACTCAACAATGCCCAATAAATCCTTAATAATTTAGCCTTTCTTACAATGCATGTTCTTCAAAATTAGGCATTTCATTGACAAATTTCCCTTTTGGTACTAAAAAATCACTTCACCACATTATTTAACTTTTACCCATTTCATTTCACCCTTTTAAATGGATTAAAACAATCAAAAGAGTAATTGACATACCTTGTTGAAATATTGTCACTATCTTAACTGAGGGAATTGGCCTAATTTGAATTTTTTAAGAACTTAACACACTCATTAAATATACAAACTATCAATATTTGAATAAGTATTATGATGCACTAAACATCTCCATAATCGATTAATTTCAATATAGAAGAGGGACATGAATAGGAGTTTTCATAAGAACAATAGTTTTAATGAATAAGAATGGAAAATGGGAGCACAAAGTTTACCTATTCACCTATCGAGGATATCTATATTCTTCTCACTTCTGCAAGATTATTCACTGAAGAAAGCAACACATTTGGGTGTCTATATTTCCGAATGACACCTTACTAATACTTGCACAAGGTTTTAAGAATCATATGAATTTGCATATACTCAAATAACTCATAAGACATAGTCGTTTCAGACACAAAGTTCTTTGCACTACATCCAATGAATTGAACACAAAGTTTCCTCTTTGAATATATCAAAGACACATATGTAGATTAAAGGATAGAACATGAAGAACACAAGAAACAAGAGAGAAGAAGTTCTTTTGTATTGATAAAATAGTTTTGTGCATCTACATTCTAAGCATTAAAATCCAACAACCTTTCAATGATAAAAAAGTGCCTTATATAGTCACAAGGGCAGTTAAAACTGAAGTCTCTTTAGTTTCCCTTTCTTTTAATTAAGCATGATCACTTAATTAAATGTATTACAACACTTAATGGGCCTTAATTACAAATTGCATTCTCTTCAATGAAAAGGCCAACTTAAAAATATTTCAATTAAAAGAAAAGGCCTAAGAACTAGATGGAGGAACATTTGAATTTGATGTTGTTGAAGTTTTCAATTTGAGAATATGATTCCTAAATTTCACAAGTGCTCCAACAATTTCCATGCCTTGGGAATGGTTGTATTTGCAATAATGTTCTTCCAGCCATCCAAAGTGTTCTCCATCTCTTTACCAATGTCTCCATTCTATAGCATACTTTTGGTGAATTCCATGACCATGTTATGCAGCTCAGTGATCTCCCCCATCTTCTCTTTGAATATAGTTTCAGCCTTGAGCAAGTCCTCTTTGATCAATGCCTTGAATTTTACCTTGAATTCTTCCATTGGAGCTTTCTCTGTTGAATTTTCTTTGATCATGTCACACTTGAGAGCAAGTAGGTCTGCTATAATCTCTGATTTGAAGGCTTCTCCCTTCTGTGACTTACTCTTGAGTTTTGTGATTGCTTCTTCAAGAACCTTGACTTTCCATTCAACTGCAAAGACCCACTTCCTAGAGACATTGTTCTTAGGATCATCAATAACTTATGAGCAAGAAGGATCTTCTCATCTGTTGAACTCATGATCCTAATCTATCTTGGACACACTCTATCCAAAGCTTCAACTCCTTTTGAGCTCTTGTGATCATTGTGTCAAACTGGCTTTGAGCCAAGGAGATGCTATCATATACTTTGTAGGCTTATTCTATGCAATTCAATCCAGATAGCAATGTTCCTTCCACCATGGCCTCAATAGCTTTCTTGTAAGCAACATACGGTTGTGAAGGTCCTTTATATCATGTGACTTCTTCATCAGATAGGATAATGGGATAGGGAAATGAAGTCAAAGGAGCAGGATCTAAGTACCTTTTCACTAGAGAAGAATGATTTGATGAAATTTGAGAGGGAATATACTTGTTCCTCCAAGTTTTTCTTAATGTTTCTTTCCCATTTATCAACCCTTTCAATGACTTTGGATATTGTTTCCTTTAGATTATGAACTTCACTCTCAGAGAGTGGATTCACCTAGTGGAACTCCTTGTTAACTCCATAGGTCTAGCTAAGGTCAAATATTTCTCATCCTTTTCTATTCTTGGTTTGAAAAATTCCAGATATTGTTGGCCCTTTGAGTCAGATATTGACCTTGAAGTAGTATTGGCCTTCTTGGGAGCTGGAGTTGTGCCAAGGAGAGCATCCACACCATCAAATCCTGGGACAATGATCTGGGAAGGTGTTTTCCTTTTCTTTCTCTCAATCATGGGTTGTACCCATTTGAAAGAGTCACTTGATGGTGGAGCAGAAACTGGGGCCCATAGCAAGCACATTCAAGGAATTAAGGGTTTGGGACAACAGAGACTGTCCAAAGTAGGTGTACCAGTGCTTGAAGAAGATACTTCCTTAGGTGGTGACTGATGATTGAGATTTCTTACTGTTTCAACATTTGGTTTTTTAAACTCATCTTTATCCCTTTCACCCTCTTCCTTTTCAACACTACCACCTTCGTAGTTGTCTCTCCCCATGTTCTTATGTAGCCTTCTCTTCTTCTTCTAAGAGATCAACAATTTGTCTCAACCACTTGAACTCTCCCTATGGATCCTAGGAGAGAGATACTTCTTACCTTCTTTCTTCAATTTCCACTTCTGTCTTCTCAGTTATTTCAATTTTATCTTTCTTAGCATGTACACTTTTGTTGAAGATTCAACAGGCGTATGCAGAAGGACTTGGTTGGGTAGGAACCTCTAACAATGTAGCAACAGTCTCCCTATGAGATGTTGAATCTCCTTGATGAGGAATAAAATTCCATGGCTGTTTTGTAAGCCTCTCATTTTCCTATCAAACCATATTTCCGTTCTCACTAAAACTGGGTTTATTAGTCTCATTAGGATCATCTCTTTCCTTTTTATACTAATTAATAGTGAGTAGGGGAGTACGTTGAAGGGTTTTCATGTATTCAAGAGAATAAAATTACTCATCATCATCAAGCAAGTTTTCTAGCACTTTGTATAGTTGAAAATATCTGATTTTTTGCAAGGAGAGTCTTCCATAGTACCTTCTTATTACTTCATATTCATCAGAGAAATCCTCGCAATAGTCTTTAAAATCATGAGAGTGATATAAGCTTCATCCTGAGATGATTAGAAATGAAACCTTTAATGTAAAAATAGGACCTTTAAAGGAAATTATATAGATGAAAATCAAAGATGGTCCTCTCCACATTCTGAGCATCCAAGGTCATTCTGCAAAGTATAGTTTCCCAAGGTGATTGGGAACCAAATACCTATGATCTTATTGTCTCTACAAGTCCTGTGAAAAATTTATAGTTACTTGCATACTTCTACCAGCACTGGTTTATCATTACAGTACATAGGAAGTTTGTTTGGTTCTCCCTAAAAAATAACCAACCTAATGTATGAAAACTTCTTGAATTGGATGAGCATGCTGCCATAGGTGGATATTACTTGTTTGGCCTTCTGCTGACCCCCCTTTCAGCTCTGTGTTGCCTTCCAATAGCCTGACAATGTACATGGTGAAGGGCATCATTAACTCTCTTAAAGCGAGTCTTACTATTTTCATAGGTTAGCCGGGGATGGTAACTCATATACAACTTCATTCTTCTTATCCTCAATTGTAGTGAGCCCCAACCAAACTCTATATGTGGAAATGGTATACATAAGGTATGAGGTCATATAGAATGACTTATTTTGTTGTGCACTGATAAGTTTCTCACTGGGATTATCACATATAATTTTCCCCCAATTTAGGCTATGCTTCCCTTCACAGAATGATATTGATATATATGCACATCTAATAATGGAACTCATTAGTTTGAGGGGGACCCATCATCCTAGCCATAGCAGAGTAATGATGTCAGATAATTCCTCCTTGAAATCAGACATGTAAATTATTTTGGGTAGCTTAGAGGCACCTCTCTTTTGGGTTTTTAGTCATGAATTGGCTATCATTAACTTATACTTTTCTCTGTCTTGCTCAAAAATCCATTGAGCTTGTGCTTTATTGAGGATGTTTGCATGTTCAACTACTGGGATCTTGAAGGTAACATTTATATAAGCCAAATCTAATATGGCTATTACATGTCCCTGAGGGATCTATAATTTATTTTGTATCGGGGTTGAAACAAGAAGCACAAACTAATATTGTATCTTGCACATTGAAAAGAGAGGGGAAACCTAGCTGCATGTGCAAGACCACTGTCATTTTATATGCATTGGGCCAAGGGGAGTGGGATTTTATGTGAAAATACGGGCCCAAAATTCATTCAAGTCTATATGGACAAATATCGTTGTCCCCAATGTTGGGTACTGAGGTTTCAAGAGAAGAAAAATGCTCATAGCCCCCGTAATGGTACTTCATGGCGACTTGGGAAAAACACATAAGCTAGGGGAATAAGGGATTTAATGGAGTATCGAGTTCAATTGACGTAGTAGGGAACATGGAAATGGAGTCTGGACACAATCACAATCACATAGCGATGCTCAGAATAGCCTACCTTAGCTTCAAAAAATGATGGCACTACACACACTGATCGCAATGCACCTTGAATTTTTGAATTTGAACCAAGAATGCCCAAGCATATGGCTAAAACTAAGGGTTTACAGAATGAGAGAGATACAAAGCTCAGGATATAACACTTTAATTGTGAAGGTGAAAGTGAGGACTTCGTTTACCTTTTATAGTTTCCCATTTAGAAATGAGTCGGTTGAGTGTAATAAATGAGGCTTTCAATGCATTTTGGGGAACGAGGTAGCTTGTGGAACATTCCTCCCTTTGTGATTGCGGATATGGCGGGGGGTGTGGAGAACTAGAGGCCCATGGGAACAGGGTCATGAGGGACACAAAGCTCCAAGATGTACCTGCAATACACATGAAAGCTTTTGGGATGTCAGATAAATTAGGCATGCGGAGAACTGAGGGCCCATAGGTACAAGGGTCATAGGGTCACTGGGTGCCTGTAACTCTACACTACAAAAGACACCTAGAAATCGGGGATGCGGGGAATAGAAGGCCCAAGAGAACAAGTACCACTTGTTCCTCCGGGACCCGCAATGACTGCAATACACATGATTTGATAATGTATTTGTAGTCCTTATTGTTCAACCATGATTACAAACTCCAACCAGGTATCCATCAATAAGAAAGACTGAGAAAATGAATTTAAGTCAATAGTCCTCTTTCCAAGTGAGCCAAGCTTTCATCTACACCTTAAGAACACCTATTTTAGGCTCTGGTCCAAATTTGATTTGGTTTGAATGGTGGAAACTGGGGATATACTCCTTTTACCTAGGTTCCAAATCCTAGGCCTCTGACAAAGCCAGAGAGCTCTTATTTTATATTAATCATATATTCTATACACTCCCACACCTTTTTCACCCTTTTTCACATTCCGCAGAATTATAGGAACCTAATCAATGCATATTTAATCCTACTTAGTTCATGAGAATACATCAAAGTCATCAAACTAAGCTATAGTCTTATACACAGTGCCTGAGATAGTTTTATTGCCTTTTGAATCCCATCAACTTCTATATTTCCATTAGTTTCTTCAATATACCTATCATGGATCTAGATTACTTCTCTTACTAGTATTAGGAGGTTTATACGGATAAGATTCATAACATTTTATACACTTTGAGATATCAAACATCAAGACTGTAACTCCTTTGTATTTGTAAACCAGAATTCTTCCAAATATGCATATTCATTACAAAATTTTCTTCCCCAGGATCCTTCCATGAGCCTCACCTTCCTCTTCTTAGCAACTAACTCCTACATCGGGTTTTTTCTCACAAATACATAGGATTTTATCAAATCTAACATATTCTTACTCACTTGTCATGACTCAAACCATAGTTAAGGACATTTTAAACCCCTAGATACATGTTTTTGCTCCTTTTCAAACACATAAGGAGTCTTTATGATTATCTTTTCTCCTTTTCATAGGTAACTTATTGGTCCCTAAAACCAATTGTGTTAAAAATATTTGTTAAAAGTATCAATATTGCTTACACCAAACTATAACACAGTCTTACAATTTCTTCATTATCAAGCATGCAAACAAGAAACAAAAATAATCGTACAGCCTATTGAACAACACATGTGAGTTCTTACCATAATAAATCAAATCCTTAACCACATGAATGCATAAGGATTAAAACACTTTTTTTTAAATGTCATCTCAAGATCTCAGACTTATAAAACTATCAACAACAATGCTTTCCTTCCAAATTTTGGATCTCCAATTCTTTTTCCCATCAATGACCAATCGAATGATGGTGTAAACAATTACATGAGGAGTTTATATAGGATTTCCAAGCCTTCATAATTGAATTTTCCTCTTAATCACCATTTATATTACATGTTTTTGCATTTATCATGACATCTTAAGACTCGTCTAAGCCTAGGACCTTAAGATTTAGACATTATACCACAACTATGAATTTATCAAGCCACCTTGAATTTAATAGAGATTTTCAAACTTACACAATCTTGAATGCTCAAAGACAACACTCACAATCAATTAAAAGCCCAAAAATTGCCTTCAACATTCAATTTGGATTTTGGAGGAAATTGGCCTAATTTGATTTTTTGAAGAACTTAACACACTCACACAAATTTAAATGACCCTTAATGGCTTATAGCATCTATCAACCTACTAGGAAAACCCAAAATTTGTTGAAACCATCATATATAAAAATTGAGAGTTGATGCTCCTACATCACATTCCCTATAATCTTCTTGCATCGAAGTATAGTCTACTTGCTTTAGAGTGTAGCATTCCATGGAGTTGATGTTTATGCATTTTTCATAATTTTTTGTGTTGCATATCTTGAATGAATTGAACAAGTCTACTATATCATACCGGATTTCTTGTTGAATAGGGTTGAAGACCATGTCATCATTATTAGTACAACTTTCCATGGCTTAATTCCATGTATAGCTACTTCTTATCACTCGTTCCCTAAAATTTTATTGCTTCTAAGTATAGTGTACTTGCTTCAGAGGGTAGACTATTTACTTCGGAGCGTAGCATTCCATGGTGTTGATGTTTATGCAGTTTTCATAATTTTTTATGTGTAACATATCTTGAATTATGATAGACATGAGAAATGGTAATGAATTTATTGTGTATCAGATTAAATATACAAATAAAAGTTGAGATTATTTAGGATGCCCTTATCACTTGGAATAAATTTAATTCAAATGAATATTACTTGGCAACTGCATGAGTAAAATGTTAAATTTGGGTATACAAACCTTAAGAGTGAATTATACTATACAATTTACATATTCAACAAAAATGGCTAGCATTCCAAGTCTCTACAGTACCTCTTAACTCTACCAAAACTTTGGGCAAATAAAAATTACCCCAGCTCTAGCTTCATTGAATTTGTACCTGCATCAGCCAGTATAGTCTACTTGCTTTAGAGTGTAGACTATTTGCTTTGGAGTGTAGCATTCCATAATGTTGATGTTTATGAAGTTTTCATAATATTGTGTGTGTAGCATAACTTGAATGCATTGAACAAGTATGTTGTAATAGTGAAGACAATTTATTATATAAAAATTAAAGGAAAACTATGAGTGAGGATTATATATGAGAAATTTTCAACGTGCTATGGGAAACTTTTTTGTTACTACATACACCGGCAATACTGTTGTAGACAAAGAAACAATCACGATATAGAGCGACATGTTCAACCCAGATGCTACACGTAACCTTTTTGGATCTCACAAGCATTATTTCAGTTGCTACAGGCAACTCATTGGTCCTCAAAACCACCTATATCACTGCTCTACACAACTGCTCAATTGCTATGGGCAACTTCTAGGCTGCTACGGGGAACTTCAATTGTAAAGTTGGCCCTTTTAAAATTAATAGGCATTAAAATTAATAGGAATTTTTAATATTAAAGTAAAAATAAAAAAAGTACGGACATATCCATTGATTTTTTTATAGTTAACCAGGTTGAAGGGGCTTGTACCCTTTACAATATACAATATTACAAGATTATTAAGATTTGAAGATTATTAAGATTGAGAGAAATATTAAAATATTACAATATTACAAGGCTACGATATTATAAAAATATACCACTTATGGGTTACAAGGCTACACTATTACAAAAATGTACCACTTGTGGGTTACAATATTACAATATTACAAGGCTACAATACTACAAAAAATGTACCGCTTTTGGGTTACAATATTACAATATTATAAGGCTATAATATTACAAAAATGTACCACTTCTGGGTTACAATATTACAATATTACAAGGCTACAATATTACAAAAATGTACCACACAGTCCAAGATTACAAACAATCATTCAAAAACTCATATTCTTCCTCAGATACTTCTTGAAAACCTTCACACATTAGGAAACTATGCAGAAAGAATGAGAGCATTCAATTACATTATGACCATTTATAATATTTTCATCCAACTCTAACTGAATGTGACACCTTAGACCACTTGCTTTAGAGTTTGGAATATTTGCTTCGGAGTATGGACTATTTGCTTTCTAATGTAGTGACAAAAATGTTTTTTTTTCAAATCTTTAAGATTTCTACATGCCCCTCCATCGTATAACTTGCAAAAAGAAAAAAAAACATATACCACCATTATCATATACAAGATCACAAAATATACACATAATACAATAAAAGCAAAATGTGTAAAACTTAGAATTCACATAATACAAAATTTAGCATTATTTGTATTAACCATGATGAAGCACCATGAAACATTATTTGTTGTAATCAGACTAAAACATGACCGTGTAATCCACATAACAGTAAAAACCCTACAATAAACATTATTTGTCATAAAGACAAAAATACCTTAAAGATGCATTCGATGTTCCAAAAGAGATCCGACGATGTGGAACTTGAATTTCGGTCGAGGGGGTTGTCCCTGTGATTCACGAAACACAAATTTAAGTGTTTTGAATTCCAATGAATACGTCTTGTAATAATGATATTCAATATTACACTGTTGTGTATCATATTACAATAATGGAGGGCTATTATATAGCCACGAATGTAGTACAACAACTTCCTATAAAATAGGAAGTATAAACAATATAAAACAATAACAAACCTGTATTGATATATTGCTATAACAATATATCAACTAAATTATTAGCTTACTATTACATTAACTCATTACTCATTTACCATGAGTAATTACACAATTACATCACACATATAATTATAGTATCGTTGATAATATAATTGCACACACTATTAATAATGTGAACACTATTGATTCCTAACATTCACCCCAAGTGTGAACATTATTAATCTCTAACTTCACCCCCTTAATGTGAACACGGGGTAAGAACCATATATTTTAGAAGTTGAAATACCTCCTGAAAGAACTGCTTAGACCAAGTACAAACTCCATATATTATTTCTTTACCCTCGTAAAGGCGTAGTGTCGAGCTGAATTATGTAGGAATGCTCCCTTCCTCTTTGGGTTCATGTGGGACTTTCCCTTCGTCTTTGGGTGCCTGAATTCTGCATCTCCAAGATCCACAAGCTTGGCGCTAGCTGGATAACCATCCCTTGAGTCTACCTCGAAATCTTCTCCTTCTACCCAAAAGTGAGTTTTTTGAAAACATGAATCTTCCCAAAATTTTGGAAAGGGAGTTCATTCAGCAAACCAACACACTTGCAAATAGAAACTCTGAAATGAACATATATTACACAATACTAAAATTCCGGAGAGGTCGTTGAATGACATCCAACCTCTGATACCTGCCGCCCTCTAGTAAATTGGCGACTGACTAGAGGTCATCCTGACTTGACCTCATGGAGACCTCAATTTTAACTACCATCAATCGGATGTCAGATTCCACCACAAATGCTGTCCGTAAGGTAAAAAACAAAATATTTTTACAAATTTTGACAACTTACAAAATGTCTTGAAGCTAGATGACCTTAACAACATGACATCGACATTGACAAACAAAATTAATAGCCACTTTTAACACATTGAAATGTGGACATTTTATATGAATTTCATAATGACTATTTACAAACCTGGCAAGATATGAGAAAAAAACCATGACCTTTTCAACATACTTGACTAGACATTTATACACATGACTCACAAATAACCTCTATTTACCATGAAATGTAAATGACAATGAATAAGCAATTAAGAATATTATGACACCTAATTGACTCTAAGTGGATTAAACAACCCGTGTTTATTAAAACAAAAAAATGACTCAATACGAATGATAAAAGAATAAACTTTGACCACTTTAAATAAATTTTCACCTAAACTATGAAATAACATTTATTACATCACAATACACTAGTGATGGCATTTTGACCACATAGATCATACAAGTATAGAATGACATTACTCTTTCTTTTACTAAATTTTCAACACAACACCTAAACCAAGGAACACATGATTAGCGTTACTTTGTACGAATCACGAGAGAGCCATTTATATGCATTTAAAACATATTTGTAGTGGTGTTGTTGTAAGCTCACTTAGTGCAGAGACTTCTTGAGTCATGTGAGAAAACTTTAATTAGAATCTTATCAATTTAGATGGCATTTATAGCTCCAGGACACATGTCACTCCAACAAAAATAGTTTTGGATTTACACGTGGTTTGAGGCAGCTTTTGCTCGGGATCTCGCAGCGAGTTCTAACGTGCCATGTCAATATGCCAATCAAACTGTAGCAGAGGTAATACAATGAATATTAGACCTATGATTCACCATCTAATGAAATGATGCAACTCGAATGTTTAATAGATGCATTTCTCACATTGCAGCATAGAAATATAATCTATTTCCTCCAAAACTACTACAGTAAGAGGTCTTCAGCATGGTTCTTGTGTTTCATACTCAGATGTAAATCCTTCGCGCCCTTGACTTTCAGCGAACTGCACAAGGATAACTGATGAAAAATAATTTTATATGTGGCGCCAGCACTATAAGAGGAACACGAAATGAAAAATCATACAAAGATTGTATTTTCTGCTTCTTAGATTCTTCTTCAGTTAACAATATCACTTTCTCATTCACTATTTTAACAAATCAGCTAAGATCGAATTCGCAAAAGCAAAATTTGTTTCAACGTCCATCGTTAAGGATTCAACGATTCATGAATGCAGATCACGAAACCTACCGAAAAAAAATGATGGAGTACAACTTGTTTTAACAAATATTTGCACACAAATTTGGGGCAAACAAACTAGTTATGACACGAATCCTCTGAAAATGAATTATCTTTCCACTATGAAAATAATCACTCTGATACCAAATAATGGTAACCAGATATTGTACACAGACAAGAATGATATTTAGTATTACACTACTATGTATCATATTACAACAATCGAGGGCTATTATATAGCCAAGAATGTAGGTTGAACAACTTCCTATAAAATAGGAATTATAAATAATATAAACAATAACAAACCCGTATTGATATATTGTTATACATTTGTTATAAAAATACATCAACTAACTTACTAACTTACTAACTTACTATTACATTAGTTTATTACTCATTTGCCATAAGTAATTATACAATTACATCACACATATAATTATATTATCATTGATAATATAATTGCACCAACTATTAATAATGTGAACACTATTAATTCATAATATTCACCCCCGTAGTGTGAACATTATAATTAGGTGTTGCCTTTGGTAGCCTTAAGACAATTGCAAACATAAAAATTTGGGCCAAATATCTGAACGAAATACTATCGATCCCTGGATGTTTGAATTCTAACCATGTAAGACCCATGAATGGTATGGTTTGCACAACAGTCACTATTTGGTATTGTTCTGGCCCTCTCAGTGGTAATCAAAAGTTACTTCTCCTTCTTGTAATTTGTCAAGAAACCCAATACTTGCAACTTCCTCTTGTGTTTGTAATGGGGTTCAACTCAAAACACCAATGTGTACAACAACAATCCATTCTCCTTGTGCATTTATTTCTTCAATCGCACAAGTATTGAGTCTTTAGGAAACAATGGTAAGATTCTATGGATGCCTTTGTATCCTAATTGGCATGGGTGAAGTTGCGAAAATTATTTGACCACATAGTTGCACGTGGAAAAAAAACCATTATAAACGACTTAAAATTTATTAACTCTACACATAGCTGTGTAGTTAGCACTTACCAATATGTCCGTCTTGCAGCCACGTCTGTCTAAAATACTCCATAAAGGCAGTCTCCTCTTTGAACTCCTCCATGAATTCGTCGATGAGGAAAAAGGTCACCTGCTCATTATCACTGATGACACACATAATGTCGCCCAGTCTCTAGAACATAACTGTCCCCACCTCCTTCTTTGTATATCTGTAAATAAAATTGTTGTGTGACAATAAGTAATGCAAAATAACAAAAAGCAACCCAAGCATGTAAACATTATATTACAAAAATGAAGAAAACCAAACATGTAAATATACTTTAACCAAGCCCTGCAAACATGCCATATACATACAAGACACGACAACCGAATACAACCCTGAGAAACAAATAACAATGTTAGGGATGTGAATTGTGTGTATTAAATTTATAGAAAACCCTATTAGTAAATTTATGCTTTATAGCTTGTATTTCAGAATCTACATCATCTGTAATGAATGCATTGACATGCCAATCCATCCTTTTCCTTTTCCCCCTCACGTAGACTTCAGCAATCCATGCATATATGTTGTCCACTTTATTTCGGGATGAAACTGCCCATGCAACAGGAACCCCAACCTCTTGCTCGTAAAAAACAAGAAGCGTGTACAATTGGTATTGATGCAAATGTGTACACGAAATTATTGTTAGTATGAGAATGACTTCAACAAATATATCCAAGTATCAATTATGCATGGAAATGAGAAAACAATGTCCTTACACCATATTTATTAGTTGAGAACGTGGAATCCATTGCAATGATGGAGTTGTGGGAATGGCGAACCATCATTTCAAGCATCCACATTGTTTGAAGGCCCATAATGAAAGGCGTGTCAGTCCTAAACGACCTTTGATAATAAAAAAATGTATCCCTTTTTGTGACATGCCATGAGTTGATACTTGTGTTTTTGTGTTGGTTCTTTTGGGATCTAATGCTCTTCACCCTCCTCCATGCATTCAACACACATTTCCTAGTTAAGCACTCATCCCATTTGTTACAATACTTGCCAACTCCGAATCCATGTAGTGCCTTTCAATAATGGTGTTAACAGATATACCAACAAGTAAGAGAGATTCAATGTATTGCTTGCATTTAACTAATAAATTCGGAGCAAAACCACTTAGTGGATCCAAACTTGTGTCCTTTACACCATGGAAAAAATCACCGTTCTTATCAACATGATACATATCATTGTATATGATATGTGCCACATCTGGTGTACCAAACATAACCCTCACATTGAAATGGCACTAACATCCACGTTTTTTTACACCTCCTAATTCTTTCACCAGTAGGTGGTTTGTTCCTATTGTCGTTAGGGCCATAAACACACCGATAGCTGAAAAAAAGGAAATACGTACTAATATCAGGTACAGAATGTGAAAAATGCAGAACTAACATATGTGAACACTATTCCTAAGGACAACCAAATGTAAATTTAATATAAAAAAATTTGTAATACATAATGGTAGCTTGTGCTGGTGTGCCTTCCTTCGTAAGAGGGTATCTCCTTTTCTTCTTGCATATGAATGTCATCTCAGAGCTATCGAGAAGGCCTTCCCCTTTAATAAAGGCATCAAGTTGTGCTAGAGGGATTACAAAAAAAATCCTTGGGACCATTATCTTCCCCGATCGGTGTTCATTCAAGATCATCTTGACAAAAATGTGGTTTCCCATTTCCACGTCCTGAACATCTAGGGAAAGCAATTGTTCGTACTTTGTCATTCATGGCATCCTAAAAAAAATAATATAAACAACTTTGTATAATCAGTAAGCATGGTATTTAACATATCAGTATATGAAATGATATACATAATCCATTATTTTTGTAAACATAAGGCACTGTAATATGACACAAGTCATAAAAATGATCTAAACACCTGCCACAGAAACTATTTTCAGCATACTTTATGAAATGCTACGGGAAAATTCTTTAGTTTTTGTGGGCATATTCAAAGTGCTACGTGAAAAATTTTAGTTGTTGCATGCACCCTCAGTTGTGTTGTAAACAAAGAAACAATCACGGTATGAAGATTAAGCTAGTTTCTTTTGTTAAATGATCATGAGGTGACGACTAAGTCAATGAGCAAAGTGAAAGGATTAGGAGAAGTCTAATGAGATGAAAAGATAACTAAGGTGGTGAGAAAAATCCTGAAGAAGAGGAAATTAGAGTTAAATAACTACTTGTGCAAGAATGTACAAGAACCTAGAAGGTCAAGATTGGGAAAAAATTGACAAGTTCAATAAATCACAAATATAATGACTTGATAGAGTCTTGAACATGTTGTACATAATGGATTTAAGGTGTAACAGGGGTTGAAGGCAGTGGAAATGAACATATTCTTGTTTAGCCCTTGGAATCCTAAGAAGTTATACGTAACCTAAGAAGCAACAAGTTGGAAATATTGTGTATGACTATGTGGATTTGGTATTTGCATTAAGTGATTGTGAAGTGGCTAATGAATCACCGTTAGATATCTTGTAAAATGAACATGCAAGTTCCATATGGTGAGGAAAGGCATAACATTATTTGCATATGGAACCATGTAATGATTTGAAACTAAGAAGTATGATCATATAATCTTACTAGTTAAGTGTATGATGATTGATGAGATTTATAACCTTTGTCAAGGAATGAAACTAATGTTGCAGTATGTCAAGACTTGAAGGTATGGTTTTAAAATAAGGAGTGAGATTCGAAGGAACTTTGTCTGGGACTGAGACAACTAAACATAATGTTCAGAGTTTGAGAATGATGTATTGGATAAAGGATGAATTTAAAAAACCCTTAAAAGTGTTATAGGAGTAATTAAATTTTTATATCTCCCTATTCTTGTCAAGTAACATGCATTCAAGAGCTTGGGGTTAGGAAATTCTACTAAATATGAGTACACTCAGTATTGGTGACAAGAGAAACTAAGATAAGAAACTGTAACAACCTTAGAACCTTAAAATAATATGGCGGGAATAAGATTTTAATGTATTTTTAGTTTTTAGGACCATGAATATCCAAGACTTACACTTAAAAGTTGAAACTGGTAGAAACAAGTTGACTGCATGTAGCTAATAATATCATAATCAATTTAGTGAAGGTGATAACCTATCTTCCACTTGATGGAATCTATAGAACCATGATAGTTGATGGAAGATTAAATAAAGACCTAAGTTTCAATTGAAAGTGACTAAGTGTTGATACTATACATGCATGCATAGCGTGTAGGGTGTGAGACTAAGACCATCTAAAGAAAACAGTGCAAATGAGAGCTAAGACCAACTATTTATCAAATGACAAAGCATGAAAAGTGAAGAGTGAATCAATGGAACCAGGAAATGATATTAAGAAGTTTTAAGGACATCTCATATCATAGAAAATAATGGAAACTCGGAGTGACTGTCCTATTACAGTCTGGGCAGTGGTATGAAGATTAAGCTAGTTTCTTTTATTAAATGATCATGAGGTGATGGCTAAGAGAATGAGAAAAGTGAAAGGATTAGGAGAAGTCTAATGAGATGAAAAGATAACTAAGGTGGTGAGAAAAATCCTAAATAGGATGAACTCAGAGTTAAAGAACTACTTGTACAAGAATGAACAAGAACCTAGAAGGTGAAGATTGGGAAAAAAATTGACAAGTTCAAGAAATGAAAAATGTGCAAGAATGAACAAGAACATAGTGTGGCATACAAAAATGTGTATACCACATTATGCGTGTATACCAAAAACCTAATTTTTAAATATATGTGTTTGCAATCAAATGGTAGCATGTGGCAGGTGCTAGGTGGGTTGGTAGGCACGAGTGCTTGTATTTGGGAGGTCACGGGTTCGAATCTTGGATTTTTTTAGGTTTGTAGTATACACACATAGTGTGGTTTACACAAATGTGTATACCACAAACCTAATTTTTAAATATATGTGTTTGCAATCAAATCGTGGCATGTGGTAGGTGTTAGGTAGGTTGGTAGGCACGAGTGCTTGTATTTGGGAGGTCATGGGTTTGAATCCTATATTTTTTTAGGTTTGTGGTATAAAAACATAGTGTGGTATACACAAATGTGTACACCACAGTATGTGTGTATACCAAAAATCTAATTTTATAATATATGCATTTCAAATGGTGGCATGTGGTAGGTGCTAGGTGGGTTAGTAGGCATAACTACTTGTATTTTTAGGGCATAGGTTCAAATCCAAATTTTTTTACTTGTATTTGGGAGGTCACGGTTTTGAATTGTGGAATTTTTTAGGTTTGTGGTATACACACATAATGTGGTATACACAAATATGTATACCACAAACCTAATTTTTTAATATATGTGTTTGTAATCAAATGGTAGCATGTGACAGGTGTTAGGCGGGTTAGTAGGCATGAGTGCTTGTATTTGGGAGGTCATGGGTTCGAATGCCATATTTTTTTTCTTGTATTTAGGAGGTCACGAGTTTGAATCCCAGAATTTTTTAGGTTTTTGGTATACACAAACGTGTATACCATAAACCTAATTTTTTAATATATGTGTTTACAATCAAATGGTGGCATGTGACAGTTGTTAGGCGGGTTGGTAGGCACGAGTGCTTGTATTTGGGAGGTCACATGTTTGAATCTTGGAATTTTTTTCTTGTATTTGGGAGGTCATAGGTTCGAATCCTAGATATTTTACGTTTGTGGCATACACACATAGTGTGGTATACACAAATGTGTATTTACCACAAACCTAATTTTTTAACATATGTGTTTGCAATCAAATACTGGCATGTGGCCACAATTCATCAATGAACTCTTGTCACCAAGATAGACAACTCGTGCTAGTCCAAATCTATGGTATACAAAGGGTCTCACGTTTGCGCGTATGCAAAAAATGACGTAAATAATGTTATAGGAAAATGGTAGTCCAAATCTGTGGTATATACATGGTGTCACATCTGCAACAAACATCGTGAACATCGTTATATGATAATGTTATTCGCAATTAGTTTTTCCCAGCAATGGAATCAACAGAATTTGTAGATTTCTACAAGGATATGATCAATAAATTTATGGTAGTGATTATATTTTTTATTCCCAGCTAGAGTGACGCACTTGGAGGTTTGTTTGTAATTTTTGGAAGGTGTTTTAAATCTATTTTGCATTGCTCTATATTTATTTGATTTTAATGTATTAAAGCAAATATATTTTTGAATTTTTGAAGCACTAGAAGTGCCATTTCCCGTTCGATGTTTTCCCCAGTTCTTGACATGACGACCCTGTTGCTAAGCATGGGAGGGTTGTGTGCGTGCTCTCGTTGACCGTTGTCAACTTTGTCCTTGTCGCAGTGAAGATTTTGCACCCTCCCTCTCCTTCTTTCCTTTTCAGGTCGTTGTCGGCACCCCAAACGGTGGACCTGGTAGCGTCATGGATGATTATCCGGTTAAAGGAAAATCTAGTTCTCACTTCTTTGAGTCTGCCTGGTCATTGCCATTAATATGATTAATAATTATTATCATTATTTTAGCCGTAAAAATCATAAAAATAATGTTTATAATAATATTATAATTTATATTGTCGATTTGTGTTTATTATTATTTTACTCAGTGTTACGGGCTATGGTTAATAAATTTGTGTGCAGTAAAAATAATAATAATAACGACATTATTATTATTATTTTGTATGTCGATCGACAATTTTGTTTTATTATTTTCTATTGTCGAATGTTATCAACATTAATATTATTTATCCTTATGTTATTTTATTTTATCGTCCCGATCGATCGATCCTCGAGTCACGTAAAAGGAGAGCCTGTTTGTTGGTGTTCCATTGTTGTGGAAGTGGTATGCATGTTTTATTTTGTTTAGTTAAAACAAACAATAAATAAATAAAATAAAATAAAAGAATTAGAATTACAAAAGCCCGTGTTTTTGTGGGGCGGTTTAGGGTAAAAGGGCGCTAGGGCTCCTTATGGGATTTTCCTTCCTTTTGTTTTGTTTTTGTTTCATCTTTTTGGTTTTGAATGTGGGGAGAAGCCGCTGCCATGGAGGGAGGGAGGAAGCTCCAGTTTGTTCTACACACCCACCAGAGGTTGAAGAAGGCGTGAAGGAGGAGGGTTTCTATTTGAGACTATTTTTCCAAGGGCGTTGGTAGTTTTGTATGCTATGTGGAAGCAATCAGAAGTGGTTTAATGGAATGCAATGTTGTTGGGTTCAAACTAAAAGTTTTTAATCATGTTTGGGCACCCAGCTCATGCCCAATGGAGTTTGATACAGCCAAGGATGCACAAAAACATGGCTGTGCACAAAAAAATTCCTCATGGAGATGTGTTCTCTTGGTTAGCTGCACAAAAACATGACTGTGCACAAAAAAATGCCTCAAGGAGATGTGTTCTCTTGGTTAGCTGCACAAAAACATGGTTGTGCACAAAAAAATGCCTCAAGGAGATGTGTTCTCTTGGTCAGCTGCACAAAAACGTGGTTGTGCACAAAAAACACCTCAAGGAGATGTGTTCTCTTGGTTAGCTGCTAAAAAACATGGACAACTTTTTAAAAAATGCCAAGCTACTTTAAAAACGCCCCTTACAGATGTAGTTTCATGGACAACGATGATTAAAAATGGATTTGTTGAAAAGGCGTGGGAACTGTTTGATAAAATGCCTCAACCGAATCTTGTGTCATGGAATGTGCTGATTGTAGGATATGCTCAAAATGGGCTTGCTGAGAAAGCCTTGGAGGCTTTCAATCAAATGCAACTGGTAGGTGTAAAGCCAAACTCGGTAACCTTTGCTAGCATCCTTCCATCCTATGGAAAAATTGGTGCTTTCGAACTGGTAATGGAAATCCATAAAAAAAATAATCGAAAATGGATTTTTGTTAGATGTTGTTGTTGGGACTGCTCTCATAGATATGTATACAAAATGTGGAAGTATACAGAATGCACACAAGTTGTTTAACAATATGCCTCAGAGAAATGCGGTCTCATGGAATGCCATGATTTCAGGATATGCACATAATGGGCAACTTATTCTGTTGGAAAAACTTCAAGTGATCAGGAAGTTTGTGTGACTTTGTGGAGGTTAGATCGAGGCTCGTGAACTGGTTGACGAAGTGCCCAAGAAAGATGTTGAACCAAAGCCTGCGGGTTTGACTGACTCCATCCCTTCCAGGCATGGTTCATCTTTCCTTACCTCTCATAATTATCGTGTTTTAGTTCTCTTTTGCAAATTAATAGAATCTTAAAATATTAGGATTTTAATACAGTTAAATGTTTTTATCAACTCGTTGCAAAACAATGAAATGTCGTGTCGAAACTCACGAAGTCAAATAAACCGTTTGCATTAAAATATGATCTTCCACCCTCATTCTGAGGTGATGTAGAAAACTTACTACCCAACTGGTTCGCTACAACATTGCTTTATCACCAAGATGAGATTGACTTCCCAGTAATAATGTTGACCTTCTCCCTGTTTTAAATAGTTAATTTTTACATTTTTTGGAGACTCATTAAGTACCCTTCGGAACTCTGAAAACGAGATGTTAGGCTTCATTCGTGTACCTTGTTATGTGAGGAATCACCTAGACCATTGGATTGACCCCGAATGAACATTTGTGATCTTTTTGACGCTCTTATAGGAGCCCTGTTACACTGGTTTACAGCAGTAGAAAGCTGTCAAATCTAGAAAGTTGGCTTTCGTTTTGAACCGCCATTTGAAACTGGATAGAGAAATTATTTCCCGTCTTCGCAAACCTCTAGTGTTTATACTAGACAATTGCATGGAACATTCAGCTTAGGGAAAAGCACTCTTCTGGATAGTTTGGCAAAGCCATTTTGTAGGCCTCCGGCCGCAGTTTGACGAGGTCAAACTAGACCAATTTTGACTTGTCGCTCCAGAAAACTTGTCACCGTTTGAAAATGGTTTTCTAGTTCTCAGTCCCGTTCGACTCTGATGAATTCTCCTCATATAGGGGAACTTGTAGGAAGTGTCTTGTTGCATGCTCATCCATCAAACGTCAGTTATGGACGTGGTTTTCTGGGCCCTCGAGCTAAATTTTGTTCATTTGCAACTGGGTCAACTATGACCAGTGGCCTCGGAGAACTAGCCGCCAAACGCAAACCGTTCGCTCTTTCCCATTTCCGTCAGTTGCTATGAACTCTTGGTATATCTGGGGACACATAGAAAGTTGATCATGGTGTGCGTTCTCATCAGAAGATAACTTTTGGAAGCGGTTTCTTAGCCTCCGAGCCCGTTTTGTACATTTTTGTAGCTAGTAAGAAAATGTAAAAATAGAAAGTTGCAGACCCTCGTAGGGTTGCCAAACCACCCTGTAAACTCTTAACACATACAAATAACTATTTAAAACTCTATAGTGGAACTTGTTGTGAATTAGAACTTTTGACAAAATGGTGTTTTCTCTCTCTTCCCTTCTCTTTCTCTCTCCTAGGTTACAAAATGAAGAAAAATGAAATGTAATGAATACATGTCGCTAGACCTTTTTATTTCGATTGCAAATTGTAATTATTGTCATATGTAAATTGGAAAATGAAAAATGATACTTATGTTAGGTTAGGGTGGATGCCATGCCAGCGAATTATCGCTGATATCATGCTCACGTGTTTTTGCAGGATGAAAGAATGATGACGTAAAGGCGTTGTGTAATGCATTAATTATCATTGAAATTTATATAGTTCATTTTTAAAGGAATAAATGTATAATGTAGTCCCGTGTTTCAGAAGGTTATATTTGATAAATTGTTGTTGTGTATGAGATGTTGCTTTCAAAGGACATCTAGGAAATGTGCATTTAATCTTAGGTCCAATCTTGATTTATAGTACACATGGTAAAAGGGTTGATATTTATATAAGGTAAATGAATTTTGAGTAATATCTTGTAGTGCATATACAATATTCAATAAATGATCAATGAGTCATCTTGTGCCTTCATACTTGGTAAATGTAATAAAGAGAATTAAATCGAAACACTCTACCCTTGTCCAATATCGGAGTATAACTTGTTTTCATGTGTGATACTCCTTACCGTAGATGACATTGAAAACCGTAGGATGAACTTAATCTCTGCACTCGATGGAACCTCCTAGTTTGAGTAAGCAAGAACCCGAGAATGGGCTTATCGTCTTAGTCAGTATGTTTAGTGACATTGTCTTAAACCTGTCTGTTAGAAGCGACACAGTCAAAACTTTTCTTGGAGTGGACAGAGCTAACTCCTCCTTCGTAGCCTAGTGGACTACTTGTCATCCAAAGATATATTTAATTTAAAGATTCTTCATCGAGTGAAATCCCTATTGGATCCAGATGACATAGATGGAGGTTGTGACTTAGTTGTTCTAGGTCTTAAACTCTTTTTAGTGAACTCCTTAGTCCCGCTCAGCTAAATGTGTTACCTTGGTCCTTTCTTGAAGGTGGTTCAGTATTAAATTTTTCCTCTCGCTTAAGACTCATATATATTTGAGGGGTAGACCCTTAGGTGAAGTTAAGATTAATTTAAAACTCAGTTGGTTTGGATGTCAACTTAGGGTTCGTGTGTAGTTTCAAGTCTTCTAATCTTATATGTCTTCAAGAGGTTAGTCAAACACTTCGTAACTCCTTTTACAAGACAATACTAATAATGAGACCATAATGTGACGTAGAAAATAAAGCATATAAGAGTAAAAATGAGAATTGAGGTTAGGGATACTGCCACTCTTGGAGACCTTATATCTCGATTAAAAATACTCTTTTGTTTCAAAGAATATGAATTGCCTTGGTGTGTTCAACCTTCGAGAAAACAAAATACATATATAAAACAAAATGGAATTTCACAAGTCATTGAATTAGAATAACTATGGTAGGGAAATATCTTTGTACCGTGATCGAGGAATGTTTTGTGATAAAAAGCTATCTTGTATTTTAAACCTCTGTTAAATCCTAATATCACCATATGGACACCAAGTCACATTCACTTGAGTGGTAAGAGTAAAAAGGTAGACATTGAACGTATGTTCGAGAAGAAGATTTTTTAACATGAGAGTAAGATAATTAAGTACTTTATATGCATTTGAATTATGCCAAATAAGTGTGTTAGATATGGAAAATTTTGTAAAGAATAAGAAGCCAACTTAAAATGGTCGAACTGTAAATTAAATGTGGAATGAACTTAAGGTTTATGTAGATGGAAAAAGGAGAAAGCTATCCTTGCACAATAATGTTCTTGGAGTGTTAATCATAACTAAAATACAATTAAAGAAATGATGTGTTGTGGGTTCGCCACTCCTGAAGTCATTTTTCTTGTGGTTGGGTCAGTACTAGTAACCATTCATTGGGAAAAGTGTGGCATCGATATGCCTATGTTGTTTTCATGTGTCTATGTGAGTCGATGGCTTAGGTAATTGTTGTATGCGAGTCGAGTTTCTGTACTTGGAGTCCTTGTTGTGTTGTGTGTAGTGAGCAATGTAAGTCAAAAAAAATTACTTGTTATTTTACTGTTGTAATTGGGTGTGTCATCAAGGTATTGTGATTTGTTGTGTGCATCGTCGTGTTATATTGCAATTGACTATATGTTGTAAGGTTAGACATTGTTTTCCTCATACATATAATTCATGTAATATGTGATGGTTCATGTCATGATTTAGGGGCATATAGTGAGTATGATCCCTAGTGTACAATGATTGCACTTTGGGTGCAGGATGTGGTAATGTGATGTATCGTAACTCGTGAAAGTAGTGATTGTGTTATATCCTGTATATAAATACCATACGTAAGACGTTATGGTTAATGTGCGTGAATCACCATTGTGTTAGTGATGTAGTTATGTGTATGTTGTGAACCTTACACTAGACAACCCCAAGGGGATATACTGTCAAGAGTGTATGTGTGGAGAGAGGAGGCGTGGACTAGGTTTTCATAATCTTGAGCCAAGTACGAGTGAGGAAGTGGAGTTTTATATAGACTGAAAACCCACTTCTATCTATTTAGTATACTTCAAGCTTGCTCAGTATATTGTGGGTGCACACCACCTTAGGCTCAACTTATGCAACTAGAGTTCCCTGCTCTTTCCTATTGGATTGGTCATTGAATAATCCTATGTGATTTTGAATATGTTGATCCTTGTGGGAGTATGGAGTAATGATTCAGGCAGAGATGATGACAATTACATTATTTGAGGTACTCATTTATGGTTACATGTATATTTTTATGAGCTGAGGCTCGATGTCTAAGTGCCAGCAACTCGATGAGTACCCCTTTGGTGGCGATATGAGGCCACATAGTGATTGTAATGTGCTATTTATCTATACGTATTTTCATTCGTAAATTGATCTTTATCTATTTTAGCTAGAACCAGCCGTTTTCTTGATTGACATTGTTCTTATATTTTGGGCATTATTTGGTTGTTACACTAACATTAAAATTTTGCACTAACCAAGGATAATTAGCCATTTTTTTTTCTTAGTTTTAAAATTTTCTTATCATATTTAAAAGTTTTGTAGCCTAGCACAAGGCTTTTGATTTTTCCACTTGGCATTTGATTGGATTGTTATGCTGGTTCTAATGTCGTAATGCATTGGAATAGGGTCATGGGATTAACCATGGAGTGGTTGAACCTATAGACCCGCTTCGTTGTATGGGGGTATGCCCCAAGGAGTTACAGATAACTAGCGGGTTGTTGAACCACGAGTTATTATGTCACTTGGGTTTGGGGGAGACAGGGCTCTATGTGCTTAGGGCCATAAGGTGACCCGGCCTCATTTAAAAGGAGAAAGGAGATGGAACTCTATGATTGAGAGACCCAATATTATTTATGGCACTCTATGCTTGAGTGACTTGATATTCTGGATGGGGCTCTATGGTTGAGTTACCCGATATTCCTTATGGCACTCTATGGTTGAGTGACCTGATATTCTTGGTGGGGCTCTATTGTTGAGTGACCCGGCTTGGTTATATCACTATGATTCTTTCTCTTGGGAGGTATATGGAGTTGTTTTATGATGTTGCAGGAGACATATGGAGCTATTTCTTGATATTTTGAGATGTGTGGAGTTCATAACTTCACAAATCTATAGAACAGAATAATAATGATAAATGTCTATCTGTGAACAAATTTAAAATCTGAAAATCACAAGCACGTGAATCCTTTTTAAAGATCTAATGCTTATCTACAATTATGCGCAGTGGACCTTCTCACCAATTCTCTCAAAATCTTTCGAATACAGTTGCAGAGTTCCTGGTTTTGGCCCTAAAAGTTTTGTTCCTTATTTAATCGAGACCGTATGACTCAGGTTTTCCTAAGCTTTACATTAAATGTCACCACCTTCTAACGTCCTTTCCTCGTCACATCATTTGTCTAATTTTTCTACTCGTATCTGCCTCAGGTATTTTTTTAGTGGCGAATATTCCATTTTAGGAAAATTTGAAAAGGCAAATTTTTCAGAGCAAGTTAGTGACCTATTCGCCTAAAATTTACAATATATATATTTTTAGGGGTCAGCTTCACCTACATTTGAAAACATCTCCTATAAAAACCTAGGTGATTCACCAGGTAGTATACTACTAACTTACTACTATTTTACTGAGGTACCGACATATAACATACTGTGAACTTGCAAGGCAGGTTGTTGACACACAACATGAGGTTTTTAATGCATGGAAGGAAGTTATTGACGCATGATAGGAGGTTTTTGATGTGCGAAAGTCATATGTCATTGACACATGATAGGAGGGTGGAGGTTGCAGACACACGACAGGAGATTTGAAGTCGTACGAAAACAAGGTTGTTGTCGTGTGACAACAAACCTCATGTCGTGCGACAAAAAGGTTGTTGTTGCACGATAAAAACCTTATTGTCATGCGTAAATGAGGTTACTATGACACATGACATGAGGGTGGAGGTTCCAGACGCATGACAAAAGATTTGCAGTTGTACGATAGTAAGGTTGTTTCTGTGCGACAACAAACCTCCTATCGTGCGATAGTAAGGTTGTTGTCATGCGACAACAAATATGATGTCCCACAACAACAACCTTGTTGTCACACATCAATGAGGTTGCTGCGATGTAAGACATGATGGCGGAGGCTGTGGATGCATGAAAAAATATTTGCAGTCATACAAATGACTGCAAATATCCTATCGTGCGTCTGCAGCCTTTCTATCACACGAATTGAAAATGAAAACTTCTTTCAGTTGAAAAATTTGCGCACAAACCCCAGAAAATTTGCCATGTTCGTGAAAGTGGTTTTGGGGATATTCTCTAGGAATATTCTAGCTTCTATTTCCCATAGGTCTCTTAAAATGAACCTTGATCTGCCTTCAAATTGTCCTCGAGAATGGAGTTGTGTGACTGTTTCGGATAATGGTGACTAGGTTGACAGACTGGATGCCATAGAGGATGTTGCGGGTCTCACACATAGCTATGCATGTATGTCATTTGGTATGGCATCTTATGGTCCTTATTATGGGGGCCATGTGATCCTATTGCCAGGATAGTCGGCTCCCAACATATTAGTTTAAGGGTATGTATATTAGAAAGTTGAGTTAGTTAAAAGGGTGTATATTTTGGGGAATTTTTGGTGAGTTTACGCTGAATTTTTTACTTTTAAAATTTGATTTTATTTCAAAATTTTCTTTAATAAGTTTGAATAAAAAATTTCAATTTAAGAAAACAAGAAAATAGAAATAATGATAAATATAAGTTTGAGGGTATAGTTTTAAAAAAAAAAATTGTCCCTCAAAAGGTGCAAATCATAATTGGCTTATTTTGGCTGAGACTATACAATATCTTGTTTGGCCTATGTAACAAGGACCATATTAAGTTTTTTATCAAAAGAATAAAATCTTTTCTTAATATCAACTCTAGTTATATTGGAAGAAGGTTTGTTAGAATTTGTGCACTCGTCAACTTGTCCAAACCTCTATTTCATTTAACCAAACTAACTTCATCTTGAGGATCACGGATTCAATTCATCAACTGTGAAGGGACATAGTTTAGATGTTTTCGAAGCAATATTTTTAGACACAGGGTTGCATCATGTTGCAGTAAATAGAGGCAAGTTTGGAGGAAAAAGATGCCCCTTAAATCTGAATTTTGTATGGAAAAACCATGGTATGTTTTATAAGAGTAATGCCCCTCCTGGTCAATATCTACAATGCAAAAAAATTGGAGTTAGTGATAAGTTTCCTCCCAAGCTTGAGGGGAATTTAATGCACCCTATCCTAGTGGAAGAGGATTTAGATAGTGAAGGGTTGGTGAGATTGGGACGAGACCCCAACATAATTGTAAAATCTCATGGTCGCGTCATAAACCATTAGTGCATCAACCCAAATCCATGACCAAGGGTAAGGGCATAAATCTACGATAAAAACAAGGGAATTAGAAATGGAAAAAAAGGAATGTTGGATCACAAAAATGATGTAGGATTTCTTGGCCTGTTTCAAAAATTCCATTGGAGAATGACTACCCTTAGGGGTGATTTTGATTGAGCTTTTGCTGGCAGTTTTATGTATGTTTCTTTCCCTCTAACATGTTTTTGTCAAAAAAATGATAGTTTTTATGCCTCTTTTATTGGTTGTTGATTAGTATTGTCATTTTGTGGTGTTATGGGGACTAGGCCCCTAATTGTATCTCACGTTGATTATAATTCTGATTTAAAATTTTTATTGTTTGATAAAAAATCAGGTTTGAAAAATATGATCATGATATAAATATTTATATGCTATAATAGACCGAATCACCAATTACAATGAAATTAAATTTTTCTATTCATTTTTTTTTTAAATTTAAAATAATAAAACACACACACACACACACACTTGTGTGTGTCTGTGTACATATATTTGTTAAAGGTTTGGATTTAATCCAATCTTCTTTAATTTAGATGTAAGGTCTGAGGGGTGTCTATTCTGCCAAAGTCATCCAGGGCACGATCCCGACCTCATCCCTTTTGAAGGAATCTTGGGTCTTTGCACTCAATAAGAATTAATTCCTGGTGAGCTCTTTGAGATCCTAACAACTTCACCAATGGACCAACGACTAATTAAAAGTATATATATATTTTAAAACAATTGTTTAGGATAAATGTGAATATACACCTTAGTAGTTTAATAAATGTGGGAAGTCTAATATGTGCACAACATATGTGAACCTTAAAAGATGCTTACTTGTCTACCAACAAGCTGAAAACTCCCTCCTCGTGATTACAAAAGTCTTTGTTCTTCATTAAAACTTTATAACTAAATTGGATGGACTTTCATGTTGGACCTAAGACAATGACATGATCAACACACTCAGAATATGCACTTCCAATTTTATCATTTTATTTATAATAAATTTTAGTGTTCTTCTTTGATTTTTGTTGCACTCTATAAAGGAGAGCCATCAATACTTGAACATGGTCCAATTGTGGACATAAAATCTTGATTACACAAAACCCAATAGTTGACAAAGTACAACTTGATAGTTGGCATAAAAATACCGAGTGATTATTTAATTTTGACATGAAAACACCCAATCACATCATGACATGTAAGATTTGCTATTATTAAATATTCAATGTCCAACCATTATCACCCATGTTCAAGTATTGGTTTCCAACATAATGTAGTTTAACTCAAATTTATTATTTTAAATCAATTCAAAATATGTCTTTCCCTCCAATTAAACACTCCAAAAAAATTATAATTTAAGAAAAACTTGAACTACATGTTGGTGAAAAAATCAGGATCCCACATGGTATAGAATTGATTTTGTGGGCCACTCAACTTAGGGTGCACCACTACTAGCTCCTCTCCCCTAAGTTGGATTGTTACCAACTATTTCAATAAAAGATTTATTTTATTGAAATTTTTTTAAATCAACAATATATTATATTAATACGAAATAAAAAATAAATATATTTATAAAAATATATTATAATTTTGAGCATATGAAATTTTGTAAAATATTTGGATAATTAAAATGTTTGAAATGATTAAATGATTAATGTTTTATAAAAAATTATTGAATTTATTGTTAATAACTAGAAATTCATTTCCATAAGTATAACTCTTTGGTATTTACTAAACATCTAAATAAATTGGATTAGACTTTCATATCAGCAAGACTTTGATATGAGGCTTATTTATTTATAGGATTATGCAATACTCTTAAACCAAGATTTCTTTCAACAAACCATTACCACAAAAGAATTAAACAAATTCATAACCACACATAACAATTGGATACAAGTCGTATTATCCCCTCAATATTCACAAATCTAGGATATGTTTACAAGGGGAGTTCATGTATAAATAACATGGAAAGTGTTTCACAAAAAACCAAAACAAACTATTAATTAGGAATGAATAATTTACACTAAAAAAATGTTACATGCAAATACTATTAACAAACAAAACAGTCTAACAAACATTCCTAATTTAAAGTTTACTTTTTTCCTAGTGCGAACATAAATACAATAAATCCAGTTATGTAGAAACTAAAAAAATCACATATTGTGGACACACAAAAGAAAAAAGAGTTAACCATGTATCACTACAAGGTTAGTCAAAAATTGGTAACAATAGCTAAATTCCATAGAACAAGCATATGTTATTTAAGATGTCCTAATAACCATAGATCAAGAAAACTCAATACAATGGTTAAGTAGTTGCATTGGATGAAATGAAGGCCATCAAACACAAATGCACTTGGTGGAATCAAAATTCACAAAAGATATGGTCATAAAAAAGTGGTCTAAAGTTACTATTGAAGAGGTGACATGTGTTGGGGATTCCATATTTACAAACACTATCAAACCTAAATCCACTATTTGTCAGTGAAGAGCTAATAGGTGATGGGGATACTAGTTTTTTACAAATATATCAATAAATTTATACTAACTAGAAAGTGTTTGGTAGATGGAAAGTCGTTTGAACTAAATTTTGTATAAGTGGTCTAGATCCATTTCTCAATTAATGAAAAATAAATTCACACTAAATTTCACCAAAATAACTCCCCATTCAAAGATATTTTCAACAGTGTTGATACTATAAGAGTACACTAAAATTAATTTTATCAAGTTGTAGAAGATGCATTATGCCAAATGCCAAAAAATAGTTGTCAAAACAAGGGACATGAAGCCTAAAGAAGTAGGATATGCACTACACCCACATAATGGTGATTAGGTGGAGTGACACAAAAAATACGCATGAGTGGATGAATCACAATACTTGAACACATGAATAATTTGAAACTTTATGTACCGAAATAGATCCTTATAAAAAGAAGAGTGTCAAATTTTGAAGAAGTGATGAATATATAAAAATAAAATATATCTCAAATAGATGGCCCTAATGGTGATGGAAGAATCATGAAAATGAAGTAGAGAAAAAGGTGCTTGAAATGGAGCACATATGCATGAGCTTAAATTGTGAATAAATAATGAAACCCTTCTTTTCTCTGTACGCTTAGTGCAACTGCAAAATGATCCCAATAATTTTTTCGAGGGTAAGTGCATGGAAATGGGGGACCAAAAGGGGGTCGAAAGTGGCCACATTTTTCCTAAAATCAGCAAGAGCTAAACTTCATCTAATAATTTGGTATACATATGCTCAAATTTTAAAAATGTGATAAGAATAAGAAATGTAGTTCTTAAAATCTAGAATCTAAACTACTATTTTTTTAAAAATGGTGGAGATTAAGAAGTTTAAATTTGGTGCGCACACAAAATATGTCTATTTTTATGTCAAAAATATAACAACCTAGTTTGTGTGTGCCCCCCAGTTTTTGAGTTCTATAAATTATTTTTCAAATCCCTTCATTAGAAAGTTAGCTAAAACCATGTATGAGGTCCCACTAATTTTTCATATTTTTTGGATGAATATATAATTTGTTTACTAATTTTATAAGTGCACACATCCCGAAAATGAAATATTTGTGTGTACACCCTATAACTCTAATAAAAATAGTTGATTTTTTAATGCATGTAGAATGGAGTTTAGATGAAGACTTTCTTTAAAAATTTGGATGAAAAAATCATAAAATGTGTACAAAAACATATGCATACATTTTAGCAAGAAAAGAAGGCACTAGTAAAAGAAATTAAGGATCAAAGCCTTGAACTAGTCAAATTTTAGAAAGAAGTATATCGTCACAAAAGTAAAATTGAGCTTGACATCGTAATATAATGTTTTTTGGAATGTTATGTTATAATGCATGAGATATCGGGGTGTACACATGATATTTTGATTTTTTTTATAAAACACAAATTTATTCATGGATTACACACTCCAAACCTTAGGTTTGGATATCCTAGGAAAATCCAAGCCTATGGATTGGGAATTTCAAATCCATATAAGATGAAATGTGCCCACGTTATAATACAAATGCATTATAATGCAGTCGTGTTATAATGCGCTCACACTATAATGCGGGCGCGTTCATGTTTGCAATTTTGTATATGTGCATGTGGGAGGTATATATTTACAAAAATAAATGTTTAAGTATACTTTAAATTTATTTTAGTAAATATAAGAAATTAGGGTCACTCCGCACCTTATGAAACTAGTCTCACGACTCCATAAGTCATGGTTTAAGAGATAGTTTTTTATAATTTAATTTGGTCAATACATAGGTATTTTTCAGGATTTCAACATTTAGTATAAATATTTCAGGGTTTAAATTCTACAATCGATGTCTATTTTGGGAAATAATATAGTCATTTTTTTAGATGTGTCAAAATTAGAATTTACAAACCTCAAAACTCCCAAAGATAACAACAATTGATTGAATATATGGAATCATGAATTTTCCCATGAGCATGGAGTAGAATCCCTAATTTCATTTTAAAATATGGTAGAATCATACCATGGATGAGTACCTGATTTACAAGATTAGGGCTTGCATCTTTAAGAGGACTATTTGAGTGATCCTCACAATCAACAATGTAAGGGAGTGACCTTGGTTCCCATGTTGACATGTATATAATCATTTGATCCTTATAATATAGATTAACAATAATAAGGTGTGGGTGAGAAGATTATGTATCTAAGGACCCCATAATATCTTCATTTGTTTAATAGAAGAATAATACATAACTTGAAGAGTTAGAAAATAAAATAGTGCATCACATCGATATGTTTATAACACTTAATAAAAGTTAGGGTAAGAGCAAGTGAAAATGTGTAAAATATTCCACACATTCATTTACTTTCTATGGAGAAATAAACTCAAGACTTTCATCAAAATTTATGCTAAGTAAATTAGTTGCATTTTCACCCTACTGTAGGAGTAGGAGGGGTGATTCAAGTGCCACATACTTCATAAGCAATCAAATCTACATCAAAATTAAGATAATTGTTTTAGATATCTTTTTGTGTTTTTGCCAAGACTCCATTGAAATAATTTCATGCATTGTAAAAAAGGAATTTGGTGAAAGTGGTAAGAGGGTGTTGTCATGAAAAATGTATGGCATGAAAAATTAAAACTTTGAGCATGATAACTAAGCCCACAATTGTATCTTTGTTGCACTGTATAATTACACTAAGTATATATCACACATGAGGTAGGCATGAAGGTGAGTATGTAAGGAAAAACAAACAACACCCAAAGGTTCGCGCCTAAGGGAGAAACAATCGGGACTTAGTCAATTTTGGGGCCACAGGCTAAAAATAGATAATGTTGAGATTGAGTGGCATTCAAGAAACATTGTAGATTTTGAAGAGAGCATGAAGACTTAGAGATGAAGGAACGTCTATTTTGGGATAGAACACATGCAAGGTAAAGATCAAGGGTCATGGGGACTTTGAGCTAATAATAGGATTAGAGTAGAGGTTATCTATAGGTTCAATCTATTATTAGGCTAGATGCATGTGTTCTAAGTTGCTTTGTATGTACGCATGGCTATTTTGAGCATGCAAAATATTTTTGGGAATGCAAAGATGGTGAAGGGAAAGTCCCCACCCCTATATATATTAGTTGTATTGCATTTTTTAGAGATACCATGTGTATTGTATTGTTATGTTGTTTGTTCCTAGCGTACATAACTCTTAGAGACTGACATTGTTATGTATTCAACTTTTGGTTACTTGATGATATAATGTAATGGATAATTGTGGATGGATTCTGGTAATTGATGTCCTTGATCATGGTGGTTACATGGTGAATCTGATCTTAGTAATGGTTTGATCTATTATGTTTCCTTATTACATGTGTTTATTTGTAATGTTTGCAATGACTACATCTGGGTATATGATGTGTTAATGGTTAATATGAACATGCATGTTGACATCTTGACAAGATTTCACAAAGGAGGGGACCTGGTAGCTTTACGCGTTTTGGGTGAGCATTCAGATCTATCTGAATGAAGTGCCATCCTGCCTAGGCATTTGAGTGGAAAAACAAGACTACATTTTGGTTTTGTTACTGGGACCTCTTTTCAAATTGTCTTCCAGGATGTTGTATGCTGATGGCATATCGATTGACTCTTGCGAGCATTGAAAGTTGGGTAGATGAAGGAAAAGATCAATTTGTATAAAGATATGGTTCTGGAACTGATTTCAATGCATGTAGTGGGTGGAAGAACATCTATATCATGAGCTCTATGAGACATTTTTTATCCTTTTCCTTATAGAGTTGTATGATTGGTTTTCATCATACGCATCAAAGAAAAGTTAGATTTACAGACCAAGGGCTTGGATGCAGGAGGATTGCCAGAATTTTTTGATACAAATGAATCTTGGATGTGTGTTGTAGATCATTGGTGGGTTGGTGTTGTGTGCAGTTATACTTTGGAGTACGTTATTTCTATGTATTATTGTCTAGAAGTTGCTAAGTTTGAATTTTTGTGTGAGCTTAGAGGATCTTACATCCACGTTATTCCTTTGGAAATTAAGATCTTGTTGGTGGTACTGAGTTTGGAGAAATTACCTATGGCTAGCTAAACATACCACTACACACAGGGAAGGAGTAGGTGTGGTGATAGATGGCAGACCTTGCAGCAGAAAGACAACGAGAAGAAAGGTAGCTTAAGTATAATGAAGTGCATGAGAGGGAATTGGTGAAGCAATGTGATATTGAGGAGTCTTTGGAGTTGCAGAGGATGATGTCTCGTGAAGGATTTGAAGCTCACGTGGAAGATGTGGAGCCAGAGCATCACTCTCTCCCCCACTTAGGAAATTGTAGTAGAGAATCCCCTTCGGCTTCTAATGAGAGCACGTTAAAGGAGGAAATATTGAGGACTGTGCACGCGCATCTAATCCCACCTGACAACCTATCCCTTACACTTGGTGTTCTAGTTTAAGAAGTAATCATTAATAAGAAGGTGAGTGTATGTAATCTAGTAGCTACATGTAGATATAATTTTCCTTTAAATGCAAAAGTGCATCAGACAACACATATACCTATGGCAATGCAAACATCATCTTATTTGGGGGGGTCAATTAGAGGAACATTTTCTTGCACATCATCAAGATAGAGTATGGGCTCACAAAAAATTGGGAATATGTCAAGAATTACTAAAACTTTCTAGATTGTGGGAGTTTAGTTTAGCACTACTGGTGGGGCTCAATGGAGTACATCCACTGGTCCGTTTCCGATTAAAAAAAGAGGATCAAGTGAATCAGGAGGATCGAGATCAAGTGGATTAGGTGGTTCTAGAGGTGGAGGAAATACTGGTGGGGGTTCTGGTTCTAGATCTGGTGGACAAGGTCCACACCCTCATCAACCACATCAAGTGTATTACGAAATGTCTCTTCACTTTCTAGAATATAGGGGTATTGAAGATGCAACAGAGCATGTGCACAAGTGTGAGCTACTATGGCATGCTAAAGGAATCACAACCTCAGATAGAAAGCAAGTAAATTTCTTACTACTCTTCAAGGGCGTGTGCATAGTTGGTATAGAAAATATGACCCACATCAGACTGCGGTGGATTATAATGCTTTGTGTTCTACATTTCTAGTTGAGTTCCATATTCTAGAATTTGAGTAGAAAAGTATCAGTGTGATCAAGGACATTAAACAAGGCTTATCTGAAAGTGTGTAGTAATATGACACGCATTTTAAAACTTTTTTATCAAAGTTATCTTATGACATACATCTGAGTCAGCATGCACAATGGTTTTTTAGTGGATTGTTGACTCCGTTCAGAAGGGTGTTATCTCATAAGACCTTTGTAGATCTGCACGATGCTTTGGAATCAGCTCTACGCGCTAAGGCAGTTGGGAGTGTGGACACTAGAGTAAGTCCATTTTTAGAGGTATAGATTGTAGCCATGGCGAAACAGTTCGAGAATCTCTCTGCTAATTCAACTCATGAGACACGCAGTGGAATATGGTGTACAAATTGTGAGGTTGAAGGACATACTAAGGATAACTTCCCTCGCAAGTCAGTGCGCATCATGTTGTTGGATTGTGATATTTTTCATTTGGACCATGATGTGAGTAGATGCCCTCTCTTACAACACGTGATCTAGAAGAATGTGTCTATGTATTGTAAGATTTGTAAAACCCATACTCATGACACCGTTGACTGTAGGTTGATTGATCATATCCATGAATCCATTGAGACTTGTGTGCACCATACTAGTGTATCAGGTGGATCTAAGGAACATGGAGAACAACATAATGAAAGGGCACAATAATGGGGATAACAGGAATATAGGGATTTCATGGAGGATATAGAGGCCAAGGTTGCGGCGGTGGAAGAGGAGGATTTCCTAGAGGAACTTGTTATACTTGTGGATCTCCTGATCATTATCAACGTGATTTCCCTCAGAATGTGGTTTTCTCATGGTGTGGAAAACAACACAAGTTTGAAGAATTTCCTGATTTATATGAGCACATGATCAAGTATCACAACCAAGACAAGGGCACAGGAATGATTAAGGTACAATGTGTAATTGAAGATCAATGGATGCCTAAGGTAGCACCTAGTCTTGAGTTACATCCTATTTTAGTTACTACACACTCTGAGGTTGCTCATGCACGTGAACCTACAAAGTATAAGCTGGCTATAACCAAGAAAGAAGTGATAAATGCAAAGTATCCTAATGGTGCACATCAAAAAGAGGTTTACAAGGAAACTATGGACGTTATTAGGGATATGCAAGGAGAGATTCAGATTCTGAAGGAGAAATCACGTGTGATGGATCAAGTAAAGAAGGTTGAACTCCCACAGAAGGATGTGGATGATTTGAAGGAGGTATGTCAAATTTTGTACCAGGATAACATCATCCCTTTGTTAGGAGAGTGGTTGAGAGAAAAAGTACCATGCTCGTAGGTACTTGAGCACAAGAGGTAGATACTTCATGCGAATCTGCCCCCACATAATCATGAGTATGATAAGGAGATTACACTTGAATGTAGTCATATATGGATGGATTTTGAGCAACATTATGATAGATACAGGTGTAGAGGTTAATGTACTCACATTGGATGCATGGAATCAGATGGGAAGACCACCATTACATCCTTCTTCGAATGTGTTGTATATGACAAACAAAACTAGGGCTAATCCTATTGGAGTGCTAAAGGATACAACTATTATAATTCAGGGAGCCAATTTTACTAGGGAATTTGAAGTATTGGAGCTTTCCAAAGTAGATAGCTTCCCAACATTACTTGGGTAACCCTGGTGTTATGAAAATAATGTAGATTTTCACTTCAACAAGGGGTACAATTGATTTAAGAACAAGGAAGAGTGCATTATTATCCCTTTGGAAAATGAAAATATTGATCTGTATGTTGAGCCTTCGAGCGAAGAGGACTTGAACAAGATATATGCGCACACAATCAAAGACCTTGATGTAACTGAGCCATCTAAGGAAGGAGTGATATAGTTGGATGATGCTCAGCCAGTTGGTGATCCCACGAGTATTGTTTGTGATAACTAGGTGCATGGAATGTATGAAGTGATTAGGTGAGATATCAAGAACATAGTTACTCACATAATTAGGTTGTGTATGGTTAGGCACTTAAGTTTCAACTAGGTACCTCGGTACACTAGTAAAGGGAACCCTGACATATTTATGTGTGCCATGGAAACCTGGTGGAAGGATGCAAGAGATAGAAGAAATATGATAGTATATGCTCTATGCGGGACAAAAATGTGTTGGTGGGAAACACATAGAGATAACCTGTTAGAATGGTGAGAAGTGAGAATTACCTCTTATACTAGGTTCTTAAGGAGAAATGTGCCTTCTCAAATATGCAAATTTCATATAAAGTCTGTTTCCTTGTACCATGTTCATAATTATGAGAGACTTTGAACGAAGGAGGAGGCCTTGCCATCGTCACTCTGGGTACATAAGTTCAATTTTACCTTAAGCGGCTATGTGCATGCATGGTATGTTCATGCAGAGTTAACAATGGGATGCAAAATTAGCAAGAGACAACCTCAGGTCTGATTCATACTTTTGATTACCTTTCTACTAATCCTTCGGTCAATGATGCATTGCAAATTATGAAGCGCCTTACTTTAGGGGATAGCAAAAAAGCTGAGGAAATTATATTAGAAATGTTTGGAGAGCTTGATGTAGAGGCGTGCCTTGACCTTGAAGAGACAGAAGAAGAAGAAATGGTTTGCGCCTGGGAAGTAAAAGAAAAGGGTAAACTAGTATGCATAATAAATGATGAGGATGCTGAGGATAATAAATTGGATGTTAACCACATTGAAGGTACACAAGAGGTGATAGAAACAATAGATGCAAAGGTGCGTACATATCATGAGCCTATGAGAACAAAGAATGTTAACATTGGAACTAGAGACAGAGCCTAAGGAGGCCATTATTGGTGATTAATGGTCATAGCAGGAAGTGGCTAAGATTATCAAACTCTTGCACGACTTCCAGGACTTATTTCCGTGGAGCTATCATGAATTAAAATAAGTACACCCTTCTTTAGGTGATATAAAAATCAAGCTTAAAGAAGGCACATGCAGCTAGTTAGGAAGATACCATACAGGATGAATCCTAATCTATGTGTCAAAGTAAAGGAGGAAATTGATAAAATGCTCAAGTTTGGTATAATTGAGCCCATTGAAAAATTTGAATGGGTTAGCCCAATGGTCATAATATTTAAAAGGATGGGAGGATAAGGATCTATGTAAACTACAAAGAATTAAATGCTTCATGTGTTATTGATCCTTTCCCTACCCCATTCACGGAGAAAATCCTTGAAGTAGTTGTAGGGTTGCGAGATATACTCCTTTACAAATGGATTTTTAGCTTATCATCAAGTGTGCATAGCAAAGGAAGATCAAGAAAAGATAACTTTCACCACAAAGTGGGGAATTTTTTCATACATAGTGATGCCCTTTAGATTGAAGAATGCACTAATAGTGTTCTCACACATTGTGGTGTGGGATTTTCAGGATTTCATTCATAAGTTTTGACAGGTCTATTTAGATGATTGGACTATTTATGGCTTGGTTAAGGATTATTGTGACAATCTAAGGCTTATGTTTGAGAGGTGCAGGAAATTAAGCATCTCCCTTAATATTAAGAAGTACATCTTTACAACACCTTTTGGCACTTTACTTGGACATATAATTTGCAAGGAAGGGTTGTTGGTGGACCCAACCAAGGTCGTTGTGATCTTGGGTTTGGAAGAACCTAAAAATTAGAGTGAAGTGTGTAGATCTATGGGACATACATGGTACTACAAGAAATTCATTAAAGGCTATGCAAATATTTTCTGCCCTTGGAATAACTGTTGAAGGCTAAGGGGAAATTATATTGGTATGGCGTGTAATAGTAGGCTTACTACTACCCCTATTATGTGCTTTCCTTCTTGGGACAAACCTTTTCATGTTCATGTTGATGATTCTAGGATGAAAATTAGTGCATTATTGGTGCAACTAGGAGAAGGAATTGTAGACCACCCCATTTGCTTTGCAAGTAGGAAGTTGACCCCCGCTGAGTGGAATTACACAAATACTGAGTGCAAGGCCTTGTGCATGATTTATGTGCTACACAAGTTTAGAGAATACTTTTTGGAAACACCATTTATCTTCTTTAAACATCATATGACACTTAAGTATTTGTTTAATATGCATGTTTTACAAGGGCGCATATGCATATGGATACTTATGTTCTAATAATTTGATTTCATAGTTATGGTGAAGCCTGGTAAGAGCAATTCAGGGCTTGATCATTTGTCAAGAATTAATTCTGGTGAGGATGCACAGAGCATTGAGGACACTATGTCAAATGCACAACTATTTATATTGAACCACACACCCACAAAATTGGAGGACATTATAGTGTTTTTATGCACTAGGCAAGCACCTGAATGAATGAATACCTTAGATAAGAAGCGGCTTGCAATACACCTGACACCATACTAGTTGATTGGTGGGGATTTATACAAGCTAGGCCATGATGAAATTTTATGTTGGTGTGTTTTACATAATGAATGTAAAGCCATTATGGAGGAGGCCCATGGTATAATTGTAGGGGACCACTATGCGAGTGATGCTATTATGTGCAAGATTTTGATGGCTAGACTTTGGTGGGAGACTTTGTACAAGTATAATAAGGAATATGTGAAGCTCTGTGATCATTTTCAATGCCTTGGGAAGCCTAGACACATAGATGAGATGTTGTTGCTTCCTATTGCAAGCGCTAAGCCTTTCGAGAAGTGGGCTATAGACTTTGTAGGCCCTATTTCTTCACCCATGCGTAGAACTACGCACACTACATCATAACTTGTATAGACTATCTTACCAAGTGGGAAAAGGTAGTGCCTACAAAGGATTGTACAACAGCGATTGCAACAATATTTTTTGTGTGAAAACATTATTATTATGTATGGTTGTCCATTGAGCTTGATTAGTGATAGAGGGACTCATTTTCTTAATGAGACAATCATAATTCTTTTGGAAAAGTTTATGGTGGCACACCATAAAACTACTCCTTATCACCCTCAATCCAATGAAACTGTAGAGGTCTTTAACAAGAGTTTGGGCCAGACATTGACAAAAATTTATGATTTTGGAAGGAAAGATTGGGATGATAAAGTATCTATTGTACTTTGGACATATAGGACCACCTACAAAAGGTTGAATAAGGCCACACCTTTTCAGTTGGTGTTTGGTGTAGAGGTTGTATTTCTTGTTGAATTTATGTTACCATCCCTGGGTATTACACACGTAGGAGGACTAGCTAATGAGAAAGTTGTTGAGGAGTGCATTGAAAAAAATGTAGTTAGATGAGCAGGTGCGTCATTGTGCAGTGGAGCCAGAAGACTAAAAAGGAAAAGAAAGGCATGACATGATAGGCATATTAGGAACAAGACATTTGAGGTCAGGAAGATGGTTCTTCTATATGATTAAAACTTTGTGTGACACCCAAGGAAATTGAAAGTGCATAGGTTGGGACCTTTTTTTGTAATAAAGATACTTGAATCAGACACTTTCTAGTTAAAGGCCGCTAGATGGAATATTTTTTCCTAGTTACTTCAATGGTAGTAGGCTGAAGCCCTACTATAAATAAGGCTTCTTGGTATTTGTAATAAGGTAGTATTTCCACTTAGATTAGATTTATCTGTTATGTGTTTCCTTTCATCGTTGATATCCTTTTTCATTTTAGTTCTATGTTTTGTTGTAATAAGTGTGCTTGTGCACGAGAAGTTGATAACTATCTATTGAGTTCACACACACATGATCGCACATTCTTTTAGTGTGGGGTGAATCAAGTATAAATGAAGAATTGTTGGCTTTTGTTTTGGTATGGGTTGGTTCAACTAAGAATTCTTCTTAAGAACATGGCACGAGAGAAAAATGTGTTATAAGTGCTAGAGATGAGTTACTCTGAAGAAAATTGCTCAGATTGAAGACCACATTAGAAGAATGATCACATAGAGTAATGCAAGGTAGGAAATGGCATGATAAGCTACTTGGTATATGATGCAGTGGATTATGTACTTTGGAATAGGGATGAAAGTGGAGGAGGTCTGTGGCTTGGGAAGTAGTAAAGTGCACCAGAAGGTTACGATTGCAGCGCGCAAAAGAAATTTTCGTGGAAGAAAGAAAAAAGTGGAAAAGGTGTTTTATTAATAAAGTGACCTAAAAGCATGGGTTAAGTGAAAAATTAAGTGGGTGAAAAATTATAAAAAGGGGCAAGTTTTAGTCAATTTCTACCTTGCATTCGAGGAGAACTTGGAGAAAAAGAGATTTCGAGAAAATTTGTGTGAAACAACAAAAAGAGTGAAGAGAAACCTAGAGCATCGTGTGGAGCTATATGTGCATCCTTGGAGGAAGACAAGTTGGAACTAGCAGTTAGGGCACAAAAAAGAGAGTTTGTGAGTGATTTGAACAACTAGGGATTCACAACGCTTGTATAGTGAAGGAAGTGGTATAACAGAGTACATAGGGCATGAATTTTAGGGAATGACACCAAAATGAAGGAAGCACCAAACAAAGAGGGATGATTTAGAAATGGGAGAACCCTTAGAAGAAATCGATTTGGAAATGAAATACCCACTGAGAGTGCTTAGGGTTGAAATCTGGAATTCTAAACTACTTAAGTGTAAAATTAGTGAGTATAATCATAGAGCATCCGAGCATGATAAGAGTTTAAAGGTGGATTTGGAGAGAGTACTGTCAGGGACAGACGAGGAAGGGAATACGTTGGTGGATGAATTTGTGTGAAGGAATTTGGAGAAAGTGGGATTCTTGCAACTGTTTGAACTTCCTTTTTGTATGAAACCCGCTCATTTATACCAATGTCTTGTGTCAAGGGTACATGAAGATTTTTTCTACTTTTCAAGATGAAGGATGTGAATTACAGCTCAACTTATTGAGTGGGTCACAGGTCTAAAAAGTATAGGTGAGAACCTAGAATTGGATTTGAAATACAATACTAAGATTGATGAATTGGTCTTAGCACTGAAATATGAGAAGGGAGGAAGGGTTATGCTGATTGAGAACCTCTTAGATCCTGTAACTAGGGTTACATCTAGGTTGTTTAGTTGCAAATTAGGTACCTTAGAATGATGGAAGATGTAAACAAAATGTTTTTGTACATTGCACATAAAATGGTGAATATGACCCACTATAACATTGCATAATACGTTGTGAAAGGAATTATTGAAGAGGCGAGGGTACAAAATGAGGAAGGTGTGAAGATAACTTGGGGGTCAATCCTCCTCATAGTCTTCTTAGAAATTAGAGTCCCAGATGGTCGAGATGATGTTATGTGGGTTTACCCACCTATGAATAAGTCCCTTGCTATAAAATTTGTTGGATATACTTGTGATGATGCCATTTCAAATGTATACAAAGTGAGAATGGACAAGTGGTACAACAGGTTACGAGAGGCTTTTGAGAATGAATGGTGCATTCTGCGTGAATTACCTAGAGAGGTTGGAGAGCAGGAAAGGTTTTCTATGATTCAACATTACAACCTTGCATGTTTCAAGATGAATAATGCAAAGATGAGCGCCTGGTGCAAGCTGTTGTTTGAGTTCATTTCTCGGTATTTTAAGTGTGTGGTGAATAGGATAAAGGATGTGTAGAAGTTAACTTTTGATGCAGATAAGGTTGACTCAGAATTACATATTTTATGTACGACTTACAGGTATGACTCAAGGCCTACGTACTTAGAGATGTTGGAGCCAGACACACTGGATTTGCACCCGCAGAAATATGTGACCATCAGGGGATTGATTTGTAGAGTATTTATAGCTAATTGAGGACGAAGACCCAAGGAGGAGTTGAGATGGAAGTTATAGATTCTACTTTCCCATATCCTAGAAGAATAGTGGTGCCACTAGTAAAGAGAGTGCACGAAGAGATCCCTGAGGAAAAAGGAGGTGAAGAAGAGGCAACGCTTGATCACTCTAAAAGTGTAAGAAGATGTATTATACAAGGAGAAGTAGTAGTGGCACCGGAACATCAAATCCCCCTAAGGATAGCGTAGAGAAGGATAAAGTCAAGCATGGAGGGGCTAAGGGTGTTTCCAGTTTAGAGATGAGTGAGGACTTAGATTTGGAAGCCAAAGGACAAACCTTACGCGAGGAGCTTGAGTAAGAGTGGGCTAAGTAGTTGAAAAAGAAGAATACTGAGGAGCAGAGGCAGTTGCGCACCATGCGGGAAGAAGTGAGTAAGATTCCACTCAAGGATGAGATGTATGTATGGGAGGAAGCACACGATGGAAAATAAACTGATGGAACTTATGTCATTAAGGAAGAAAAGGGCACAGGAGTGGGTATCCATAGAAATACCTCTACCCCAAAGACATAGAGGATGAAGATGAAGTCACAAAGGAAGAGATGGATGCCCCACTCACCACACATGGATTTTGTAGATGACCCTAAAAATGTCTTAAGGGCACATTTTCAGAGTATAGTGTCGAATGAGAAATTGTATGCATGGGAGTTGATGGATAAGGATGGAGGAGTATCACGCACAAGGAAGATGTTGAGTTAGAACTTGCAAAATCATACAGAGGAACCTAGAGTTTGAGGTGAGTAATCACTCCATTGGTGTTATTATGTTGAAAAATGATTCAGGGAAGAAGTACAAGGCAATCATCCCTAATCACTTGACAGGTGAACAGGCGTACAATGCTTTGAATGAATTGGCCATAGAGGTAGGGCGCATAAACCTTGATGTATGCGCCAGTATGAATATTTTAGTGGCAGATAAGAAGGAAAAAGAACATAAGGTTTAAGGTTTAAAGAAGTACCTCCAGGGTGAATAAAAGAGAACTAAGGAAGCATATGACAAGGTCGACGCCTTAGTAAAACAAATTTTGGGACAGTGCCCAGCTTTGGTAAGCCAAGTCCAATGTGACTACAATGATGAAATGAATTATTTGGAGGAATTGGTAGGAATGATTCTAGAAAACATGAGTGTCAAAGGGCCTATTGAGGAATAACTTTCAAAGGAGAAGTAAGACGATAAGGTCATTGTTGAGGCCAAGATCATTGAGCTTGAATATTTGTTTGCAAAGCTCAAGGAAGCAAGTGGAAAAGCTGACGTGGCCTTCAATAGATGTCAAAAGTGTGAGCCTATTATTGATGCATGCCTAGTTGATGAAGAAGTAGTGCTCAAAACCATCCAAGAGAAGACACCCATAAATAATATTGAGCGCACCCTAGCTATGGCCGAGGTAACAAAACAAAAGGTAGTGATTAAAACTAAAAAGGACAAGTTGGAGCTCTGGGTAACACAGTTTCAGAATATGGTACTTGACCACATAGATGTGATAGACGGGGTATGTGTAGAACTGACAGTGGTCATTCAGGAACTCAAGAGCAAAGTTTAAGAATTGGTGCTTGACCAAGTGTTAGGAATTGTAGAGGTGATGCCTGGGAAGGCTATGGCAGAACTGGATGAATGGAAGAAAGTGGTGAGTGAGATAGATGTTGAGTTTCCATAACTCTTCCAACCAACCATGGCCTGAATTAATTTTTTGATTGGGTATGATGACTCTTTTTGGGTATTGGATTCTTAGTTCTCTTCCTATTATCTATACATCCTTTTTAGCACAAGTTGATAGAAGCATTACCAAGGACGACAATCCAGTTAGTGTGGGGTAATGTTACACGAATGAAATTGCATTAATTATATACCACGCACGAAGGCTAAAGGTGCACGAGGTAATGCATGAAGGTACGATGCATAAGGCATAACAAAAGTGCATTCGAAGGCTTGCGTGCAAGGAAGAAACATTCGGGACTTAGTCAATTTTGGGGCCACATAGGTTAAAAATAGATAATGTCAAGATTGAGTGGAATTCAAGCAATGTTCTAGATTTAGAAGAAATCATGAAGACTTGGAGATGAAACAATGTCTATTTTGGGATAGATTAAATGTGAGGAAAAGATCAAGGGTCATGTAGAGTTTGAGCTAATAATAAGATCAAAGTAGAGGTTAACTATAGGTTCAATCTATTATTAGGTGAGATGCATGCATTCTAAGTTACTTTGTATGAACACATGGCTATTTTGAGCATGTAGGATATTTTTGGATGCATTGGTGGTGAAGGGCAAGTCCCCACCCTTATATATATTAGTTGATTTGCATATTTCTTGAGAACCATATGTATTGTACTATTATGTTGTTATATTTTGGCCCGCATAACTCTTGGAGACTGGGATTGTCATGTATTTAGCTTCTGTTACTTAATGAATTAATGCAGTGGATTATTGTGGATGGATAATAGTAATTGATGTATGTGATCATGGTATTTACATGGTGAAGTTGATCTTAGTTCTTGTTTGATATGTTATGTTTCCTTGTTACATGTGTTTCTTTGTATTGGTTGCAATGATCTACATATAAATGTATGCTTGATAATAGTAATCATGAACATGCATGCTAAAATTTTGGCAAGACAACACAAAGGAGGGATTTGGTAGGTTTCATACACTTCGGGTTCAGATCTATCTTAATGAAGTGTTAGCACGCATATGCATTCGAGTGGAAAAACAAGACTACAATATTTTGTTTCCTAGTCACTGGTGTGTCCTTATTTTGGCCAGCCTACCTCAGTCACACTCTCAATCTAGCTCAAAAGAAATTATTAACAATGTTTTAAAGTTTTTTTTAATGTGTAAGGATGATTGATGAGTTCAGTGTAACTTGATGGTAGATAACTTCCTCCAAAGGCCTAAAAAGGCCATTTTTGCCCATTCTGGAGCTAATCAAACACCCTCTGGGAGATTTCAAGAAATATATTAAGAATATGGAGGTGATGTAGGAGAATCTTGGAAGTGTTGGAGGTCATTTAGGAATATTTAGGAAATATTTTCTCATTCAAGGATAATCTACTCAACAATGAGTTTTCTAGGTGTAGGAAACAAACACTCTAATGGCAAAATCTAACTTCTCTGGATGATTTTGAGAGCTTCGTAAGGAGTTAGGAGGAAAATATGCTCAAGTAGCATTTATGGATTTTCCTGACAAGAAATTCAATACGAACATACTTATGGAAGACATTCCAACTTCATATGAGATGTTGTTGAGTCAGAGTTTCTATCATGATGTTGGTGGAGATATTCAAATGGACCGGTCATACACCATCATACCAGTTAATGGTAAAATGAGGAATATTATTCTTATAATAAAGATAAGATACATTATTCAAAGAGAGGATGACCCAAGGGCATACATTTTGTACAAAGACTTGACACACGGAAACTATTTCATAACTTCGGAGGAAGATGTTGAGATGCCCATATTGATGGAGGAGTACCCAAGTTTGATTGATCTAGTTGAGAAACAACATGATGATTTGATGGAATAATAATTTGGACAGTTACAATTCCCATTAAATCGGGAATACAATTCTCTACTTGGTGATCATAATGATCATGGGTATTTTGACTTTCCACAAAGAAATATTGAGATGAAAATAAATGCAATCCAGGAAGAAAAAGTGATATCCAGCGAGTTCTGAAAATATGAGTCCCATGTTTCTAATCATCTTCTCAAGACCCAACATGAGGAATTACCTAGTGGATATGATCGTGAATATGAATCTTTTTCTTTTCTATTTGGAAAGGAGGATATTATAAATGCTGAATATATAAATGAAAAGTTGTTTGAATATCATAAGGATGATTCCACCCCATGAATAATATATCTCCATCACAATGATGAATGCAACTCAAGATGGTCATGATGAGGAAAGTGATGATCTCCATATTTCATCCCCAACCTTGTGGTCGTTCTCTTTTCAAGAAGATGATGCACCATGTGAGCTACACCATAACAAGTAACATGTCAAAAATGAGTTGGTGTGTAAAGGAGAACCATTTAGGGAAACTAGTAAATTTGAAGCATTAAAAATTCAATGATGATGTCCAAAAGTCTCAAAATATCCATGAAGAACCAGTTCATGGAAATGATGGTCATGTGGGGCATGACAAGAAAGGAGAAAATTCCCATTGAAGAGCACAAGCCTAGTTGTGAACATGTTAAGCTTGATATGATCAAGAATCAATCTTGTAGAAGTAGCCAAATGAAAAATAGGAAATCATAAGTAGGGATGAATATAAAAAATGGATGAGCATATAGAAATGGAGTTTTAGAGTAGTGTAGAAAATGAACTATCTAAGTATATTTCCACTCGTAAGAGGATTCATATGCACTTTCTCAAGAAGAAACATAAATATTTCTCTTTCTCATGTATATGGAGATCTCTTGCAGCAGTTGTCTTTCCCAAGAAGTTGAATTTTTGTTTTTGCTTCATTGAACCAGTCAATGGGTTTACATAGAAACATCATTTGGTGTTACCCATACATGGGTAACATTCAAAGAAGAAAAACTAATAAATTGAAAGTGGGATGTCCCTTGCATGTATAATAGGTGATTTAGGTTTATTTTGTTGTTTTTCTTTCCCTTTCATGTCGTGGATTGTGTGTGTTTTATCTTTCCTATGTGTTTCCTTCGCATCATGTGTGGGTGTTCAATAAAGGAGTTTGAAACAAATCAGAATTGCCTTATTTTAGTACTCCATAACAGACTCTATCAAACAATGGATAAGGCAGTCGTCAACTTAGGTTCATAAGGTATTGGTCTTCCTACTTTATTTATTTGTATTAACCCATTGAACGTTTTACCCCTTTTCAGTCATTTTTTCAAAATTAAAAAATTGCCCATATTCAAAAGTCAACTTTTGGGAAAGGTTTTGGGAGCCTCAGAGCATTTTAGGAGCCTAGGTTACAGTCAATAGAAATGTCTCAAAGTTTTGTCTATGATGGTATGATTTAGCAAACATTCTGCAAGCTTCTGGATGGTGTTGGGAAATATTTTTCTCCAGACACTTTGTGGGGAAAGTAGTGTGCGTGCACTATTGAAGGTACAACTTCTATGAAAGGTTTTAGGAATGTTGGGTGGCGTTGGGAGCTTATATCCCAGTCATTGGAAATCTTATAGAGTCTACTTCATATTGGAATGGGTAAGACAAAGTTTTGGGAGTATAAAAAGATGAAAGCCTTATGACACTGAAACATGGTAGCCTTCATAGATAAGGATTTCATACTAACGTTTTTGGGCACATCAATTGGATTTAGTAGCCTAAAAATTCAAATGGAAGTACATTTAACCCCCTTTATGACCCAAGTGATGGTTTGGTTCACACTTTTTCAAAACTCCTTTGTCAACTTAGTTCACTAGCACATATTCCTAGAAAAATTGGAGGCATGAGTAAAAATAATTGAGGGACTAATTTTCATACTTTATAAATGTGATCATTAGATTATTTGGCCCATTTTCATGTGAAATCATAGATTATATGTCCAAACTTAGTTAAGTACAGACCTCAGGGTAGAAAGAACGCTCTATGTTCTATTATTGTGTTGTGTGGATGATTCACCATGTACACCTTGGCACACTTATGAAGGGTGATGACCTTTTGAAGTGGGTTTTCACCTTTCACTTTTCACTTTGCACTTTACATTCCCATTTGCAAAAGTGTGCCCCCATATTCTTGGCTCATTCCAACTTAATGAACAAACATAAAATGAAGGGAAAAAGCAAGTTATTTTTGCAAGTGGGCCCTAAATTCTCCACCATGGTGCACTTTGGGAGGCCTCTTGCACTTTAACGCACATTTTTGTTGCAATTTCACCCCAAAATTTTGCCCCATGTTGGTGGAGGTGCCTTTTCGCCATGTGTTTGCAAAAAAGGTGGAAAATTCACTTTAAATTTGTAAAGTGCATTCTCCGCCAAGGTACAAATGAAGTTTAAAACTCCATTTTCCATACATTGGAAAAAAAAATCAAAATCATAAATTTCCTCCATTAAAACCATTTTCAAGCTGGTTATTTCCTTCTTCACAATTTCAAAACCACCACCTGTGCCTTAGGTCTCCAAAAAACTTGTTTTGCCCATAACTTTTGATTCCTTGATCCAAATCCCTTCAAATTTTCATCATATATTCCTCTTGAGGGAAACTTTATTTTGATTCTTGGTTCAAGGCATATGGATAAACATTTTATTTAGTGTAAACATTTTAAATCTTCAGATTTTGAAAGCTTTTTTTCCCCAAATCATTGAAAATTTGAGTTAGAGATTGCACAAAATCCAGACGGAGAAAGGCTCGCAAAATTTCCCAACAAGTTTCCTATCCTAATACCTATATTTTGATTCATTAATCATGTACTATATTGGATAATTTATCAAGTTGTGAAAAAAAAACATTATTCAGCCTCAAAACCCTTCAAAAACCCCATACACATGCAAAATTTATTCAACTTTTTCTCTCAAACCCCACAAGAGAATCCCACAAAATTTGGAGCATCCATTCATCTCCCAAATATCTTCTAAAAATTCAAAAACAACTTCATTAAAACAATAATTTCCCACAAAATGAAGATTTTAAATTCCGCCCTTTCTCGATTAATGCCATTTTTAAAGCTTTTCCCACAACTAGAATTTGTTTTTTGATTTCTCACTGATTCCAATGAGAAAATTTCACCTAATTCATAGTATCTACTCATCTTGGGAATATATTTCCAAAAAATTGAGTCACGACCAATTTGGATTTGATTTTCTCTCATTTTCCTCAAAATACAAATTATGTTGTCCGTAACATCAAAATCCATTAAATTTTTTAGATTTAAATTTAGAAACTACCTAAGAATCCAATTTCTCTTACACAATTGCATTTCCACCACATTTTAAGGCCAGAAAAATCATGATAATTAATAATCAAGTTCCCCTACTCTAGATTCGAGCTCAGTTCAGTTCCAATGCCTAAGTTCCCAGACATTGGAAACAACAATGTGGAGCATGTGGATTTTGATGATCTAAAGCGGAGGATGGAAGAAGGAAAACTCATTTTTTGACCTGATTCAAAGTGCATATGAGGATTGTTGATCAATAAACATTCAATTGAATCAATTTAATGATTTCATGATGGGAACTATGGTAGCATTGTATTCTCTATCTCCTCACCATTTTCCATTCATTCATGGTTTGGTGTCATCTCAACAGGAGGAAGTGTTTACATTTCTTAGGATTGTTATGTTTCTACCAAGGATTCTCAAGGATTGTTGATATTGTTTAATCTAAGAGGTCTCATGGTTTCTGTGTTTGAGGCATGCGTGGTGTGAGTGCATTCTTCATGATGATTGTAAGGTGATGGTTTGACCATGTGAGAGATAAGAGATCATGTTTGTGGAAAGGAATTGATTCATGCAACCTATTATTACTCGTAGAGGTGAAGAGTTGAAAGAGAGATTTCAAGACATAACAAAATATGATAATTCTGGATAAGGCATGGAGTGTCATTTCTTAGTCCTAGAAAATTCATGCTCTCATTAGAGAAGTAGTTGAGGAAGTTCCTACTCAGTTTCAACATTCATCTCTACAATGAAGGCAAATCATAATTTCATCCATAATCATCTTCATTTGAGCACACTTTCTCTTCTTCTCTTCTCTCTCTAGCATTCTATTTCTTCATTGAGGAACAACTTTTGTAAAAGTGACTTAAGTTACTTAAAGGATTTTTTCCATTGAGATTGCACTTTACGTTGAAAGGTCACTTAGGAATATGAAGAGCCGTTGATTCAATTATAAATTATAATTCTCTCTCCATTCTAAAGGATCCATTTTTGTTCCCCCTATAGCAAGTTGTATTTCCTCTATTTCTTGCTTAATATATTGTCCTCATTCTCAACATTCATTGTTATCTGAAATTTACCCCAAGGCGAATTTTGATAACTTACATAAATTTCTGTAAACTTAAAAGAAGAAATGGTGAAAACACAAAATAAATGGATTTTGGAGGCACCCCCTTGCTTTTATCTAACTTCCCTATTCAAGAAAAATCTAAGGAGGTAGTGAAAATTTGCTAAAATTTTAGAGAAATGGGGAAAAGGCCTATTTTATTATATTGTGGGTCTGGGGGCTGTGGATGGAACTAGGGTTCCTTGTCCTCGAATTGGGTCTGAAATGATAAGGAAATAGTGATTCACGGATAAATCAGGGCTTGACGGCCCAAGCATCCATTGGGCCATGAGTTCCCCGAAAAGCCAATTTACCCAATTTGTAAAGGAATTGAAGCAGATTCAATAGATTGCAAAAAAAAGTGGAAGTTTGCAGCCCAAGTGACACAAGTTCCATCGGACCATGAGTTCCCAGAAAATCTGATTTACCTGATTCGTAAAGGAATTGAAGCAGATTCAATACATTGTAGAAAAAGTGGAATTTTTCGGCCCAGGCGGCACAAGTTCCATTATGCCATGAGTTCCCCGAAAATCTGATTTACCTGATTTGCAAAGGAATTGAAGCGGATTTAATAGATTACAGAAAAGGTGGAAGTTTGTGGCCCAGGCGGCACAAGTTCCATTGGGCCATGAGTTCCTTGAAAATCTGATTTACCCGATTTGAAAAGGAATTGAAACAGATTCAATAGATTGTGGAAAAGGCAGAAGTTTATGGCTTGGGCTGTCCAAGTACTGTGGTAACATGAGCTCCCTGTGGAGGAAAAATTGTTGCACATCAAGGAGAAAGAGTGCATCATGGATGGAGCGGAGTTTGGAGGCCTAAACGGCCCCTGTACCCCAATGCTATGAGTTCTCTGAAAAACCACAATACCCGCATATCAAAGTGAAGGAGGGTAAATAACCAGTATTGAAGATTATGAGAGCCCAAATGGAACACCCCGACCCTGAACTTTAAATGGGAATAACTTTTGACCTAGAGCTCCAATTTTGACAAAATTAGATTTTTCGGAAAGCTCCCAACATCCTCTATGCTAGCTCCAAAAAATTAAATGTTTAGTCTCGTAAAATGTAAAAAATCCCTGGCAAACTCAAAATAGCTGCTCACACTCAGAGGGTCATAAATTGAGAAATTTTCAACAAATTTTCACAAAATTGGTCTCTTTTGAATCATGTTTCCAAGCCCAACGCACAACAATCAAGAAATGTATAAATTGATGAATTTTAATGGTAATTTTTAAGCAAAACGAGCCCAATTCTGTTTGGTTGTTGAAAAGTGGTTGGAGAAGCATTTAATGAGCAAGGGCAATCATTCTTTACTGCTACAAGTTATGGGGAACCTTGAGATTGCTTCTGCAGGTCCAAAACCACCAACCACATTCATTTATCATGACTTGCAATTGATGGGAAAGGAAATTTTGGGAATTGCATCCCCTCTCTCTCCTCTCAAAATTCTATAAATTGATGTGTTGGGTTCATTCTGGAGGAGGATAATTTGAGCAGCAAAGCTCTGTCATTTTGGTTTTGTGAATCCAATTTGTTGTTGGCCTTTATAGTGGACTCCTTTCATGGTGATCCAGGCCTTCTATTTGTAATAGCTTGAACTGTGCATATCAATGAAGCAATAGATGCAAGTTTATGGATGTATCTTCCCTTGATGTGTTTGTCTGCATTCTCCTTGCCTCTTTAACATCATTGCAGATATATTGTGTCTATTCTATGTTCTTGTAAGGGTCTATTATTATTGTGTATGCATTGAAATGTGTTTTGAATGATGTTGTTAGACTATGGAGAACTTTCGTCACCCTCTCTAATATGTATTTTTCTCCCATTTTTACACATTGGAGACTATTCTCATTCCCTCCTTTTCTGGTGTATCACCATTGTTAGTGTATGCTTTACTTTCATGCACTCTCTCTCCCTGACCCCTTGTAAAGTTAGATTAGGTTAAGATAGTTTTTCCTACGTTAGGAGTAGATTGTGGTAGGTAATTTTGGAGCATGAACCAACTTTCTCTAGAGGTCTATCTCAAGTAGCAAGTCCCACAACTTAGAGATAGTACTAGTACCCATGTTACCCAGTCACACTATGAGCTCAAGCACACACACTTGTGCAAATCAGAGGGTGTTGTGATTCAGTGATAACATTCATTCCAATAGAGCTTTGTAATCCTACACTACTAGGGAAAGAATAATCGTTTGATGATTATGATGCAGTTAAACTTTGTGTCAATTGTGTTGTTTGTCTTACTTTGCATATTGTTGTCTTCTCGTTAAATCTCGAAATAATTATGGTTTGTGGCTAATAAGATCAACATTTCTATTTTTAAACAAAAACTATTCCCCATTTCCCCTCCCCTTTTCTTACCTCACACTCTTTTCCTCCAAACACTATTGTCATGGGTTTAATGGACTGTTCTTGTGTGATCCTTGGTCTTAGACTACCCAGAAAATAGCATTAGTGTCCAGTATTTCTAGTTTTCAATAAATGGGAGCCTCCCATTCCAAAGAGGAGGGACTTAGTTCCACATTATTGGTGGAAATCCCAATATTTTTTCCTTGAAAAAATATTTCACCAACATAACTTTTTTTTCAAAACTTTGTCTAAATTTATCCCATGCTTGAACCATAAAATCAAACTTGTGTTATTTGGTGGTAATTTAAAATTTTTATTTTTCCATATCAATTTCATTATTTTCTATGTGACTTAAGTTAAAATAGTTGAGCAATATAAGCAAGTGAAAGGAAGTGGACAAAAATAATAATTAATTGTTATCTTTGTCATTTAATGATATCCATTCCAAGCTCAAAAATCCTCACCAAGTAAGTGTCTCCAATTTTCCTTTATTTGATTGAATGCGAGATTTCAACATCCACATCCAAATTCAACTTTCAAAACGCATTTACAGATGGAATACCTAGGACTACCTAATCTTGTAATCACATTTGTAAATTAAACCGACATATTAGCATACACATGCAAATAAAGAAAATTCTAAAATAAACTATATAATAATAGTCAAAAGCACTTTTTTTTAGGTTTGGGAATTCAAGATCCTAGTCAAATGGGTGTGCAACACATTCGGTGATTCTTGATGTAAATGTTGATGCGAATTGCATCAAAAAGCATTTCTATCAAACTTTGGTGGCATTTTAGAAGTATTTTTCAGCTTTTATGTAATTTGCTTCTTCAAATTTGATGACACTAAATTTCACATTAGAAAACGCAAAAATGTGACAAATCGACACCTTCGTTATCACAAATTTCTTGAAATATACTCACAACATGAATTCATTGTCTCGGACAAAGCTAAGTTGTTTACTTCAAAATTTTAGACAAATTTGATCTTATCAACATATCATATGGAAACAACTAGAGAAATTACAAGATTCGGCCAAGTGGTTGAAAATATGTTAAGAATTTATGTAATTGATCAATCGAGTAAGTAAGGGAACCATCTATTTTTGGTAGAGTTTTCCTACAATAATACTTACCATTCTTCAATTGAAGATGTTGTCATTTCAAGCTCTATGTGTTAGAAAATGTAGAAAACATTCTTTAGGATGGATTGGACAATATGGCTACAAGACAAGCTTGAAGTATTGCATGAGTATGATTCTAAAACATAATTGATTCATCGAAGGTTCAAGGAATCCTTTTCTTGAGAGTTTTCTTATGGAAAAAATCTATTGAATTTGGTAACACTACGAATATTTCTCTGTAGTTTGTAGGATTGTGTGATATTTGGAAAAGTACAAATCCAGTGGGTTATAAAAAAGATCTTCCCCCATATCTATCAAATTTCCATGGTGTATTTCATGTTTCTTTTCTAAAAAAATACATTATTAATCTATCTCATGTTTTTAATCAAAAAAACCTTTAAGTGGAGGATGAGGGGAAAATTCAACTGGAACTAGTTCATATTTTGGACTAGTACAATATTGAGTCGTAGAATCAAAATATTCAACTGGTTCTGGTCTAATACGAGCAACTAATTGAAAGGAGACCTACATGTGAAGTTAAAAATCTCATGCATAGGGCATATCCTCATTTATTTGATTGATCGTTAGGTGGGTGCATTATTTATGAGGGGAAGGATGTCATATCCCCTTTATGAGATCCATTTTCGTGTTTTAGTTTCGCATTGGTTTGAATGTTTGTCGTTTTTATTGGTGATATTTTGAATATTATTGTTGATCCATTACTCCCTAGTTAGAAATGGTACATGTATTGTTTAGATGGTATATTCTAGTTTACTTACTATTATGAGTAGAAGATGTAGTCTTATTGTGATGACCTGTTATTATGATCTTTGAATTTTGATTATGTAGTATTTATTGATGTTTTCTAATAAACCATCCAATAGATGATATTGATATGTTTTCGGCTATATGTGTGTGGACCTATAGACATATTATGTGGGCATCATACACGTGGCTATGAGTAGAGTCACTACTCTCTATGAGTACTTAACAAAAAAGTTCCATCAAGTCTAGTTAGGAAACCTCCACAGTCCAAATGTTTAATGTGTGTATGTTTGTGATGTTTTATTGCTGCATGATTGCTTCATACCATGTGTTTTGTGTTGATATTCTTTGCTTTTATGATTTTGTTATCATTATGACCTAATATTTCATACCTTTCTTATTGAATGTGATATGAGCTTATGCTTTGTTGTGATTCAATTTAGTCAATAAGTTATTCGAGCAGATAGTTTGTGACTTTCACTATAATATTGTTATCAATTTAATTGTTTTGGTATCACTTCATTTGTAGCATTTATTAGTTCTTTTGAGTGTGATCATTCTTTACTATGACTTATGTTATTATAGTAATTGAGGGTTAACATATGTCCCCATTCACATCCTTGATTTATATGTTTTGTAAGGCGCTAAGTGTGGATTGGGATTTGGATTACGAAGATCAAATTGTAAGTGATTTGCAACAAAACAAGTCAACCTCATATTATCTTTTATAGATTAGGGCATGAAGATCATGTTCGCAAAGTTAGTTTCATCTCAAACTAGACAAAGCCATTTTCATAGACATCTTTCCATTTTCCTAGTTGTATGATATCTACACAACTAGTCACATTTACACAAAAATGATTAACTTAGTTTACCGATCACATTTCAAAGAAAATGGTCAACTCAATTTAAGAATTCAGTTTTTTTAGACAACCTTCATCTTATCTGTTGAACTCATTCTCCCCACATTTACTACTAGGTGTATTCAAATTCACCTATTTCAACATATTCATCTCTATCTTAATTTATAATATTTCCAAACATTAATTATTTTCACGCATTTCAAACTTTTTTACACTTTATATTATTCAAGATTAACCATATCAACTATAATTAAATTTGTATTGTTAATGTATATTTAATTAAACCTAATTATCTTAGTAGACCTATTTATACACTAGATAATACAAACATATATATAATACTCTTCGAGAGATATCAATCGTGATGCACATGCACTTATCTAGCTATGCTAGATATTACTACTTTTTGATTGACTTCTAAGAAAAAAGGAAAAAACATGTAAATGACATTCCAATGGAAGTTAAATGTACGGATGAAATGTCATGTGATAGTTAAATGGAAGTCAAATTTAATGTCCAGAATTAAAGTAAAGAGCTCACTCCATTACAACCTTAACTACCATTGTAGGAACGCCTCTTAACATAAAGAATTGTGAATGAAGACTTCAAATATTATCCTACATTATAATGTATGAAATTTTGATTTTTCTCTATTTTTAATTTACTAATTTAAAAAATAATAATAATCTGCCTAAAATGAAAACCAATGGAAATTAAAAGAAAGCCAACCATAATCTAGCCTATAAAAATTGTATTAAAACTTTCTTTATAATCACAAAAGTTAATCAAAATAATCTATACACAATTTTAATTTTAGAAACATTTTATCCCTTAATTTTATGGATTAGAATATGGTATATATAAACTATGAAGTAAAACACTGTTACTTCGAGAATAAAATAGTATGTTTTGTTGCCTCACACAGTCAACATAATATAATGGTACCCTCAAAAGCAGACAATATTATGAAGCCCATCCAAGATGTTCTCACCATTAATAGAATAACCTTCATAACACAGCCTTACCCACAACACCATTGCCTCTACTATTGCTCTTACTTTTTCTGTTACTGATTTCAACCAAACTCATTTGGGACACGGATTGTGGTGGAGGGCTGTAGGGTGAGAGGACACTCTGAGACTTCCACTGTCAATTCTCAAAAAACAAAAGAAAAGTTAGACAATATCATGATCAATTCAAGAAATCATTATATTTTTATGATGGAAACCAAAAAATGTGCTTGGTAATTGTGATCAACACTAATTACCTCCCAAAATGTGCTGCCAAAAGTGGGTGTCGAGATCTGAGTCTCCTCTCTGTAAGAAGGTTTATGCAGACTCCAGGGAGTGAAAAATGAGGTTTCTCCTTGGAGAAAACTTAGGAAGCAGTGGTCTGCTTGCCCAGATGCAGGGGATGATGGTGGTGGTGGGCTGCATTGATGAATTGGTGGAGCAACCTGCCTTTTTGAAGGATGAACATGGGGAGGAACAGGTGTTAATGGGTTTTCCTCAATGGGATCCGAAACCCATTTTGCAGCAGCATCTGCATATGACCTCCCTTTCTTCACAAATGAATGGTGATTCAAATCAGTTGGGAGAAGAACAATGTGGGTTGCAAGACCCCTTCCAATACCCACAGTTTTCATCCTGCACAAACCTGGCATTGACTGAATGAAGTCGCTGAGCTTGAAGTAGCCCAGAGAAACATAGTCTATTTCCATGCCACAGCTTGCTCTGAAATCGTCCTTCAAAGAAGACAGGGGATACCATTCTCCTTCCTTGAGACATTTCTTGCCTAAGAATTGTGGGAGCCATGTTTTGAATTTATCCACCCAGGCTGCTGGAGGAGGAGGTAATGATGGTGAGTCTCTCTTCCTTTCTCCTTCTGGACTATTATTCCTCCCCAACAAATCATTCATGTTGTTGCCCTTCACCATTTTCAAATTCTAAGGAGAGCTCAACAAACCAGTCATGCTTTTTATAGTGTTTGGATATTATTAACTCCCCATTTGGCCCTGTTCAGTTTGACTGCAATTTCTGGGAAATTTCTGTGGAAGATGCATGGAAAGAGAAACAAACATCTCGTGCATAATTGAGTTGGGTATAACTGGTTTGAGACGTTGTCGACCACAAAGCTTCTCCTGGTATCTATGCTTTTAATGGGGCTTCACAGGTAGATATGGCATTCAAGAGGGCTGCTTATTTTATTTCACAAACCATTAATGGGAACTTGGTAGCAGAAGAACGAGATATTTTTTACCGACATCAGATCCTTCCTGTACTTTAGGTTGGTCAAGGACAACACGCGTTTCTACATCAGATCGGATTTTTGAGGAGACACAAATTGATTTGTGTTTAGCTATTTCTACTAGGCTTTTTAAATCCTCACTTCCCCTACGTTTGGAGCCATGCTTCTATATGTTATCACTATTGAATTTGGTCTACATCTCTATTTCCTTAATTTCTTGAGGTCAATTGATTACCACATACATTTAATTTTATTAACTTTTTCTTTCGCTTTTTTTTTAGGATATTTGTGATTCTCTTTCTCCCGCGGTAAAGAACAGATGCAAATATGAAAAACACGGCCATCGCTTCTCTTCGTGGAACAACATGGACCTTGAAAAGCAACCTACCGTTCTTGCGTCTTTAACCCAAATTGAGGAGATGCTTATCGCATGAGTCAATCCATTACTGCAGGTCACCCAAGTACATGGAGGACAAAACAAATACTCAGGACACACCATAAGTTTCCCACAAAACATTATTTCAATAGCAAAGTACCTACCATGCCGCCTTGGAAATTTGGACATATTACTCATACAAAAGGAAGGATAAAATTTTAAAAAGTATGATTTCTACGTCAGTAGATCTCGTGTTTGTGTAGCCTTGCAATATAAAATCCAACACGATCCCTATTACAAAGATGTCTTAATCGACCATGACGCCCTTTCCTCCCTACCATCTGAGTTGTCAAATGTTTCCTCGTCTCTTAACATAGCCACAATGGAATTTCCCCAAATGCAAACTGCCTCTACATCTCATGGTATTGATGGTTCCACTGACTCAGACGAAACGTATGAACACTAATCGTCTTTCATGCCAACACCCCACAATTCAGGAACAGAAGAAGAAGAAATTTTAAGGATGCACCACATTTGTTTGCAAAAAACGACCTCATGGACCCCCACAACCTTCAAATGCTGAAGGTGTTGAATGTTTTGATCATCCAATCCATTGTTGAAAGTGATAGGCGGATTGGACCAATAAATCTTGATGATGATCAGTTGGAGCACAAAGTTTTGTTGTACAAACAACAAAAAATCATGCTTATTGCAAATTTATGGGTTGACACAGGCCTCGTAAATGGAGTTACAAGAACAATCACCGACATTGTCTATGACACATCAATGCCACCACCAGCATTACCTTTATTTGTTGTTGTCAAATTTTATAGATACAACGACCCATGTTGGGATCCCTCCAACCCGTTACATATTCTGATACCCCATATTTCGAGAGGGAATTGAAGACAATTGCTGCTTAAAATGGCATGGGGATTAACTATCCACAAGTCCCAGGGACTTACTATGTATAGAGCAACTGTCGACATTGGAACCAATGAAAGGCAGGGTCTGACATTCACATCTTTCTCCAGAGTTCCCTCGCTTGCAAATTTGTGCATTTCACCTCCTTTTTCATTTGAAAGGTACTCAAAAATGGCACACGTAACAACACTTGTAGCAAGAAGAAAGGAGGAAGAAAGACTACTATCACTTAACCCTTCTTAAATATTACACTCTACTTTGATAGCACTTCTGCTACTACTTTACTCAACACTTCTTCTATCCTAGACAACATTTCCATTCAAGGGGTATCAAATGTACTCATGTTTACCAAAAATAAAATTACCCTCAAAAGGCTACCATTCATGATATAATTCTTCTCATGTTAAGTTCAAATAAAATAGTCCGCAAAACGATACCACTCATGATATGAGATTTGTAAATGTATATGCACGAATTTGTAACAAGTTTGAAATGAAGAGATGAAACCTTAAAATGAAGTGGTTTGTCTATATATCTACAATTACAAAATTACACTTTTCAACATTCATGTTCAATTTTTACTTTTTATTGTTGTTTGTTTCTTTATGTTAACCAACAATAACACATTTTTAATGTCTTCATCTACACACAAATACCTACAATTTTAAAATGTCAAGAAAGAACAATGCAATTTATAGTTGTTTCCATCCAAAGCTTTGTACATTATATCACTTTTTTGTATTTTGAATAGTTTTAAGGGTTAGACCTCATGTTTGCGCTTTTTAAATGAAGTGACTCATCTATATTTTCACACATACAAAATCAATCGCCCATAGTTTAAACAAACACAACTACCAAAGTAAAAACTATCCCTATAACATAAATAACATTTATCGTTTTTTGTTTGCAAAATGCCTCAAAGAAATATGGTCTCATGGACTGCTATGATTGTAAGATATGCACAAAATAGCTCTAACAATGATGCTCTCAAACTCCTTGAGGTAATAAAGAAATTTGGAATGTACCATAACCATTTCATATTTGTTTATATATAATTGCATATTCTATCTCATTTTAGTTTCATGGAGAGATAATATGTTAAAGCACTTAGTCATTCTTTCAATCTACTTCGACAACAACACTTTACATTCACAACATTCTTGAGAGTGAGTATTAGTAAACTTACATGTCTCACTTGCATTTGTATTCAATTATTACACACATAACTATTATCTAACATCCCTTCTAATGTATTTTGCAACATTTATTCTAGCTTTAATAGAAAACCAGTATTGTCAATCACACCCCTTATCAACATCAACTACAAAATTAATAATTCTCTTTCTAAATCTAATAACATATACCATTCGGCATTCACATTGCATTGTACACATGTGATTACTAGTCATATACTAGCGCAGAAGGGGAGGTAAAGGAGAAGATAAAGTAGAAGGAACAATGCTAAAATAGTCCAGGTGAATATGGGTGATGAAGGAAGGGATCAATGGAGAAAAAATCTAGTGGACGGTAATCTGGTGTATGGAACATAGGTGATCCTCTTCTTTATTCTGATAAGTCGCATAAGGATGACATTCCATTTTTTGTTATCATTGTTGAGAGAAAGGGGATGATTTGAAAATAGTTGAGGCAACAAATTCTAGAGATAGCTTTTAATGTAATCCCATTTCGTTCAACACTCCCAATGTCAATAATTGTTTTTATTAATGTTAACTCTACCAACATGAAAAGACCTACTTTTACATGGATTTGTGACTTCTAAGGATTTGTGCAATGACATTGTTATGTGTTTTAATAATATAAGTATTGAACTCATAAAAAAGAAATGGTAAAAACAACAAAGAAGAATAAATTCGAACACATAATCTAAGGGTTACATCAAATTCAATAACTTTATTTATTATATATATATATATATATATATATATATATATATATATATATATATAAGATACATTTGATTGAAGTGAACATTAACTCCTAACACACAATCAAAAAATATCAATGCTAATTAACCTTTGAGCAACATTATGATGAGGTGGAATAGTATAAAGTGGAGATGTTGGATGTTGACTATGGTGATAATTCTCACAAGAACACAAAACATCCCATCAACAAAGTTGGTGGTGCCTTGTATTTTCTACATTATACCTCACCACAAGAATATTCAATGAATTTAACATTCACTTCTTGTGGTGGTCCACCAATTTGTTTGTTGCAAATAGATGCTGAGAGCATTAAAAATGCACGATTTAGTGTTATGAAAGAGTAGTGTCTATTCGAGACATGTGGGTCTCCCAGTCATTGAAATCAACATCTTCATTTCATATTTTGAGCATAAGTGGGAAGAAAGATACTTGTGTTGGGTCACTTGTCAAAAAACCTCACAACAGAACGAAATGGTGTATTAAGAATAAATTTTGACACATGTTGTAAGGGTCACAATAAATAGGACACCTTTGAGAGGCATTATGATGAGGTGGAATAGTATAAAGTGGAGATGTCAGATATTGACTTTGGTGATGGTTCTCATAAGAACACAAAACATCCCATCAACCACAATGTTGGTGCCTTGTATTTTTCACATTGTACCTCGCCACAAGAAAATTCAATGACTTTAACATTCCCTTCTTGTGATGGCCCACTGATAGGTTTGCTACAAATAGATGCGGGAAGCATTGAAAATGCACAATTTAGTGTTTTAAAAGAATAGAATATGTTTGAGCCATGCAAGTCTCTCACCCATTGAAATCAGCCTCTACATTTTGTATATCAAGTGAAAGTTATTAGAAATATACTTGTGTTGGGTTAGTTCCTTGAGAACAAATAACACAACATAAAAAACATGGTATATTAAGAACAAATTCTAACACATATTGTAAGGGTTGTAACAAATTAAACAACTTTAAATATTATAAATATAATATAGGTGCAAACATTTATGTCAAGACTCAAAAGGAAAAATATTTGTACACATTCATCATCACAAGGAAAACAAAGGATATCCTCAAGTGTTGCCCTTATGAGGAGAAAATCATGAAGTGAAGATGTCATCTTACAAGACAATTAAAGGACCTTAGAGACATATCCATAGGATGTGAAATAGTAGGTAATGCAGATCTTAACACAAAAACTCTCTGTTATACACACAATAAAACTTTGTATTGCATTCACAATCATAGGTTACAAATATATAGGTTAATGTTGCTCATCTAATCTACGAATCCTAACATAGCTCCACTAACTACTCACTAACAATACACAAGTAGTTTTAACAACTCGTTTAATTTTCAAGATAATTATGTAGGTTGTTTGCAACAACCTAACTTACACACATAATAATATTTACCTCTATTTAAGTATTATCAAAGGTCATATAATGTTCACAATAGTAATTTCCTAACATTCACCCCCTTAGTGTGAACGTTATTAATATCTAATCTTCACCCCCTTAATGTGAACACAGGGAAAAACCATATTTTGAAGAAGTTGAACCACCTCCTAAAAGCACTGCTTAGACTAGGTATAAGCTTCATATATTATCTCTTTACCCTCGTAAAGGTGTAGTGATGAGCCGAATTATGCAGGAATACTCCATTCCTCCTAGGGCACCTGAATTCTAGATCTCCAAGATCCACAAGCTTGGCACTAACTGGATAACCATCCCTTGAGTCTACTACAAAATCTTCTCCTGCTCCCCAAAAGCGAGTTTTCTGAAAACATGAATCTTCCCCAAAATTTTGGAAAGGGGTTTATTCAACAAACCGACACACTGAAAAAATAGGAACTTTGAAAACACATCACAGTGAAAAGGACACACTGAAAAAAAATGCCACCAAACCATCTATGTGGCCCCGTCGTTGGTGACTAACGAGAGGTCATTGATTGACCTCCAGCCTCCGTTTTCCTCCATCCCTCTGTGTAATGATGTTAGCTCAGCGAAATGTGAACATAAAGCTCAAGTTTACATATTGGACGTCGTGTTCCAGCGATAATGCGTTCGTAAGGCAATTTTTAAAAAAAAAAAAAATCTTACTTTTACAATAACACAAAATTTGACAATTTTATTTCTGACTCACAATATCAACTAAAAACAAAGACTTACAACACCACAAAATAACAATTTACAATAACTCTACAATTGACAATAATTTTGATTATACTCATCAAGATACTAAGAGAATAACTGTGACTCACTAACTTTTTGTCCTATGAGGAGTACAATTCAAAACATATTCCACTTGTTCGACATCAATATATACTATCGACTAACTATTAACCTATATTATCTTACTCGAAACATGAAATAACCATGCAACCAAAAACACAGAAGGGCCACTAAAACAACTATTAACAAACATACCTAGATCGATGGTATATAGCCATTTAGAGACATCAAGGACAATTTTGAAGGATAATTGTAATTGCTAGTGTTCGCCTTATAAGCAGTCGAGCCACCTGTGGAGGAGCGGTTTCCGCCGGTAGAGAAGAAAGACACCACTGCCATGGAGATTTGAACTAACGTTAACCGCCCATAACTTGGGCTAATTTTAAAAGATCCCTACCAGGAATTGATTGTCTTAAGAATCATTTGAGCAACAGATGTAATGAAATCACGTTTGCCAACAGAGACACACTTGGGTAGCGATAAAAGAGCAAACTTGCATGTAAGATATAGTAGAGGATAAATGTTGTAGCTCAGACTCTGTACACAGGTGTCTAAATTTTATGAACTCGTATCACATCTACGTGAGCTTTGGATGTGAACAAGAATATAGAATATCAGAATTCAATAAATGAGTAGTTGGTTGCGATCCTGGGCATGATGAAATTAAGCAATCCTCGGTGTCGTGACATGCAGATCATATAACAAATCAGAGACGCATTGATATCTTGAACCAAAATAAACATGAGATTCCAACAAACCAAAATTCCAAAAACCCTAATATTGGATCACGTACATATGCTGCAACAGATTGTAATTGATCGACACAGAATAATCATGAAATGGAGAAATGTTAAACACCATGCATATCATGAAGCGTAAATAGTTGACTATAATTCCAATCCCATTATAAATCACTGACCATTACACAAAAAATGAATGCAGGAACCCAACACAAGCTCGATGCATGGGAATAATGGAAGATTGACTATCAACCAGTGACAGAACAAAAACATGTACACACGAACAGATGCATACGGATATAACAAATCTTGTTACATTGTCTAACACACTCAAAAAATAATTTTTGACTCTCATCAACCCAACAAGCTTTGGCTCTGATATCGGATGAAAGAGCGGGTACTGCAGATCTTAACACAAAAAACTCTCTTTTATACACACGATAAAATTCGTATTGCATTCACAATCATAGGTTACAAATATATAGGCTAATGTTGCTCCTCTAATCTAGGAATCCTAACATATCTCCACTAACTATTCACTAACAATATACTAGTAGTTTTAAAAACTCGTTTAATATTCAAGCTCATTATGTAGGTTGTTTGCAACAACATAACTTACACACATAATAATATTTACCTCTACGTAAACATTATCAAACCATATAGTGTTTACAATAGTAATTTCCTAACAGGATGTTTCATATGGGGAACCTAGTGGAAATGATGGAGTTAGTCCAGGCCCTGGTTTACCCCCACGGAGATGGACAACTCCACTCTTTCTGCCACACTATCGTCGCTTAGCATGATGTGGTGGTTGAACATTGAGTCATTTCTCATCCTAATCACATGTTCCACGTCTTCTACCACCACCCTCACACCATGTGCTACCGTCCCCAATGCCAATCACCAGAAAGGAACCTCTCTGCTTAAAACTGCTTAACATAATCAAGCACATATTGCCTATGGCAGTGGTGCCCACAAAAACACAAAACATATATATTTTGTATTTTTCCACAATTACACCACCTTAAATTAGGGATTAAAAATATTATAGCTTGAACCCATTGGAAATGATGGAGCTATTCTAGGTTGTGGTTCATCCCCACCGTGATGGACCAATCCACTCTTACAACCAAACCATATTCATTCTACATGATGTAATGGATGAACATCAAGTCGTTTCCCATATATGTCACCTACTATAAGTTTTCTACCACCAACCTTGCACCATGTGTCACCATATCCCCAATCCCAATCACCGAAAAGGAACCTCTCTACTTGAAACTACATAGCATAATCAATCGCATGTTGTATATGGTAGTGTTTCCCACCAAAAAACAAAACACACACACACACACACACACACACACACACACACACACACACACACACACACACACACACACACACGTCACGGTGGCATTGCCATATACTAGAGAACAAAAATATTATAGCTTTCTTTTATGTGTCTTTAGCAGTGTTAGGATTTATACCTTAGTCATTAAATAGTATGGAATAGTGGAAACAATGGAGCCAGTCCAAAATGTGTTCACTCCCACCGCAATGGATCAGGCCACTCTTGATGCTACACCATCTTCACTTTGCATGATGTAGTGGTTGAACGTTGAGTTATTTCTCATCTTTGTCACCTTTTACATGTCCACTGCCACCATCCTCACATCATGTGCCACCATATCCCCGATGTCGATCACCAAAAATGAATCTCTTTACTCAAAACTATTTATATCATGATCGACCTTATGTTACCTATGGTGGTGGTTCCCATCGGAACATAGAACATACATATTTTATTTGTTGCCACCATGGCACTACCTTAAATTACGGATTAAAAATATTATAGCTTACGTGTATGTTCTATAACATTGTTAAGCGTCATACCTTAGTTATTAAGTAATATGCATTAGGATTTACCATTTCTTTGTATGATTTAACGCAATAAACTCTCCTCTGCCTTCCACTTAATGTATATTTCACATATCAATCAAGCACTTATTATTTCAAGCAGTAGTTAAATCTGGCATTTGTTTAAACATTTTTCTTAATCTTAATCGTAAAATACTTGTAAATTTTTTTGTAACTATTACATGCGAATTGCATGTTTAAAAAGTAACTATCATTTTTAATATAGATCTATATGTAAATTATATAAATATATATTAAAAATAGTTAAATAAATATAGAGTAATATTTTATATATTTTATTTATAGTGTATAAGAAACATCAGTTAATATTTTTTAACGGAAATATTGGATGGTTATCTGAAATATCCCTTGTTGGGATCTTACAACAAAATAGACAAAACACAGAAATTTGCAGCAAATACTGAAACTAATTTTTGCAGATTTTATGCAGAAAATTACAGCTAGGACAACGAACAGAAAAATATGGATAACTCCCAAAATAACCATTCAAATCACTTGAAAATTTAAATGGAACTACATAATAATATAAAGAATAAAATGGAAATATTTTTGGAATTTTTCAGTCAATATAACGCTGCCAAAAATTTACAGCGTGCCTAAAATAGCTAGAAAACTTCGGAAATTAATATCTTTCCGAATACAAAAGTAAAAATGATGAAACTTGGGAAATAACATATATAAATATGGAAGATGACTTTCCAACCTTCAGATCTGAAAACGGCCATCTAAAAACCCTAGAAATTAGGGCTGCAATCTCCCAAACAAGTCGCCCCCCTTGGTAGATGGCCAAAACCCTTGTGAAATCCTCTGTAGATGATGCCAAACCCTTCCTCTATGGCTGCCGTAAGTCTGATCCAAAAACCAGCTGAAAATCTCCACAAAAACTCTCAAAAACCCTCAAACCCTAATTCTGAAATTCCTGAAAATACCTTTGTAAAAACAACCCTGAAATCCACTCTAAATGACAAGCTAGGGTAGATCTTTCACTACCGAAGAATGCCCTGCTAGCTAGGGATGGATCTTTCACCACCGAAGCTAGGGTTCCCGTGGGATCTTACTCCACAAGCTAAATAGTTGCAAACAATAGTTGCACATAAAAAGAAAATAAGTGTATGAATGCCTGACTATCCTTTCACCCCTCTTCTCCTTTTATAACCTTTTCCATGTCAACGAAACCCTAAAAACCCCCAAGGCGCACTTTCTCATAAAGAGGGCCCAATTAAAAATAACTTAAAGTTGCTTTTTCCATTCCTAGGCACCTTGGCCCAAAAAGTGATTCCAATGAAGAAATATAACATTTAATGCCATACGTATCCCCTCAAGTCGCCAAAAAGGTACTTTAAGTGGTCCCAATGAAGAAACATAACATTAAATGCCAAAAGTGTCCACTTAAGTGATCCCAACGACAAAATAGAACACAAATGCCCATTAGACCCTCCTAACGCCCAAAATATAACAAAAACATAGTAGGAAATCAGACAACCATCCCCAATAACCTCTAAAGTCGTTAGTCCCTTGGGAATGACCAGGGCTAAGACCAAAATAGGGTTGTTAGGCCAACTACTCGGAATTGGGGACATTACATTATCGTCACCTAAAACTTGTTTGACAACCATAGCTGGTCATCACATTTAACTCTCAAACAAAATTATTGTTATGCCTCGACGGGCCTAGCTAGATCCTTCTGCGCTAGGTGTAGAATAGGATGAATCTAAAAATCATGGTGGCAATTACAAAGCCCATGTGTAATCCCTCAAAGTATTTTTGTTTGGGTGGAACAAGGTGGGAGCTCACAATGACACTTTACCAAGTGTCACCATTGTTGTTCTGAAACAATAACACGTTGAGAGAGCCATTTGACATGTGTTATGTGCTTATCATCACTGAGATAACCTTGTAGTTATAGAATATTGTAGCTAGGGGTTAAATTTGACATTCTTTTAGACATTTTTTTCGTGATTTTATTCGTAAAATAATACTTGCAAATATTTTATATAACCGCCATGTGTGATTTGTATATTTAAAATGTGACCGTCAATTTTGTTTTTGATGAAAAGGGATATTATATTATATTTTAATGTAATAAGATACAAGATAGCTTTCAACAAAAAAGCAGGTGGTATGAGAGCACACCCCAAAACCAAAAACAAAGCTAGGCCGAGCCTAGAAGAGTACAACAAAAAAGGCATCACCTTAAAACATTTTTACAAAGCACTATCAAGCAGTAACAAAAAACATGCTCGAGGCAAGTGGATCTCGTTCATCCGGCCACCCCGAACCAGGAAAGTCCTTGCCAACATCCAGAATCTCCCAGCAAACAGTAATTTCTTCAGGTTCGCTTCCCTATGCATATGAATGATGAGGTTGAGGTGAGGGAATTTGTCTGATGGTAGTGGAGGTAGCAGTGGGTGCCAAGCATCTTGTTGTGAAGCAGCTACAGAAGGGGAGCCCCACCCATGTTGGCGAGGTGGCAAGCACCAGCCCTACTAGTGAGCTGATGAATGCAGTGGAGAGCCTTGGCCACAAAAACAAGCTGACAAGTGACTACATTGATGTAACAGCCTCGAAGAGTGACAGGTGCGGCTGAAAGTGCGACTTTGAGATCAGTTGCACCAGCCACCACGGGCTAAAGGTGAGGAGTGCCTGGTGGGAGACAGAGACACTCAGGTAACATTACATGGGGCTTCCCCCCAATGGCGCAGCAGGGTCTAGAGATGATCCACCTCTAGCGCCACTATTTTCCTAAACTTGAATCTACAGAAGCACATTGGAGATCACCATAGATTTATTATAAATTGAGAAAGATTGATCAACTACATAATTAGCAAAGAAAAAAGAATTTCTTTCTTTCCATATCCAAAATAGAATCTCCCCTCTGAAAACATTCCAAATCTGGGTGAACATAGGCAGAATTTTGGTATTATCTCCCAAGAGGATATGTTGCCAAGTGAAACAGTGGGGTCATGAAGGAAAAAAATGAATGGATCCAGTCCCAGGAAATTTGAGTTTTAGGACAAAACCAAAAGACATGCAAAAGTGTTTCCAAATGTCCATAGAAGGGGCATTTGGGATTCGGGATCCCAATTTTAAAAAGATGAGCCCTGATAAGAAGGCCTTGGTGTAGAATACACCAAAGAAATTGAGTAATTTTGGGCTCCACACATATATAGTCCAAACAATTTCAAATCGCCTACCCCCCGGTAGACAGAGTGGCATGAGTTCCCCAATGAGTATTAAGTTTTTTCACCATGGGAAAATGGGGTGAGATCCAGCGATATCCTTTACTAGATTTTTAGTTACAGAAAGAAGTATCAGCATATCACATCCAGTTTGTCCACCATGGGCGAGAGGAATGCACAACAATCTTATGCAACATGTGATCAGGAATCGAATTGATCACAATAGTGAAAGTATCCTGATCTTGCTTGAAAATCCGAAACAGAGCTTTAAAATTTGGCCAAGAGAACCAAGATTGAGGATTTTCGTAGAAGAATTCGTCGATGGTGCAAATTTCATGCTTAAAGAATTTGAGGGCGGAGATTCCCGGGACCTCTACTAAGAATTTATCTTGGCATTGAAAAATCGACGACCACCAAAGAGATTGTTGATTGAGAAAGCCTATTATGAAAGCCACCCCCCTTCCACAAAATCTAAGGTTTGACACATTCCCATGCTTTCCAAATACTCTTAAGCATAAAGGTGCCAACAATTTTGACAGGCACATGAGTGATGAGTAAATTGACAAACCCTAAGCCTTTCCACGCAAGTTGGCCTTAAGGAGAACCTTCCGTAATGTCATGTCGTATGAGAACTTTCCAACCTTCTTGGCCAGTAATGCTTATGATAATCCACTTACCACAAAGAGCTTGCCCTTGAAATTAAATGTAAATAAGCTTGAGGCCTCCAAAATCACGAGGAAAACAACATATATCCTAGGCTACCCAATGAAAACCTTTGTTAGTAGAAGCATTAGCCCATAAGAAAGCTTTGAGCAATTTTTCTAGCTTCTAAATGGAGGCTTTTGAAGGAACCCAACAAGAGGAGTAGTAAACATGGGTGGCTGCAAGAACTTTAGAGAAGATTTGGAATTTGCTAGCTAGGGATAAAGGCTTGGTGATCCAATATTCCAATTTTTTTTCCACCCGTTGAATGACATAATGCCATAGCTCAGTCGGGGAGGCTTGAAAAGCAAATGGAATACCTAAAATTTTGAAAATCTCACCATGTTGTAGAATTTTCCAATCAAAGGTGGCAAGCTAGTCTAGTGCGGGAAGAAAATATTGTCGGCAACATTGGTTTTTTCGCCATTGAATGGATGAGTCAGAAGCTAGGCAAAAAGTATCCAAACATTGCATAGCATTGAAAATGTTGATTTCAACCTCAATAAGTGCAAGGAAGGAATTTTCCACAAAATTCCCATTGAGAAGTTGTGAATTGGGCTCATCAGGGAACAAGATTCCAGGAAGAAGACCTTGCGCTTTGGCATGAGCTAAGAGATAACCAAAGCCTTCGGCCGCTAGAACATACAGTGCAGGGGCAAGAGAACTACCTTTTGTAATAGACAAAAAAATCCCAAAAGGCTCTGAGCTAAGGCCATTAATAGAAATTTGAGCAGAGGCATCTATTAAAAGCATATTGATGGATTGATTAAAAATGGGTCCAAAGCCAAGGGCCTAAAATATGGCGATAATGAATGGCCATTCAATTTGATCATAAGCCTTCTCAAAGTCAATCTTGACAAACATGGCGGCCTAATGAGATCTGCGAGCCCATTCCATGCCTTCCCACACCGCGATGATGTTATCTAAGATGAAATGTCCCTGTATGAATCTTGTTTGCTCTGGTTGAATAATAAAAGGCAGAAGATTACGTAATCGCAAAGCTAACACTTTGGAAATTATTTTTTAGGAGACACTCAACAGTGTAATCAGCTGCCAATAAGTGATTTTCTCGAGATCTCATTTTTTAGGGATAAATTTGATTTTTCCCTTATTAATGCATGGCCCTAGGGATTGGTTCTGAAATCCTTCAAGATAGACCTGAAAAAGGTCTTGCCTGACAGAATCCAAAATGCCTTTATAAAATTCACAAGGGAATCCATCACAACACGACACTTTATCATTAATCATTTGTAGAGTGGCTTCATGGAGGTATTAAATGGTGATCATTCTTTCATAGATCACCTTTTCAGCCTTTGATAGTTTGCATGACACAACACCCAAACATTGATCAAGAGTGGATCGACGAGCTATAGAGGGTGGCTAAGCTTAAAAGACAAGCTTGTAATGGCATACAAAGGCTTGCAACATAAGTTACGGGTTAGTAATCTAAGCTCCGTTGTCTATGATAGCTCAAATTTTTTGAGAAGGATTTTTGGCTTGGAGAGAAAAAAAGAATTCTTTCGAAACCCAATCTCGAATATTGATCCTGGATCTGAGCGCCTCTTGCATTATAGTTATCCGTAATTTGGATTTGATGTCAGAGCATTGCAACTTGCAATTACAGAGTATCAGAGAAGGGATCTCCTTGAAGTGCCAAAATTTCCTGGCTGGGAGCTGAGGTGTTAATGGTGTATGAGTGGTATCAAATGTTTTCCAGCTTTTGGTTATAGATTCTAAGAAATCTGGTAGTTCGAGTTGGTGCATCTTCCCACCACTATATCCAGCTGGCTTGCATAGGTGGATGAAACTGCTAACAGTGACTGGGTCATGGAATTAAATTCCAAACCCATTTGATATGATTGACAGTGGGGCCATGTTGCATCAAGAAAATATTAAGAAATAGTTTTCCTTTTATGAAAAAATGGGCGCGCATCATGCGAACATATATGAAATCGTATAGGCGAGTGGTCTGAAAGCATAAAGTCAGGCATGACCTCCACTGGCATAAAATAAATGCTATCGAACTCAAACAAATTTTGAGCTGACAGCATGGCCCTATCAAACCATTTAAGAATGCAATCCATCCCTCCACAAAGATTGTTCCACGTGTACCAAGCTGCAGAGGTGGGAAAGCGAGATGCATTAGGATCAAAAATATGAATTTATTACATATGAAGTACCACGCTTCCCTTCCACTAGGTATCCACCTCATAGGCATGTGGCCACATTTATCATTAGGGGATTCAACCATATTAAAATCTCCACTTATTACCTAGTAGGCAATTGGAATGAGTTGGTTATCCACTGCAACAGATCGGCCCTTTCGGCCACATCATTCAAGGCGTAAATATTTATGATCCCAAAAGGACGGCCATCAATATTAAAGAGGACCCATATGACATGGTTGGTGGGGTCGAACCATGGTCAATTAATAAGGGCTGCCATTTGGGAGAAAAAATTGAAATTAATCCCCCACGCCCTGCTTCATGATTGATACAGAAAGCCAAGTTGTCAGGCTAGATGGACTTGCAAACCATATGTAACTGAAACCTGTAATTTTTACTTCCTGCAAAAATAAAACGTCCATGTTTGTACATCATTGTCGAGTTTCACTCACAACATACTCAAGGCATGAGTCTATAAGACCCCAAACATTCCAAGATAGAAAATTCATGGGAAATGTTGGTCCAGAGCCATATCCCCATCCTCCAAGCCATCAAGGGAATTATATTAATTGTGCAGGAAACGAGTAGAATTATGCTGCAAAAAGTCTTGCAGATCAACTTATTCCTGGTTGGCGTACTCAATGTTGTATTCCACTTCAATGGAATCCACGCTGGATGTTGGGCTATGCTCCCGAGAGATGCAGGAAGGACATCAGGGCTGTTTGAATGACCCTTGTGAACTGCCTGGCAGTAGTAGTGGAACTGAGTGCTAGATGGAAGCATGAGAACCAAAAAATTTATGGTCCATGAGAACCAACGCCGTAAGGGATGCGGTGGAGTACTTGGGCAACTGAGAAAGCAAGATTGCAGCAACAGTTGGTTCTTTAGCAGTAGTTGTAGGCTCCTTAGCGGGGATACTGAGAGATTTCTCCTTAACAACCAACTCTCGATGAACATGGGAGCCAAAGGCTTTGGATTTTTGGGCTTTTTTCTTTTCTTTTTTGCCTCCATCAATTTCCAACCTTCCTCTTGATGGGGTCTGACAGGCTTATGAGTTGTTTTGACCACAGGGCAGTTACGGGGTACATAAAGCGGGAAGTCCTTGATCTTGTGATTAGATGCCTACAAACAGAAGAAAGTGTTAGGTAAATTGATATACATGACCTGATGGAAGTAGCGTTTATCTTCTATCTAGATATCCACAAATTCCTTGAGATCCTGCGAGAGATCAATCTCAACGCGTACTCATTTCTACGACCGAGCATGGTAAAACTTATCAGCATAGTTAAATAAATATGGAATCATCGTTTATAAATTTTATAATTAATATATAAATGAACCGATGGGAGTAGCATTTATATTCTATCTGGATATCCACAAATTCTTTGAGATCCTACGAGAGATCAATCTCAATGCATACTCACTTCTGCGATCGAGCATGGTAAAACTTATCAGCATAGTTAAACAAATATGGAATCATTGTTTATAAATTTTATAAATAAAATATAAATACTATTGTTTTGTATTTTTGACCACTAACATTAAAACTTTATCGTCACCTACTTCAGCTCTGCTATGGTTTTTTCATGCTTTCACTTGTCATAATTATCTGCAAAAACTGTGCATCCATAGCTTTTCTAGAGGTCTCCATTCGGTCATATCATAGTGTCTTCTGGCTATTTTCCCACCACTAAGGTGGCTCGTAGCTTATAAATGGCCATTGCAACATCTATTCTAACTAGTGGAAATGGCTCCTAAGTGTGCGAGGAAGCTTGTGTCGAAAGTTTACGATGAGGTATGGAATTTGAATCTCCCTCGGTTATTATTTATGATGAATGTTTAGATCATGTGGAGTGGTATCAAAACCATTTCCTTATTTCTTATTTTTTTGTCTGCATACCATAAGAAACCTACTTGTAAAACTGGATGAAAAACCATTAGGAGTCTAATGGTATCGTGGTTTCAGGTGTTTGTAACCTCACCAAGGGGTTTATCTATTTTCCTTTTGTGAGCCTTCTCAACTCCAAGCCCTTTTTCTTAAGGTGACATGTTGGTACTCAAACAATACCTTGCTTGTGATTTCACCATAGACCTAGGCTTTTAATCATGCCAGCCAAGTCTCACTAAAAATCCCAGTTTGGATTGAACTTCCTAGCATTCCTGTTCATCTTTGGTCCTTCCTGTTAGATATTGTGAAACCCATTGGCAGGGTGATTTTCCATGAACATGAGCATTTTTTTTGCTTGACCTAACAAATGTGTGTGTGTCAAAGTAGACCTTACGAAAGATTTTTTAGACCATATGGATATGAACACTTCCTCTAATGTCAATGGTGATTTAAGATCCATTCCAATAGAGGGGACTAAATTTCATTGGAGTTTTGAATCCTCACTCAAGCATAGGTCATATCTACGTGCTAATCGTGAAAAAATATTTCAAAAAATGGGTAGAGGCCATCCCTATAAAGCAATCCAATACCTAAATAGTGTGGAACTTCCTCAAGGATAACATCATTGTTCATTTCAGTATCTCACAAAATATCATGGCGGACACGCCACATATTTATCCTCCTGAGAACTAACAGAGTTTTTCTATGGCTATGGAATTTCTCTATCACACTCATCAAACTATTACTCGTAGGGGAATGGACAGGCATAATCAAACAATAAGAACATTGTGACCATCGTTCACAAGCTAGTAGATGAAAATCGAAGAAATTGGCATAAAAAGCTATATGATGCATTATGGGCAGACATAATCACTCCAAAGAAAGAAATTGGTGGTCTCGATTCCAATTTATCTATAGGATTGAAGAAAATATTCTAGACACGATGAATATGTTGATACTCAAGTTTCTCTAAGCAATGGAAGATGGGAAATATCAATATTCCATTGACAAGAGGATCTTGTTTCTTGAGAAATTGGAGGAAGACATGTTCAAGGTAATGGAACGAATCAAAGCTTATCAACTGAAGGTCAAGAAGTTGTTTGATAAGAATGTCGAATGTAGAGAATTCAACGTTGGATACCTTGTTCTACTTTAGGACAAATGAAGGGAAATAAAGTGAAATCATGGGAAGTTTGACTCTTTGTGGCTTGGTCCATTCCAGATCTTTGAGACTTGTGGAGAAAATCCTTTCTTCCTTTCTTGTCTAGATGGAACGCAATTGGATTTCCCCCACATCAAGTAATATCTAAAATTATACAAGTAGTGAAAGCAGGTTTTCCCCCAAATTGTACCATAGGTGATGTAGGTGTGTGTTTTCCTTTCCCTATTGTATGTGTATCCTCTTTTCAGTGTGGTGTGTTTCCTTTATGTTGTGTGTGTGTTCTACTTTCATCCTATCTCTAATTGTTGAAAGTGACTCTATAAAGCCCCATACATAAGGCATTGGTCTAATTTATAAACTAAGATTCATGAGTTCTTTATCATATTTTTCTCACTTCATTTGATCCAGAATGACTCCCCAAATGAGAGACAATTGTTGTATTGTGTTTTTGTAAAGTATTGGCAAGAAAATTTTTCAAGTAAAAAAATTGATGAATATCTTGCCAACACTTTGGGACTCTATATCCCTTTGTTTAGATGGTGCAACTCCATTTATTCTAAGTGAAATGAAAGGGAAATATGTAGATGGCTGAGAGGTCATGGATCCAACATGCACACTCCAATGTACCCACAGAAAATGCTTGCAATAAATTGCAAGAGAAGAATTTGTTGAATGATGAGGGAAAGTGAGTGACAATTTGGAAACGGGGAATTAGCTTTGAGAGTAGAAAATTGGATTCTTTCCAAAGATAACCAGAAGTGTCAAATTCATAATTTATAGGAAAGAAACAACTATACTTAGAATATCAACGATGAGAGGAAACCATGCATAGAAAGTTACACACATTCATGCGTCATGAAAAGAAGAAACTCCTTTCTTTATTGACATCTCCACAAGTTGTACAATGTTATAGCATGGAAGAAAAATAGATAGGGAAAATAGAAGAATGTTATCTCTTTTTCCTTTCTCAAATAGATCTCTCTTGAGTGCACAAAATTGACAACACTTAAGAAAGAGGGTGTCATTAAATTATATAGACCAGGAAATTACTCTTCTCTTACCCCTCATGTGTCTTTTCACTTTCCTTTTCCACATGTGACTTTTGGTGTTCCTAGGAAAGAATATTAAGTCCCCTTTTATAAAACAAGGGTGACTTATTACATTTTTATACTATAGTCACATTAATGAATAAGACAAAAACAAAAAGTGCAACCCCCCAATGAAGAATTAGAAAATGAAGGAAGGAGGGGGAGGGGAAGAAAAGAGAGAAAGAGGGAAGAAGAGAGAAGATACTATTCTAATGAAGATCCTGCCACTAACAGACTCCTAGAAATCTTTGTACGTTAAATATCAATGCCATTGAATTCTTTACTGAATCTGGTTAGTGTTGGTGCCACTTTTCGTTCTTGAGGGATGTGAATGAAACCTAGTGACTCGATCCATTTCTCTGCGAGAGATTTGATGTTCTTGCACTCCTAATACCAAGATTGGTGATCCTTCGCGGTATTGGAAATGATTTCCCTTATCTCTACCAAAGATTCCAATGTTTCTTCTTTAAACAAGAATGGATCTCCATCCTCCCTTTTGATTGAATCTTCGAAAGACTTCAACAGATCATATATTGAAGTATCTAAGTTCATGGCAGGTACCCCAAGCTTCTATACTTCAGCATCAACATCCTTTTACATTTTTTCAACCTCATCTTCATATGAATCAAGATCATCGATATCATGCTTTACCAATTCATATGGAGAAAACAAAGTCTGAGCCCAAAATTGAGACTAGTCCTCTCATTCCAACGAGAATACACCTTTAGCTACCAGAAGGGATGACTTGACTTTTCCCATTTCCATGACTAACAGATACACCCGATCCCAGTGGTATTTATCCACATCAACCACTTCTCATGTTTCGAGTATCTTCATGGCCTTGACATCCATGTACTTGTACAATATCAGTATCTCAGGTAGCAACAACTTCCCTTTTTCAAGAATCATATTCACCCACTTGTCATTTCTAGGGGAAAATTTTAGCAACGAATATTTGTAGTTTGGAAAATAGTATAATTTTGGGAATTTGATTTTGGAAAATTTTACAGAAACGACAGCACCCGGGTTTCACCCAAAAATTCCACAAATAATAATTTGTCCCATGTGAATCACCAAGGAATTTCCAATCCCAATGTATATTTTTATATTAAATCATTTTGTGATTGTCACACCGAGATTTGAAAACATTAATGTATAGCTAAGAAATCGATGCGCTGGGATTTGCAAACATTAATGTTTCGCTAAGAAATTGACATGCCAGGATTTGAAAACATTAATGTGTTACTGCCAATAAATCCATATGGAACCTTATTGGTTCTTTGGGATCATTCATTGACATACATGAGAGTTTTTTTAAAGGAATTAGATCAAATTCGCCACACACACACACACACACACACACACACACAAACACACAGAGGTCATGTTTTCCCACAATTTTCTAATTTGTGAATTTGTGTAGTAGTAGAAAGGGATTTAGCGAATCGGCATATTGCAATTTTCTTACAAAATTTCAAATAAATATAGCTCTTGCCAGGGGCCAACTACTACGTTGTAGTTTACAGTTATCGAAGCACTTACTAGAAGTTTACATCATAGAAGCACTGACTACAGGTGAGTCCTTAGTCTATCTGAGACCTGTTTTTTTTTCATGTCACATTGCTTTATCTGTGATTCTGTCTTTGTAAGTTATTACAAATCCTGAACATCCTCATCCACATAACCACTATGATTTTTTATGTCATCTTAGATACATCTATGTAAAATAAATATATATATTTTATATTTAAAATCACTTCATATATCTCCACGAGTATTTTCTTTGTATATTCCTTGCTTTATTAGTGTATCTTCTTTGAATAGTTTTATTAATGTTCTCTCTTCTACAGTATGTATATATATATATATATATATAGTTATTCTGTGGTTTCACTTTTCATTTGTTCCATGACCATGACCATTTATCATTGGTCTATTGACATTTCCTTGTCTCACAGTAAACCTAGAAGGATATATAAAATGTGGTATATTCCACAGGTTTCACATGTTCGCCAAGGGCATTTCTTTGGGAGACTGATGGAGTGACGACACGTGTGGCATAGACCTTTTGAGATTCAGGACCCTGCTCCAGACCCAAAAACTTATCAACTGCAAATCATTACGCGAGGTTCACGTCCACTGGGAGGATTTGGTTGGGAATGGGAGGTTAACGGAATGCTAACAAAAAATAATGTATGAAAATTGAAATATAGACCATACAGAGATGTCCAAAATGAAAAATTCAAGAAATGAAAAAGGGAAAAAAGTTACAATAATGAACCAAAAAGTAGATAACTAACATTTCAAAAAACAAAAGACTTAAAATAGTAGTTGTGGGAAAAGTACAAACATCTTGTCACAAGCATGCTTACTTGCTACCCCAATTTTCCTCACTGCGATGTACTTCAAAAATTTTAAACCATGGAAACATAATGTATTGAATGTACTCCAAGCATGGATTTCCTTTAACAATATGAGGAGAACAAAATGATTTATTTATCTTTAGATTCACTTCTGACACTTCCTGTGAAAATAATTGTGTTATAAATCCATCAGAAGTTGTATAGTAATATTAATTCACTTTTATTAATGTCGAGGAAAAGTTGGAATATATCTCTCCATAACAATAATTTTCCAAAACATAATATAGGGGTTTACACCACCTCTTCTTCCTCCATGAAGATTGCAGAAGTTGGATCACTCTTCGACATGTGTTTTCTTGTCCTTTTTTGTAGTCTAGAAAACATGTCTATAAATATTTAATATAAAGGAAAAACATGATGTAATGTGCTCGACTAGTTTTAAATGACACAAAGTTAGATATTTAAAACATCAAGATTTTGGGGATATTTTTGATTCCTACATCCTTCAAGTTTCTTGAACACATTCTCCAAGTAGGAACACGACAGTATACAAAGAATACACTTATCATGATTATATCATATATGAAACATCATATCAAAGAATTCAAGATTCTCTCAAGAATAATGATACTTTAGCTATCTTTGACACATTGAAATTTCATTGTCAAGCCAAAGAACCATACATACATTCTCAACCTTGAATTCACAGTTTCATACCACAATGAGTTATAGATGGAAGACCATATATTTTGTCTCAGATCCTTTGAAATGATGAACATTCTTGGTAATTAGATCTTCTTATGACAGACCTCATACCTTTTATGAATAAATAATCTCTTCATGAGTAGATGCACACCTTATTTGGCTTGATGAAAAAATTTGGAACCTCTATACAACAAGAAAAAACCTCTATACATTATGAAAAATCTCGATCATTCAAGAATCATTCATTAATCAAATAAAGACAGATCATACCTTGGATGAATCAATGAACTCAGAGTCCTTTATAAGCAGATACATAATATACTTTGATTTCAAACTGAGCACAAACCTTGAGATCACCTATTTTCATGTTTGATTAGCCACACCAAAGACTTGTTATCACTAGAGTTGTTTTATCATTAGAGTGTCTTTGACTGCTCAAAAAAATCATCTAAGTTATATTCTTCTCTTCTCAAACCTCTTATACATCTTCATTTTGCTTGATGTATGCTATAAGTATGACTATAGTAATATTATTATTCCTTCCAACTAAGTTATATGAGAGATATCTAAAAATATCACCTCATCCTTTCATTTTGTTTTATATCAATTTTTTCTTTCAAAAGAATCAAACCTTGTGATTTTTATACTAAAACATGTATATCAGACCAATGCAGATCAAGTGCATTGAAACTAAATAAATGGTAGGAAATATTTATCCAATTTGATGTAACATGTCAATCAAGTAACCATGAAAAATTGTGGAAAAAACTTTTTTAGTTTCTTCTTATACTAATGTAACACTCTTGAAAAAAGTATTACATGTTAAGTGACACAATATTATATAGCTCATGTCAAAAATCACTCAAAAAGCATTCAAATATCTTTGAAGAATTCTCATTGGGATTAGTTACATTTTTGTTCTCCTTAAATTTCTCATTTTTACATCTAAACTTCTTATAGGTTTCCATGATGAATCTTCTTTTAAATTATTACTTCCTATTTTCCTATTTCTTGTAAGATGTAATGTTGAATTCTTGTCTCCTCTCATATGTAATTATTTTGTGCATTTTTTGTCAATTGACATCCATTACGTGATACATCTTGAGATGCAATATCTAGTGTTTTGAGAAAATGATATATGGATATTGAAATCACTTCTTTGTAATCAATGTTAACATTAGACAATCAGTCAATGAGAATGTCTTTGAGATGTTTCACGATGAATTTATTCTCTTTGTTGTCTTTTCTACCTAAATCAATTCATCTGTATGTATTTACATGGGTAATATTTTTCTTTATACACATTTCTCATGTTGAGAATGTATGTGCACATATCAATATCATTTAATCTAACATGTTATATCCTTTTTTCTTTCAATTCTATAGGATTCAATGATTCGGGAAGATGAGCACATTAAAAGGGAAGCTAAACCTCAAGACAAAACTGCTATTCCAACCCCTCCTGGTAGTGGTACTGGCATTCAAAAAATATCATCTTTTTTTGAGAAACCATCTAAGGAAACCCATCCTTCTCCAGTAGGACCATCATAATCAAGGGATAATTATTACATTCACAATGAAACTCAGAATGAGAATGTGTTCATTTTTTATTTTCCCGATGTTGTCAATGAAAACAACAATGAAATGCCTCCCCTTGAAGACATTTCTATTGAATGATGTCGAGTTTGACATTGTACCACCTGTCCAATTGAATGCAAGATGACAATTGCATCACTTGTCAGTGTCCATGTGAATTTTAGAGGTGAAAATTTTGGCAGCGGAAGTCAACGAAATTTAAATTCCACCATGGAAAATACTCAGCAGACACCTATTTCTGGAAGAAAGAGAAAGGAAATAAAATGAGACTTGGGAAGGAGTTTTAGGTTAGAGTGGGTTTCTAAGTTTCCATTTATTGAACTTGTTGAAAATGAGAATAAATTTGAACCTCCCAAAGAATGCAAATGTACAATCTGTAGCTGAAAATTGGGCTAGGGAAAAGATAATGCAACTTACATTTGGATACTATTGAGAAGCATATAGGAAATATATATGAAAATGGTACATTGTAGATGGCGTTGAGAATAATTTTCCAGATTGAAAAATGTAGATGATTTTTTGCATATTAGGTATGAAAAAGAATTTGAATATCACAAGAGAAATGAAAGAATAGTTGCAGAGAATGGAGGAACAATCACCCCTAAATTCAAAAAAAATCATTGGAAACAGTTTTTTGGGTAAAATAGTTCAACTAACAACAATTTTTCACATTTTGAAAAGAGGCCATCCTATAACAGATTTTCCTGATACAAAATAAGATGTTGTCTTTTCTTGGTGTCCCACACTTTCCTCATTCTCACCGGTCAAAAATTAGTGGCTGGTATTGAGGAAAAATGCCTAGCTATGGTTGAGAAAGAAGACTTGAAAGAGAAACTGAAGTCTACACGATACATATATTTATCTATTGATAAGGTTACAATAGTAGATAATACTACTTGGGTCTTTATACATGTGTATATTGTTGAGAATTATGTGAGACATCCTCACTTACTTACCATTGAAAAGATAAGAGAGAACTCCAATGCTAAAAAACTGTTGTGAGTTGGTGATAAAAAGTTTGAAGGAGATCTAGTGACATGGATGATGTTGCAATTGCATCAAAGCTGGTATGTGTCGAGTCCAGATGGCACATGTGTAATGCAAGTTCATTGTAATGGTTTATGCGTAAGACTCCAAACATCTCATTTCCTTTATATGATTGTCTTTCATTATATGGCTTATAGAATGAACATAGCTTACAGAATAGCTAGCAAATTTAAACTTGTAGCAAAATTTGAAGACCTTGTTTGAGAGGTGCATGATTATTTATGTCATATTCCTAAAAAGGTTCATGGAATTAAAAATATTTTTATAAGGACTAAAAAATGGGTGTAAACTGTTAAAATATGTCGACATCAAGTGGATCTCATTATACCAACTGGTTCGTAGGGTGTACAAAAAGTATCAATCCTTATTAGGAGTGATGTGGCAGAATCACACAGAAGTGGACAAGACCCAATATTTGATACATCATTTGAATGATATAGAGTCATTTTTGATGTTTTGTGGTCTCCTTCCCATGCTAGAAGAAATGCATTGTTTAATTAAACAAACACATGAAATAACTATCTATATTGTTTATTTTTTTAGTTTGAGGAAACGAGTTTGTATGACAATAGAATATTTGTTTCTCAATGAAACTACTTTTATAGGTCCAAAGTTTGATGGTTGGAATGATTTGATAAATATTGAAAATTCAAGTAGCTTTCTGAATCTCAACTTTTTTGGGGAAGTATATGTGGTTCTGTACGTGGATATGAGATACCGATGTACATGTTTAAAGTAGTATCCGGTAAGGTTGAGGAGGTAAAAGTCACAGGGCCATTGTTTGATAACATTGTACCATCAACAAGGGTGAGGTTAAGAGAAATTGCAAAGTACCTCCTAGAAGAAATAAGGGAGTGATTTAGAAGGGATGCTTTACTTGAAGTAATGGTTGTAGTAAATCCCACATTTTGGAATCCTGTCCAAAATTAAATACATATGCATGAAGACTACTTCAAGAGGTTGACTACATTGATTCAACATTTTTATAATCCTGTTGATATCAATAGAATTAATATTCCAGGTATTTTAAACAAGGACATTTTTATTTCTCAATCTCATGAATTCGACACTACAATGATTTAACAATTCAAAGATTTGGATAATCCCTTAGAGTGTGGAGCAATAACCCGGCTATGGAAAAACGTTGGGGTGAGTACTATTTTATAGCAAACCATGTCTGATTTTTTCTCATTGGTTGATCTATGTCAAATAATGATTTTGGGTTCAGTTGAAGATGAGAGAATTAATCTGATAAACTAATAAACAAGAAGCAATACTAAATAAAATATTTAAGATAATCAAAGAAAACAAATGACAAAACATAAGATTTATCCTAGGAAACCCTTTTGAGAAAAACTCAGCACAATAACTTCTCTCTCTTTTTGCATTAACTTAACCATTTACAATACAATAATGTACTTCCGAGTTCTGCACTACCCTACTACATGTCCAACTATATGTAAGCACATCAATAGGAAACCATCATAGCGGTTTTACAATACAATGGGTACCAAAACCATGGATTAACAAAACAACCCATAATGGTTCCCCATAAGTCATGTGTTATGACACCACCCATTTATGCGTATAGATAAAAAATAACATATCTATACTCCCAAAAAAATAGGGATTCTGAAAAAATTTCTTAGGAGGCCAGCCCCCAAACCCCTGATTAGTGAGCCACTGACCCCCTAAAGCCCCTAGCCGGGGCTAGCCCCAGACCCCTGCTAATGCTCGTGGCATTGGTGTACAATACTCCTGGATATACAGTATGCAAAATATACAACATATTCTAACATTCTCCCACTTGTTGGATACTTTGTAAAAGGATTGTAAAAGGGGGCTACACTGCCATATAGTCGGCAGCTCAGGGCCATCAAACCCATATATTGTCTGCACCAAGAAAATTTCTCAGCACTCACAGCCTTAGTTAAAGAGTCAGCAACAATATCCTCTATGTCCGCCTTACTTACTAGCATCTTCTTATCCTCCACCATTTCTCTTACAAAATGCTATTGAACATTAATATGTTTCATTTTTAATGATACTCAGGGTTTTTTGCCTAGACAAATTGCACTTTGACTGTCACAATCGATCCTTACAACATTTTGAGTGAACCCAACAGTGGAGATCAGTCGCCAAAGCCAAACTGCTTCTTTACTTGCATGAGTAGTTGTCATGTACTCAGCCTCTGTGGTGGATATCGCAGCACTTGCTTGACGTTTACTCATCCAACTTACCGCTCCACCAAACAAGTTGAACACATACCCACTAGTAAACTTGTGCATATCCAAGTCTCTGCCCCAGTCTGAATCCACAAAACCATGTATGTCTAATGTTTTACTTTCGCCAGGTTTACCCTGATAACAAATTGCATAGTCAAAGGTACCACGCAAGTACCTGAAGATTCTCTTCACCGCAATCCAATGCTCCTTTCCAAGATTTGACATGAATCTGCTCACTACTCCCACTACATGTGCAATATCAGGTCTAGTGCAAACCATTGCATACATCAAACTACCAATTACACTAGCATATGGCACCTGAAACATATCCTCTATTTCTTCTTCAGTTTTAGAACATTGTTTAGATGACAACTATTGACCAAAAGGAAAAGGAATACTAATAGGTTTACTTTCATGCATTTGAAACCTTTGCAATATCATTTCAAGATACTTTCTTTGATTTAGCACCAGTTTCCTATTGATCAGATCGGCACCTCTGCTGCCAATCTGAGTGAGATCTAGAGGGCCCCGGGGAGGCAGGCATATCCTCTTCCGGTAGATGGCGACATGACCCCTATTGAGAGTTGGTGGGATCGGTAACATGACTGACCCCTCCATTACCGTTACCCTGTACAACTAACGGATAGCGTATCTAACCCAACCTCTGATTTGAGGGATCGGTAGATCTAAGTGCGCAAGGCGCCCTCTAGATCTATCTAGATATGGGTCCTCCTCTATCTATCTATACTTAGGAGGTTGGTGGGGGTCAGGCCCTCTATCCATACAGGGGTTGGGCAATGTCGGCACATATCGTTTTGTTCCCGTCGTTGCTTCTGGTCTTGCTCTCGCTATAGCCTATATATTCATAGGGGCTCCTATCCTCGCGCCCCTCGGCGAATTGTTCGAATGAATCTCCAATCACAGCGAGAAGAAAGATTTCCTCCTCAATCGTGTACCAGTTGGAAAAATGTCGTCTTACCCATATCCACCTCCTCCTTGTTCTACATAGAGGCCCTATATATATATATATATAGCTGGATCATAGAGGTTGGGTTAGCCGCCTGAATATATAGATAAGGGGTCCACAGCCTTGAGGTAGGGGCTCTCACCAGATAGAGTTTTGAAGTGGTGATGCTCTCTATATCTCTTCAAAAGAAGCAGAAGCATGTTTGTTGTTTCTGCATGCTGAAACCCGCATGTTGATAGCCAGAATGACTACCCACAACCCTTATTCCCCCCTCGAGACCGCGAGAGCGACTACAAATATGATATTCTTTGCTTGACCCCAATCATTCATTGGTATCTCTGGATGACTGGTTGTATCATGTATGTAATGGATAGATATACATATGAGCATTCTCCCATCTGATCGAATTTGTCGGCCAGCCCCATCGAATATAGGGTCGTGAAACCGTTGAGCTTCTAGCCAACATGACTGCCCGGGCCGACCCGATCAATCCACCGAGTGGACCATCAATTCATTTCTCTTTCTAGTTTTTATGACTGCGAACCGAGAGATAGAGTTCAAGGGGGCGATACCAGTTTCCTATTTACACGATCTCTTTTTAGGGGTCGACTGCACCTACCCTTGAAATTTTGCAGCACCTATATAATCCTTCATATCAAATTGGGATGAGAGTTGAGATTTAATGACTGACCAGATTTCTTACTGATACCACCTGGGGGCAACATGTCATCTACATACAATACAATGGATAACATAATCTTCACCTTCCTGAGGGAAAAGGCTAAACAAAGGGATCAACTTTAGAGGCTGTAGATGAGTGACATAAAGTTTTTTGACGCATGACATGGAGAGTTTGTTGACGTCTGATCAAGATTGTGGAGGAAGTAGACGTGCGACTTGGTGAGTTTGCTTGACACATGCCATAGAGATGACTTTGTTGTCGCGCTAAACACCAAATCTTCCTTTCCTTTGATCTTAAAGCTTTATGGTTGTGTCATGCAGATTTCCTCCTCAAGCACACCATGCAAAAATGTTGTCTTGACATCCATCTGATCTATTTCCAGATTGAAAGCAGCAGTAGTAGCTAAAAGAAATCTAATAGAATGTAGCTTAATAACATGAGATAAAATCTAACAAAAATCGAGTCCCTCCACCTGAGAGAAACCCTTTACCACAATGTGAGCTTTATACTTCTCCATTTTCTCGTTTGCATTATATTTCTTAAACACCCATTTACAGCCAACTTGTTTTCTTCCACGAGGTAACTTCACCAAGTCCTTTGTATTATTCTTATACAAGGACTCCATTTCTTCCTCCATAGCCTTTTTCCAAGACTTACTTTCTTTTGATCTAAAAGCCTCTTTCACAGTCTTAGGTTCATCATCAGTAACAGACAAAACTGATAAAACAGAAACAGAATGGAAATTAGGACTATACCTCTCAAGTACCCTTCTTAGTCGATCTAATCTTCTTAAGATAGGATTTTTTGGTTCAGCATCTTCTAGTTCCTCGTTTGCTTCGTCTAAATCTTCCCCTTGCAACTCTCTTTGTGGTTCATCTTCTGTAGTTGCATCAAATTCAGACACAGATTCATCTTCCTCAATTTTAACATGATGTTCCTCTGGTTTTTCTTCCTACTCCAGAATTTCCTTAAGCTCTTTAAAAATTACATTACGGATAAAAATAACCTTCTTTGATTTAAGATTCCAAAGCTTGTATCCTTTTACACCATTAGAGTATCCAATAAATATGCGCTTAAAAAATTTATTATCTAACTTGGTTCTTTTCTCTTTTAGAATATACATATAAGTATTACAACCAAAGACACGTAAATGTCTAACAGAAGGTATTTTATCATTCCATGCTTCCTATGGAGTTTTTTCTTCAAGTGTAGATGTCGGTGATTTAGTAACTAAATAACACGAAGTTGCCACTGCTTCCACCCAGAATTTTCCATCCAAACCGGCACTGCTGAGCATACTTCCACACTTATCCATCAACATTATGTTCATCCTTTCTGTAACTCCATTCTGTTGTGGTGTATATGGAGTTGTCTTCTGCCTTTCTATTCCACATTCTTTACATAATTTCTCAAAGGAATTAGAGCAATATTCTCCACCATTTTCACTTCTCAAAACCTTTATCTTCCTTTTTGTCTGATTTTATACAAGATCGTTAAACTCTTTGAATTTATTGAAAACCTCGGACTTATTTTGGGTAAAATATACCTAGGTATTTCTTGAGAAATAATCTATAAAACTAACATAAAACATGGATTTTCCTAGTGATGGAACTTTTATAGGTCCAAAAACATCACTATGAATCAAATGTAGAATTCCTTCTGATCTGGTAGCATTAGTAGGAAACTTTACTCTATTTTTCTTTATAAACACACAATGCTCACAAAAATCAAAATCTAAAAGGACACTCAGAAATTCCTTCAACCATACCTTTTACTTTTAAATTACGAAGTCCTTTCTCTCCAATGTGTCCCATTCTTTGATGCCATAACATCACCTTCATTGTAGTAGATGTAGGAATTGGATCTGAAGCTTTCTTCTCCTCTAGAACCAGATAGCTATTGCACTCATTAGTAACAATGCTTTCCTCAAGCTTGAATAGTGTTCTAGTATGGATTCCTCTTTCCAATACCATTATAGCCCGAGCCATCTTACAACTATCTTTACTAAATGCTACCTTAACACCTACATCATTCATCTTACTTACATATATCAAGTTTTTGGTCAAACCTGGAATGTGTAGAACATCTGGGAGGGTTTCAATCCTTTCATCTTTAAACATCATCTTGATTTTCCCACATCTAGTGATCTTGCAGGTTGAGTTTTCTCCTAGATATACATTACCTCCATTATACTTTTCATATTCACAAAACCACTCCATGTGAGGTGTCATATGAAAGGAGGCACCCGAGTCAATCAACCATGCACTGTCACATGCATGCGAGATGGAAGATGCCAACTCTCGAGTCTTCATTAGAGGATTTTATATCTAAAGATCCACCGTCATCAGATGACTTACCCTTTTCTACCTTCTTAGATCCACGGTATTTTTAAAATAGCCTGGTTTACCACAGTTCCAACATTTCCTCTCATATTTTTTTGTAGTCTTCGATTTACTTATGGACTTTGACTATCCTTACCTCTTCTTTCTTTTCTCTTGGGTACAACCTCTTACATACAAGGAATCTTTGTATTGATAATCCTTGATGTATTTCCACCTCATTTCTTCTGATAGTAAGGCCACAACTACATCCTCAACTAATAATTTTGTCGTAGTACTAGTAATAGCCATAACTAGACTATCCCAAGACTTAGGGAAAGAACCCAAAAGAGTAATACATTTATCCTCTTATTCCATTTTAATATCAACATAAATCAACTGACTTACCATAGTATTAAATATGTTCAGATGTTCTGCAACAGAGTCTCTGTCATTCATTCTCAATGAATATAGCTTCTTTCGAAGAAAATTTTTGGTCACCAAAGACTTTTTCTGATACAAAGTCCCCAACTTCTGCCATAACACCTGAGTAGATTTCTCATTTGACACATTCACCAAAATTGAATCTAAAAAACACAATCTGATTGAATTGCTTGCCCTCCTATCAATCTTTTCCCATTCGTCTATCTTAATACCCATAGACATGACTCCAGACACAAAAATCCAGTGATCTCTATCCACAAGAAGATCTTCCATCTTGAGATTCCATAGCTCAAAATGTTGGCTATTACATTTTTTTATTTCAATCCTTATGCTCTCCGTCATATTCTTCTACCTAAAAAATACACCAGCACATCTCCCACTCAAAAATTTTTATCACAGGTTTTAGAAACCCTAACTCTTCACATAAAAGCTAAAACCTAGCTCTGATACCAAATACTAAGAATTAATCTAATTAACTAATAAACAAGAAGCTATATTGAACAGAATATTCAAGATAATCAAATAAAAAAATGACAAAACATAAGATTTATCCTTGGAAACCCTTTTGGGAAAAAACCCAACACAACAACTTCTCTCTCTTATTACATTAAATTAATCATTTACAATGCAATAATGTACTTCCAAGCTCTGCTTTACCCTACTGCATCTCCAACTAGTTGTAAGAAAATCAATAGGAAAGCGTCAAAGTGGTTTTATAATATAATGGGTACAAAAACCATGGGATAATAAACACCCACAATTCATGGATTATGAAACCACCCATATATACGTATAAATAAAAATAACATACCTATACTCCCAGAAAAGTAGGGATTCTAAAAAAAAAATTGTACAATACTCCTGGGTATACAATATACAAAATATACAACACATTATTACATCATGGTATGAAGTGGATAAATTTCCCTATGACATAGCTCTGGTAGTATTGAATTCAATTAATAAAAGGAGAGGGGTTGAAAATAATGGCACAAATACAACAGACAACACTATTGCAACACTTGAATGCCAATAAAGAGAGAGTCATTCTCAGAGATTTGGTGAATCAAATGATAGAGATGATCTAGGTGCATCAAGTTGAAAGCTTCCATTTGTGGACATCCCATGATATAGGTGTTCATATAATAATTAATATATTTAAATATTCAGTACATTGTTCTGATAATATATTTTTCCTTATTTGTATTTTTTTTTAAACATTGTGTCAATTTGTAGTCTTTGTAATGATACTTGAAATACATTGCATTGATTTGTTGTAGTATGTACTGAAATGAGAATGCATCCATCCAACTTTAATCTCCAACTTACTCAAAAAATATTAACATTCCTCAAACAAGGATTAACATTCGCCCCAAACTTACATGTGCCTAAAGGTAAATCAACAAGGAAAACAATAAACAAACCTACAAATTTATGAAATATTTGTTGAAAAGAAACTCCAAACGTTGAACCATGGGTTATTGGTGTTGTCATTGATGGGAAAGAAGTGAGTGGTTAAGTGAGGCTCTGTAGGAGGCATGAAGGTTGATTGGTAGTGCATCCATGTTGGTTTCAAGGTGCCGCAAGCTCAAATTGGCAAGTTTTTGGTCTCTAAAGGAAAAGTATAGGTTGGATTGTTGGTTTCAGATGGTTTACAGGTCAATAATAGTGTTGCAATCTTGAATGTATTTAGAAAAATTTTGTTCAATGTCTTTTTCAGGTTTCATGAAGTTCTTTTTCTCTCCTACAATTTGGATTGTTGGTTTCAGATGGTCTACATGTAAATAATAGTCTTGCAAGCTTGAATTTCTTTAGCAAAATGTTGTTCAATTTCTTTTTCAGGTTTCATGAAGTTATTTTTCTCTCCTTGATGCTTGACCTACAGAAACCTATTTAGTATTATTTTCTATGGATTTTTAGTCATGGTTAACCTTCATATCAATTTAAATGACTATTCAAGATCATCAAGTTTGTAATTATCTCAAAACCTAGGATTATGTTGTGTATATTCATCACTGTACCTACTTACATGACTTTTGGCTGCTAATGGAGAAATTCCAAGGTTGAAATTTGATTGAAACAAATGGAAATTGGTCTCACAAAGACCCAACACTTGGTCTTAAGCCTTAAGCCTTAAAGCTTGAATTTCTTTAAAAAAATGTTGTTCAATGTCTTTGTTAGGTTTCATGAAGTTATTTTTCTCTCCTACAAGAGTAAAGTAGTGTGATGAAATCCTGTAAGTGAAATAGTGTTGTATGTAGTGTGATGAAATCATTCAAGTGAAATAGTGATGAAATTATAATTAAGTTTGTTCTTTGCTCTAGTCCAAAAAGAAGCCCAAGAATCTCAAATATTTATATGAACTTGTTTTCTCCTTATAAAGCTCGAACTAGAATGTAAAGATCCATGGTGCATAAGTCAAAAAAAATGAAACAAAAATGGTGGAAGTTCAATTTAAAAATAAAACTATTCCTCATTCAACTTGCTTGAGACATACCTTGTATGAAAAATTTGAAGATTACAAAAAATGGAACAATTTTCAAAATCAAATTACTCTTAATTATATCATTTTCTGTAACATGCTCCAACCTTCATCTGTTAGAATTACATTGTTTTGTAAATCAGAGTGACTGACATGAAACTTTGTTCGTAATTTGTAACTGAGAGTGGAGCTTTCCTTCACATTTGTATGTAAACTTACTGACAAGGTGATCAATGGTTTAACAAAGCCAAAAACGTTTGTCTCATATAGCTTCTTAGGAATTCAGTTCTTCTCTTGCATCTTTTTTCCTTTCATATTCTTCTATAATGCATCATTCTTAATGAATTGGTGTGTTTTGTCAAAGGGCGTTGGAAAACAAATATTTGTGAACCCGTGCACCTTTCCATGCAGCTCCTCTAACATTCTTTGACATGTATTCAACAATTCTTGTGTTTCTCCTAACATCACACACTTCCAAATGATAGATGATGCCTTTACTGAGGCATCAAACCAGTTCTGAATTCCTCTTGATGTCAGTTCAGTGTCACTCAATTTGTAGATAGCTTCCAAAATTTTCCTTATTGTATCCTCTCTTAAAGCTATCACTTTTTTGCTACCGGTTATGTATTCACGGAGCTTATCATAGATTCTCTTTAGATTAACCATGAATTCAAACAATCTAATCAAATCATCAATTTTTGGTTTATTTCCACCCAAACATTATCCATCATATTAATCAATGCATTTTTATAAAATTCAAATAATTTGATGTTGGAAGACTATATATCCTTTTTCACTTTCTCCAAATCTTGTTGCAATATTTCATTTTGTTTTTTCTCATCCATCTGCATTCCACCCCTGAGTTATCTCTCTACATCTAGGATTTGTTCCCATTTTTTGGCATTTTTTTTCTCTGCCTTATAAACCTCTTTCAATTCTCCCAATTTTTATTCTAATCTATTATTCTTACTTGTTGTTTCCTGTGACGTTTTATTAGCTTCTTCTAGTTCTACCTGTACTTGTTCATTTGCAACAATTGTAGTCATAGAGGTAGATGATTTTATCTTCCTCTTCAACTCACATGTTTTATTAAGTGTTGCTTTTCCTTTTCCTTTTCCTTTCTCATTTTCCAGGTTAGCCTCTAACTTTTGAATCTTATTATTCAACTTATTGTTCTCCCTCTCGACCTTTAGAAATTTTGTGTACACCACATCATTGTTCCTTTTTGAGACATTTATTTTGTCAGAAGGTTTCATTCCCTTAAAATCCATTTGAATGGAGGTTACATCGTAGTCACTAGAAACCATTTGATTCTCTAGTTTTACAACTTTGGGCATAACATACAGGTATTCAATTGTATTTGTGACTAGGTAATATGTTGGCAATACCCTCATTGTGGCAGGATCTGAACTTACAGTAGCCTGTAGAATTTGCTTCTTATTTTTTTATCTCTTTCTGATTTTTTGGAAATCTCAGCTCTATAATCAAAACCTAAGGTGTTTATAGCAATGAAATGTTTCACCTTGAATGGAGGAGTAATTTAAGTTTAGGGAGAACTTCCTTGTGGAATGGAAAATTCTTGAACAGTGGTAGTAGCACTGCCTTCCTCGAGTAGTTGTACCTATGTCTACCTCTGTCTTTTTCCTCTTCTCAGTTCCTTATCTAAAAATAGCCATAGGAACTTCAATTATTTGTATTGGCCTTTTTAAGTTTACAATACTCTATTGACTACTACCATCATTACTAGGACCACCAACATTATCAATACTAATAGATTCATGGCCAACTTCTCCTCTAAGATTTTCAACATATGGTTGAACTATTTGTTGAAGATTTGACTCTGGAGTAAATTGCATTGGATTACCACTTGTAGATGTTTTAGTATGCGGTGTTCCTTTCTCCAAAGGTGAAGCTATAAGGCCTAAACTATTAGAAAAAATTCTAGGATGTGCCTCTAGAGGAAGCCAAATGCCTTGTCATGTTGAACCCAAACCACCACCACTAAAACCCATCTTTTCAACAATAACTTCTCCTGTAGAATATTTTTGTTTCAAGCCTTCATCGAGAATTGGTTTATATGTTCCAGGGGGAGTGTATAATTCCTCAGAGTCAGTGTCATCATCATTACTTTCCTCTCTAGGACGAGCTTCATTCCACTATTTGTTGAGCACTGCATCTTCTGGAATAGAATCATACTCTGAAACAAATTCTGGATGGCCTAGGACCTGCCGCATAGACCAAAAGGAAGTAATGTTTAACCTTTTCCAATATCTTTATCACAATTCATGATGTAATTCCTTTGGCATGATTTTAGAGGAATTTTTATAAGATTTTACATAAAATTTGGCAGATTGAAAATCCTCCATCTATTTTTGTGGGGGTTGAGGCAATCCAAAAATTTGTGTTGACAACTCTTGAAAAATAATTCCTTTCTCAACAACAATTTCATCTATTGCTATTTTTTACTTCATCCCAAGAGTTCTTATTTTTCAATTTTTCTAGCAAGGGTTTTATTTCATGTTGAATTTTAGTGGCAAAGTTCTTGTTCGCCATTACCCTTGCTTTAATCACCTCACATGGGTCAAACACCCAGTGACAGTCAACATCAAACTTAAAAATCTCTAAGATTTCATGTGCCACATTGAATGCTTTTCTTTCAAATGTGAACCCTCCACATCAAGACGGTAAGGAAGGAAATATACTCCTCTTTTACTGAGTAAAAAAATAGACTTTATTTGTGTTTTCTATCCATCGTATATACTCCAAGGAAAAAAATCTCTTTGTCGCATGCATTGGCAATTTGCAAGGTTGTACTCCAGATCCATACAAGCTTAGCAAAATATATTCGTCCATGAAGTACCAATCTGCTAACTGTATTTCTGATTCCAGTTGAATTCAATATCTAAAGTTCATAGGAAATCTAGGCAATGTACTTTTTGAAATTAATTTATAATTTAGAGCCCAAAAATAATACACAAACTAGCTATAGTCCCTTCTATTATCAAACATCCTTATCTTGGGGGTCCACTCAATTAATGGATAAATCACTTTTGGCTAGGCCTCAACATTATAGGGCTGAATTGAAAGTTTTTTGTTGCCAAACCATTCAGAAAACCGTTATAGAATTAAATAGCACAAGTAGGAAGTGAACTTAAATGTCTTAGTTCTGGAGCCTTCTTTTATGGTTAAGAATCGTTTATGCATAAATTCTACAACGTGCCCAACAAATCTGTATACACAAGGTGGAGAAATGAAAATGGATATTTTTATTACCATTTCTTGGAGGGTTTCATCCACATTCTCATCGCTATGGAATCCAAGGAAAAATACTAACATAGAAATGGTATCCCTAACACCTAGTTTAAACATCTCAATTACATGTGGAGGCTCCCTTTTGGTATCGTTCCATCAAATGTTAATTTTCACACAAAGTCATCTCTGGCATTTTAAGTGGTGGCATTATAATCGCTAGCAATGTTTTCTAGGTTTATGATGACAATTCCTAAATATTTTCTTTCAAACCCCAACGCATGGCCAATATTTGCCTTCGTAATGGACATAATTTCTTCTCTGGTGCCATTTGCAACAATTGTTTTTTTTTGTCCCATTGTAATTCTGGACACATAGAATGACAAATTCAAGGCAGGGTAAAAACCTCATGGAGCATCATGTGTCCCAATCTAGACCCCCCATGTTATCCAACCTTTTATGTTTCACTTTACTTGATGGGTCCAAAAGTTTTACTTTCAATTTCCTTATTCTCATACAAGTATCTAAGACATGAAGTTTCTTGTGCCAATTACAGGATCATAAATATCATGATATTCATCAGTAAAAACCAGGGGGTTTTAAGCAATGTGGCATATGGGATTTGGGTTTTAATGTTACTTTTGGGGTCCTGTGGAAGTAAACATTCTTGGAAGTTTGGATTCTGCCTTTAGAAACCCTCGATCCTTATATTGAAATATTTCAAAGCAAAGGCTTATACAATGCTACTTATAAAAGGATAGTATTTAAAGAATCAAGATTCAGGATGAAACTTACTCAGAACTATGAAAAAATTTAGTCTTACACAGTCCACAACTTTTATGAATCTATTTTTCCTTTTGTTGCATTATGCCTTCCAGAAGTAGAATTTTAATTGTCAGTGGATGTTTAATATCACCTCACAACTTGCAAACAGTTACCACTACCACGGTCTACATCACTATAAATGATTATGTATTTCAATGTACTTTGTAGACCTCAAATTCAGCCTACTTATCAGACGACCACATGGCATGATTATGAGCCTCTTCAAAGAAAAGGCATTCCCCAGACTCCAATCCTGCGGAATGAACTGATTCAATAAAGTCTCAGGTCCATGGTGACAGGTGTCGGCATTTAATGACTTGACCGTTGAAATTTTTGTGGGCCGTTGAAACATTATTGATTTCTTAAATTATATTCTTTCTTTCTTAAATTAATTTAAAGTTTTCAATAAGTTAAAAATTTATCACTACCGCTTTTGCCCATGCCACGCGGAAGAATTCCGTGGATTTCTTTTTCCCTTGCCCCCATGGGTGTGAACCTCCAGGATTTAAGCGGGATGAATTAAAATTTCAAGTCCGGGTTTATTTGTTCATTGTTGGTCATGGAATATATGATGGGCCCCCCAACATATTATATATTTATATTTATATACATTATATATATTATTATATAAATATATTTATATATATATATATAAATTTATATGTATTATATATATTATTATATAAATATATTATTTATATTATCTATATATGCATTATTCATTTCTTGAATTAGATTCGTTCTTTCTTAATTTAATTTAAAGTTTTCAATAAATTAAAAAGCTATCACAAGTTCAATTTTTAAAATACAAAACCAAATATCCATAGATGAGAATAGATCAAAGGAAGGTCTTTCTAAAGAAAATGAATATGAATAAAAATCAAATGTTGCTTAATATTATTTACTATTTGAATTGAAGTAACTAACGAAAAATGTTGTTTTTTAAATAGAATTTAGAATTGTTTATGTCATTATTGATGAAAATATAAATGTTTTTCAACATTTTATATAGTGTTTCCAAAATTATTTTTAGATGTTTTTTTATTATTGGTAAATAGATCTTTGAAATGGACTATACCCTTGTATGAAAAAGGCTCATAAGCTAGAAATTACATTAAAAACATTCCAAAAAGTGATCAAAATCAAGATATAACAAGTAAGCACCATTGCAGCTAAACATTTGTACAGAAAAGTACCAAAATAGCCAAAAAAAAATAGTAAAAAAGCATCCATTGATCAACTTGTCTACAACATGCCTACAAAAGTACATCACTTAGATGTTTTGTCAATATTTTTATTCAAATCCTGGAGGGCACTGAATAATGATACAATAGTAACCTGTGAGGGGTCATTCTTATCCACATGTTGAAAGACTTGAGCTTGAGCTGGTCCTTCCCCCCATATGTTTTCAGGAATGTTGCTTAACATGTTGTTCTAGAAAATTATAGACCACTTTGAGAGCTATGTAAGTAAATTCTTTTCTGCTTTTCAAATTCACCATCTTGTTATCAAGGGAGTTGAGCTTTTTATATATCTCTTGCATCTGATTTTCAGCAAGTCCAAATCCATCTTCCACTTTTCTCTTGCCCTCTTTCCTAGAAATTTGTTTCAATTCCTTCTTGAGAGCCTCCAAATCCTTTTCCATATCATCAACCCTATTCTTCAGGTCGTCATCCTTCTCTACAGTAGCATTGCTCTATCTAGGGTTGCCCATTTGAATGAAGTTTTAGGAAAGCTTGATATCTTTGTTCTGGTTGCTGCGAAGTATTTTCTTGGGAGAGAAAAGATGGTTTAGGGGGTAGTAGGGACTTTTGGATCGAACCATCCTCTGGCCCACAAGGTTAGTGGGAATAGGAATGATGGGTTCCGGGGAATTATTTTTAGATGTTATATCTTTCATAATTTTGACATTTTTCATATTTATTTTATTCAAATTAATCAGATATATATTCGAAGAAAATTAACATTTTCATTTTTTTGTTGAAGGGTAATGTGTTTTCTAATATCTCATTTATGAAGGGTAAAGCTTAGCCTAGCCAATCAAATTAAAGTATGGGGAGACCTTCAAATTTGATCACCGAATACAATGATGGCCGTTTCAATATATTTTGCATGCAAGTGCCCTTTTCATAAAGCTTAGTAACTTTTGAATATACATGAGAGATGAAATATGTCACTTCCAAATTTCTAAAATATCATTTCTTATATTTTATATATGTAGTTAGTTTCTCTTTTTTTTTCCAAGCGTATCTCCTCATATATGGGATGAAATCTAAACAAATCTAAATAATAAAATTTAATTGCATCACTTTAAAGACTAAAGTAATGGAAAAAAAATTCCATATTTATTAAATATGTCACTTTTATGAAAAAGTATTTTCCATATTTATTAAATATCTTGTTTCCTAGACCTTCATGCAAGAAAATATAACATGACCAAGAATTAAATTTGATAAGACATTTCTTAACTACGAGGGTGCCGATTAAAGCTCTGGCGGCACACTTTACATGAATAGGTAATTAATTTCAATTAAAATTCAGGTCGAGGGCCAAGGCTATCATGATAAAAGGAAGTTTAAAAGGCGGAGGCACGTGGGATAATGACGCTGGTTTAAAGGTGAATTTTTCACCACAACCCATGATTTGCATTTAATGTTAACCGTCAATTCATACTCGGGTTTGGTGGACACGTTTCACAGTCTAGTCGAAGAACTCACTTGGCAATTATAAATTCAAGGTCCATGGTTGTTTTCCAACACTTACTTTCTTTTACAAAATAATGGGGGACCAAATTGAGTGCATTGAATTAGTATCAAGCCATGAATTTGTCAAGGATTCTTCTAGTTCTTATATGGATTCACATGTGGTTATTGTTGGGAAATCCTTCGCCATCTCTACTTCTAGTTCTCATTCTGATGGCGCTTCCACCCCCCTCTCCTGGCCATTCATCCACTACCAATGTTATGAAATATCCCCAATGGGATACCACTTAAAAATGTAGAAAATATAGAAAATGCAGCAAAGTAAAATACTAATTTTTACTGTTAATGACCAGCTAGGACAGCGAATGGTATTTAATTGATATCTCACAAAATACTTGCTCAGAGTGCATGAAATTACGAGGGAAGCTTGAAATAATAATAATAAACACTAGAACAACATTTTTGGAATTTTATATTGCTGCTAGAGAATTACAGAGTGCCCTGGGTGGCTAGAAAACTTCTAAAATCCGTAGCTCACGAAATAAACGAGCATAAATTTAAGGTCTTTGGAAATACATTAACAGATACAAGGAATAATATTTCCACCAAAAGATCTATCAACGGATGACTGGAAAACCCCCAAATAAAGGCTAAGAGTTACCACGCTGGGGACAGGGGTCAAAAAATGATGGACGCACCTCAGCATGCTGCCACGCCCAGCCCAAAAGGCTACCATGATGCTGATCTAGGCCCCTCTGTTTGTCTTCCCCAAATGCCCCCAAAACCCGTAAGATCCTTCATGAGATGCCTTCAATGACCAGCCACACTCTGCCCCAAATGGTTGTCATGGATCTGATCTACTGCCGTGATTCTGATCTGGAACCCCACTGATTATCCTCTCCAAATGCCACCAAGAATATTCAAAACCCTGTCTCTGAGACCTATGATATTGTCTCTACCACACAACCCTGAAAGCGGATCCAGAATGACAGACTAGGGTAGATCTCTCACTACCAAAGAATTCCTTGCTAGCTAGGGATGGGTCTCTCACCACCAAAGCTAGGTTCCCTGTGGGATTTGACTCCACAAGTTGTAGATGTGCGACAGTAGCAACTGCATGTGAAGAGGTCAATAAAATGTATGTCCAAAAAAATCCTTATCCTTTCTCTCCCAACTCTTATATACTTCCCCAAGGCAAAAGAACCCCAATAGACCCTAAAAAAATTCCTTTTCCACGGAGGGGCCAATAAAATAAAAGTAACTATATTTACTTTTTCCCTATTTGGTATGCCTTGCCCAAAAGTGACCATAGTTACTTTTTCCCTTTTGAGTCGCCTTGCCCAAAAGTGACCCCCAATGCAAAACTAGGATATTAAAACCACAGGGCCCCTTCCCAAAAGATTCCAGTGTCCATGGCCCCCTGGGTTTGATCATGGCTAGGATTCTACCTGGCCCTTAGGCCTTTGGCGCAAGAAAAGGGGACTGTACCCAAGAAATGCTTCACCCCAAGCATTATCTTGTCCCACGAAAGTAGCTGAATACCACACCTTAAGTTTCTCCATCTCACCCTGTCGTCCACCAAGGATCCATGTGATCCAAAATTACCAGAAAACCCCATGTCATCATCATGACCTCCATATGGTACCAAGAGCAATGTTATCCGTGAAGCAGAATTATACCCAAACCGACTCTCCACTGGTACCCGCACCGAAATTTCCAATCGGTCCAATCCCTGCCAATGCAAGGTTGTCATCGTGGAATCACTCACGACCTCTCCAATCAACTCCTAGGTATGAAAGTTCACTCTGAATCCTATAGAATCCCTCGTATCATCCTGTGGAACAACCGGTTTACGCACAAATGGTGCTAACTCCCCCACCTGACCTGCACTCATGTGAGAGCCAGGATTTTCATACTGTATCTCGATGTGCCCGGTGGAGGAAAAGTCCCAAGACTCAAGTAGATAATCATCTGGTAATATCAACACCACATAGTTCACCTCCTGCGATGAATGTGAACCGACTGAACAACCATGGGTCAATTTCATCTCTCCACTGACTAACATGTGGGTGAAATGCTCACCAGGCATAGAAGTAGTAAAAATCATAGGAGTGTTGTCCCATGTCGATTCAACAAATGATGAACCCATAAGCTCTAACTTGTCGTAGTGAAAAACTGTATATGCCTGTATAAAGTTAGGGATATCCTCCCTCAACTTGTGCCATATGAACTTCTCAGACATGAACCTACAGGTCTCATCACAGCTCAAATGCCCCATCACGGAAGGACAATGCACATGTCACGGTATCTCCATCCAAAACCATGAATCTGACATAAGGCTCAATCTTCCTTGATAGAGGAGCATCTCATCCTCCACCCGATAGATATCATCCTGTATGTGACCATCTAGAATCTCACAAGTGCGTCGGTCCTTGGAGTACTTGACAAGAAAATGAGGTCTCCAGTCTACCAAAACTTCAGATAACCAACATAATGATAAGCTCAGATGATCTGAACCTGTAATCCCAATCTCAGTAACAGCCTCATGTGCAACATTGTTTACCACACCCACATCCATCATACTCCACATCGATCTGCGATAATAAAACTCCTCACTATGCTGTATCGTTATATCTTTCCCCTCAGCTATAACCACCCTTGGTGCTCCTGTAGATACTCCCCTCAAAAACACATTCCTACCCTCAAACTTAAACTTCAACTCTATTGTCTAAAAGTTAGTCTAAGACTCACAAAGAGAGTGAAGCCACTACACTCTCAGCACTATGTTGGTCACTCCCATACCAACAATGTGGAAATCATTGGTTACTATATAATTACCCATCGTGATGCTCACTTGGGGAACCCGCCGTTTGCACCTCAAACACTCTCCATTGGTTATAACCCCATTGAGGCCATCAAAATCCTCTGTCTGTAGTCCTTGCCTCTCAAACAATGAGGCATAAATACAATTGTGGGTTGCCCCACTATCAATGAGTACCCTAACTCACTGACCCTGCATAACTCCTCTAATCTTAAATGCCTTGTACATCAGAGTACTAGACAATGTGGATATAGTTTTCCAAGGAAAAATCTCCTCCTCTTACCCCTCATCAACATTTTCCAATGCAACCCCATCTCCATCATCCATCTCACGAGTCTCTATCTCCTCACCTCTATCACCCTTGGTCTCCTCATAAGTCATCCTGGTGTGCTTTGTGTCTACAGCAAATAACCCGTCAGAATATGAGTCATGAAATATCCCACTTGTCTCATACCTTATGATGTCACCATGAACCACAAGAGGTTGTGTTCCTTCACAATTCAACCGCTGCAATGACATGCTTATTTCTTCACTAATCACATCTTTGGTGCAATCTACCCTTGTATACCCTGAAATCTCATTTCTTTGTTTTCCTTGAAAAAATTTTTTGTTTATCCGCATGAGGGACAAATGCAAATTTTCCAAAAGATGGAAGCCAATATGTCCAATGAATGATTCCAACTTCAAGTAACCCAAATGTACAAACACATTCAAGTACTTCACATCTCTTATTGATAATAAAGAAATGAGTTACCTTCTTTGTGCAAGACATATCTTTCCATGGACATAACTCATCAATTCCTTCTATGTTGGGAATACACATGGTTGCTCCCTCATCATACTTTATTCTCTTTCCCCATATTTTCATTTCACCATAAATGCAAGAGAAAGGGGAATCAATATTAGAACTCATGCATCCATAAACTTTATCATAAGGAACTACATTCCCTTTGTTGTACCCATTGATTCTCGTCATGAGAGAAGACAACACATAAGAAATGGCATAATTGAGGTTGCTCATCATACCTTTACAACTCAGAATTTTTGATATAGGATCAACATCTTCATTCTCCATTGATTTTTTAACCCATGCATCATCATTTTCATTAACATCATGCAACCATTGCCTCCCAAAAACATACTTCCTTCTAGCAATTTCAACCACAATAAATACACCACATACCTCATGTCCTTTCAATATCATGGGCCCCTACATTATTTTCTTTGCCAACATATGCTTATTGGCTAAATCAAGAGCAATTTGAATGGAAAATGTGTTTATTCCATCTAGCATACCTTGAAACGTGATTATGAAATAGTCTTCCTCAATCATCCAAGCATGTAAATTTTGTCCCAAATAATAGAAATATGACAACAACATAGAAGAACTCAGCAAGCTAGGAAGATGGTAATCATTCTCATACGTTAGGATGCTAAAGTCATGAATGCACCTTGAATTAAACTCTTCTTTTTTACAGCAAAGTGCACCTTGATTCTTTGAGCACTTTGAGGACCAAATGCCCCCACTAACGTTCCCAAGGGTTCCACCATATAGCTGGTATAAAAATCATTCATGGGCTCTATTAATAACGTATTTTCTCCTCTCTTTATGACAGCTGTTATACATAGTCCAGCAGGCTGAAGATGATCAAAAAATATTCTCTTACCCTTTTTTGCAATCAGAAAACCAACGCTGGTACCTTGAGAGTTACTCTCCCTTCTTAAACTAGAGTCCCCAATGAAGGAATCATGCTTGCCAACACAAGACACATTTGAATTCCTTCTTTTTCTTATGAACTCCATCACAAATTTTTCAAAATCAGAATTGATAGTTTTTTTATAATGGCCACATATTACCAATATCCCATAGCTTATAATGCCCATGAACCCTTGTATCTATTAAATGAGCTACAACTTGCCACCATATATCATCCTCAAGATGCTCATATACACATAGTTGCAGCAATGGTCCAACAAACTCCATGATGAAGACTTCATCATCTACCTTACCATGCATCTCATGATGGAAATAAATTGGAATAGGAAACAATAAATAAGACACCTTAGTGTACTCTTCATACCTTTCAAGGCCAACAATGTCCTCCGTGTGTTTGAGATAGAAATATGTTGAGCTGCCCCCAACATTGTTTCCTAAGTTCCTGTTGAAAGTATCTAAAAACTATTCAATAGTTGCTAGTTTGGAAATCATAGCAGGCTGCAATTTTACACAAGTGTCCATGTGAGGCTCCTCCTCATGTGTCAGCTGCTCCATAGAGTCTTCTTTCGTGGGTGTAAACTTCCTTGCATCAATTGCCTCCATCGTTTCCTTGAACTCTTGTATGTGTTGTCTTACTTGAGTCACTATCAACCTAGTAGCTCTAGCTCTACTATTCCCTTCCTCACACCTTTTAAGAGTTTCCAGTACATCCTCCTTGCTTGTATAAACAATTTTCTTCTCCTGAGCTGGAATAATTTCTCTAACAAGCAAAGTTTCACTAATGCAATTATTTATCTCAATGGAAATCATACCCTTTGGTTTAGAAGCTTCTTCTACAAATGATTTCTTTTTTTATTCAGCTACCAGCATATGATGACCTCGTTTGGGCTTGCTACTAATCTTCATCATGCAATAATCTGGTAATGCCATATTATCTCTGAAACCCCTACTCAAAGATTGGTAGTTCCTCCAATAAGAATCCTCATCAATCACCTCTATTGGCCTCCCTCTATCCTAGTTCTCACATGTTCCTTATTGTCCCTAGGTCTGCTTTGATTCACATTCTAAGTGAGCTGACTCAAATAAAGGTTAGTGGTTTCCTGCTATTTAACCATGTTGGTGAACATTTCCTTCATAAAACCCCCTTTTAGATCTTTCCAAACTGTCATATCTAACCCACACAAGCTGGAGGAACAACCACTATGATACCACTGAAATATCCCCAATGGGATACCACTTAAAAATGCAAAAAATATAGAAAAAAGCAACAAAGTAAAATACCGATTTTCACTGTTAATGACCAGCTAGGATAGCGAATGATATTTAATTGATATCTCACAAGATACTTTCTCAAAGTGCATGAAATTATGAGGGAAGCTTGCAATAATAATAATAAACACTATAACAACATTTTTGGAATTTTATATTGCTGCTAGAGAATTACATAGTGCCCTGGGTGGCTGGCAAACTTCTAAAATCCATAAATCACCAAATACACGAACGTAAATTTAGGGTCTTTGGAAATACATTAACAGATACAAGGAATAATATTTCCACTGACAGATCTATCAACGGTCAACTAGAAAACCCCCAAATAAAGGCTAAGAGTGCCACGCTTGGGACAGGGGTCGAAAAATGATGGACGTGCCTCAATGTGCTGCCACACTCAGCCCAAAAGGCTACCATAAATCTTATCTTGGCCCCTTTTCTTGTCTTCCCCAAACACCCCCAAAACCCGCAAGATCCTTCACGAGATGCCTTCAACGAGTGGCCACACTCTGCCCCAAATTGTTGCGGTGGATCTGATCTGCTACCGTGATTTTGATATATAAGCCCACTAATTATCCTCTCCAAATTCCGTCAAGAATCTTTAAAACCTTGTCTATGAGACCTTTGATATTGTCTCTGCCACATAACCCTAAAAATGACTAGGGTAGATCTCTCACTACCAAAGAATGCCCTGCTAACTAGGGATGGGTCTCTCACCACCGAAGCTATGGTCCCTGTGGGATTTTACTCCACAAGTTGTAGATGCGTGACAACAGCAACTGCACGTGAAGGGGTCAATAAAATGTATGTCCAAAAAAATCCCTCTCCTTTCTCTCCCAGCTCTTATATACTTCCCCAAGGCAAAAGAGCCCCAATAGACCCTAGACACATCCTTTTTGGAGGGGCCAATAAAATAAAAGTAACTATAGTTACTTTTTCCCTTTTTTAGTCACGCTTCCCAAAAGTGACCAAAGTTACTTTTTCCCTTTTTGATTCGCCCTACCCAAAAGTGACCTCCAACGTAAAACTGGGATATTAAAGCCACAGGGCCCTTCCTAAAAGCTTCTAGTGTCCATAGCCCCCTGGGTCTGATCAAGGCTAGGCCTCGACCTAAACCTTAGGCCTTTGGCGCAAGAAAAGGGGACATTACATGTTCCCCTTCATTATCTTAGAACTTCTCCCGTAGAGCTCCAACCTGATTCCCTGTCTGAGAAGCCA